>JANAVB010019600.1:340603-788103 GCA_029216955.1 Iris pallida | reverse complement strand
CTATTGGACGTCGCCCTTTCTGCACACAACCTCAAGCAAGATACCTTGCCATTTGTTGTCTATTTATTTTAGCTCATATTTTATGCATTTACTTATTATTTACTTTTTCCAAAATAAATTGTGATACATGGCATAATTAGATAGAATTTTACTGTTCAGTTTTATTTTCTGCTATGTACTATTTTTATACACATTGAACTTACATTTAAGGGACCACCCTTTGTGTGTTACATTCATAGGCCTTGACACGTTTATACCATAGAGTTGCAAGTCGCATATAGAACTCGGACATACGTGACTGGCTGGCCACCAGTACGTATAAGCCGTACGATAGGATTTGTCACGACCCGCACCCTAGAGTTAGGGCACGAGAACGTAACAACGCCCAGCCTACGCCGCAGTGTCGGCGGTAGAACGCTGTCCTAGGTCTCAATGCATCTAACAGTATAAGACTAAACAGTTTATACTCCCCGAATGGGGGTGACATAGCAGAATGTAAACTCAATCACATCTAAGGTAGAGCATAAAGGAAGATAGATAAAACATAAAATCAAAAAGAGATACAACAGATAGAAGTCTAAGTGTCTAAGATACAAACTCAGAATACATCTCAAAACCCAAATACAATAATCCATAAATACAACTCAAGATGACTGAAAATAAACTATAAGCAAAAACCCTAGCTATCTATGCAACCTCTACTGTCTCCTCTAGGCTAGCAGGCAACCTCCAGGCTATCTGTAAAATTTATCAACAGGTCCAGTCAGGACAGGAGCGAGTACAGTACATCTCAACAGATTATAGCAGGTTAGAAAATATAATCATGCAGTAGAGTAAAATATAGGATCTGAAGAAATATAGTATTTAAATAAGAGAGAGAACTGTAACAGAAATATCTACTATAAATAGAGAACTAACAATGGCTAGTGAGTCAGAGTACGAGATAGCACATGTGAACAGGACAGATTTGCACAGGATATCGAGGTGCACAGGATCTATACTACAATAGAATTGTTCACACAACTACTAGCACTCCCCCGTATCCCCAATCAATACACAAGGATCTAAACAGGTTATGTTATTGCACAGAATATCACATGGGGCCCATATAGAGTGCACATGATAGTATACATGGGGGCTCCGTGAACATGAGAGTACAAGATTCACAGGAGTGCACATGTAAAATGGAAGCACAGGAGTACATGATGAAAGTGAAACGCACATGACACAATGTACCCGATGCTCCCGAGGGAGATAACATCGCATGAGAAGATCCATATAGTACTAATCCATGATAATGTCGTGACAGCATCAAGTATAGTAATCTAAAGTAGGAATATAATTCTAAGCAGGATATGAAATGATCAGAGAATGTACTCGCCTGATATCTGAATGTCCAAGGTAAAGATACTGTCCGAGGAGAGGTGTCTGGCTCCTAATTAGAACAACACAAGTCACAACATATCCAGAAGGGTAATATAAAGCACTACAATGCATTCTACATGAATCTAGGTTAAATTAGGCCAAAGTCAACCCTTGGTCAACTCTGGTCAACTGCACTAGTCAAACTAGGTCAAACTAGGTCATGTCCTAACCCAGCAAGTCTTACTAGGCCTAACCAAGACTTATCCTAGCAAGCACACATCAATATAAGGCTATACAAGCCAACATACACCCAACTCTATATAGCATGCAATTATTCAATACTCAAATAGGCAAGAATTCACATTGGATATACACTAGGTAATCTATTACTTTAAACTATATATGTCTACACATATATATACATGCATATATTGGTATTCAACATTAGGTCTATAATCATGGCATTTCAAATGGTTATATAAACTTATATATTACAACACAATATGCTAACATATATATAATATACATACATAGCTAAGTTAACTATATTCATAAATACTTATTTAAGAGGCTATGTGTGTGTATGTGAACATGGCAAAGGGGCAAGTGAGGGTTAAATGGGCATACATAGTGTATACATATCAAAGAGTGTCAAAGTGTAAGTGAACAATGTGTCAAGTGTGATAGTGTCAACATAGTGTAAGGGGGTACATGAGGTAATATAGGATTTGTGTTAACATAGAACATTACATCTCATTAACTTGTATATTGCATACATTACATCTATTATTACATTACATTCATGCTTGCATTCATTCATCATTCATTTATTCTCTTGCACCACTATATGCACCATATATTACATACTATAGAACCTACATATTCATTACAAGCCATACTTATACATGCTTATATTAGATAGGATACTTACATCTCATACATCATTTATTTAACCATTTACTCATGCTTGCATTCTCTATTTAATTACATGGTTAGGCTCTAGGTCAAACAGTCTCTAGGGTTTCACTAGCAAAACGTCAAAACCACAAGTTATTGATTTAAATAATTTTAAAATGATTTAAAATCACCAAAAAATTATATCATGAATTAAATATCATTTTTAAAATAATTATAAATACGAAATTTCAAAATTACCCTTATTTGGAAAACTGGGTGCTACAACTCTACCCACCTTAGAAAAATTTCGTCCTCGAAATTTAAGATCGATAGTACTCCTTCTAGAGCCTCTAACCTACCCAATATCTAAGGTAACACTTCCTAACACTGGAATAATAAATGAACATCTAAATAGTGTCAATCTAGGAATACCTCCAACACTGCTCTGTTGTACGGCGGTAATGAAACTTCAATAAAATATGGACTGGAACCTATATCCAAGGGACTGGACCTATTTTAAAGTGGTCTTAACTAAGGATGAAAAGGAACTGATCATAGGCTATAGGTATGCTCAAATTATTATCTTCCTATTAACCATCTATTAATACATTCTATTACCATAGGAACGATGCATTACTAAGACATATAGGCCCCTATCTCTCATAACACATTTATACTCACCAAAAGACTAGTACATCCTATCAAGGCTGATACTATAATCTCTCATAAATCTCATAAGCTACATGTTTATATACATACATCCCCATATCAAGGACTAACCTATATATCTACAACTGATACTAATGGAGTAACATCCCTATTTCCCAACAATCAAGGTCTAAATTTTTTTTTATCTAAATCATGCAATTTGAAGGAATAGTATACAAGGTCAGGGCATACCGTAGCAGTTGGAAGTCTCACCTAGGTACACTAATCATTTTAGGTCAAAACAGTACTATGGTATCAACACACAAACAATCTAGGGTGTCCTAATTGGAAAGGTAAGGGAACAACAATCATCAAGGTTGTAGGGCTGTCTACCATCCTATATAAGAATTGGTCAGGACAACTAGGAATTAATTATGAATGGTTACCATTCCAAGATGATCAAAATCGAAAGTTTAGGGCACGAGTGTCAATAGCATTGAAATCCAATAATACAGTATAAGACAATTTCTTCCTTTGGATAGGAAAACTAAACATGATACCTTGGGTTGATCTATCAAGTACAGTGCCTTTTCTATCTGAAATATGTGAAAGGCAAAACAATAATGAGTTCAAAGGCGATGTTATTAAGTACAATACGTGGTTCATAGGCGATAGAAATAATTCAAAAGAGAATTGCCAAAGCTGTCGTGGATGAGACTCTGGGACAATTTTAACTATGTCTCCCTCCATGTAGAATAATATATGAGAAGCGAACCAAAGTGCAATAGGTTGATCAGACCATCATGCACCGGTTCTGATTAGACAATATGTTAGTGGGTGCCAGCCCCCAATAAAATATGTCATGATCAAGTTCGAATAAGATAAGCTTGCAAAACTGGTGCTAAATTAGCAACATAAGATAGACAAAATATAAGTAAGGATAACGATGAAGAAAGTTAATAGTCTAAGATTCTTTAAACATCAAGGAGAGAGGGTGAATCAAAACAAGAGGAAAATGATTTTCAAATCGAAGTTCATAATGAGATTCTCAAGGGTCATCCCAGGAATCTTCTCAAGTAGTCCTAACTGTGATTGAGTACCTCTCCGTTAAAGCCTATCTCTCAATCCTATCGCAGGCTCGCAGCAGTACAACTAAGTCGTCGTACTAACACGATATCGCAATAATGCGACTCTCGACCTGCATGGGCCACCACTAAAAACGTGTCACGACCCGCACCCACTGTGAAGGTACGAGTACGTAACAGCGCCCAGCCTACGCCACAGTGTCGGCGGTAGAACGCTGTCCTAGGTTACTATCTAACCAACAATTCACACAATTATATAATGTACTTGTCATAATCTCAACTCCGAACGGAGGACAAGTATAGATATAATAAAATCTCAATCACAGTCTAAGCACGATAAGATAACACAGAAGTTTATAACTAAAGACTAACAACAACATTTAAAAACTACTAAATAATAATATCTCAAACAAACTCAAATACAAACTCGTATCTCAAGTTATTACAATTCAAATTCTAAAACCTGAAAACTAAACCAAGTCTACTAGCTAGTCTCCCGATCACTCCTGAGTGTCGGGGCCAAAGGTAGCTAAGCTATCTCCTGCTCCAAGGCAAGTAGGACAAACGTCCTCAGGGCAGTCATCTGTAATATTTTCAACAGGTCCAGTCAGGACAGGAACGAGTACATTTCATCAAGAAATTCCAAGTAAATGATAGAGAACTATAAAGCAGTTATAGACAGTTGTATTAATGAATATGGCAGTTTTATACAGGTAGTGATGTAGAAAAGCAGTTAAGGTACAATGAAAGTAAGGTAACTAAACAAGAAGAAAAACATAGCAAAGAAGACTGTAAAAATAAGATCTAGCTGAACTAGAGTAACATAATGAGTTCAGATGGTACAATATAAGTCGAGTGTAATCCCAATGTGAGTCTAATATAAGATGAGTCGAATGTAATTCTAATCATTATTCTAATAAGGTGAATCGAATAAGGTGATACGAATAAGGTGATACGAATAGTGATTCACATGATGTTCTAATAATGATT
Source organism: Iris pallida (assembly GCA_029216955.1). Lineage (NCBI taxonomy): Eukaryota > Viridiplantae > Streptophyta > Magnoliopsida > Asparagales > Iridaceae > Iris > Iris pallida. The sequence goes on along the minus strand of JANAVB010019600.1, from coordinate 783,118 downwards.
CGAATAAATTCTCCAAGTGTGTTTTAAAATACTTAGATAGACATGTAAACGGTTAAGGGTAAATCCGGCACATCACACACCTGGCCGGGTGTGGAATGGCTATCGTTCGAATATATTCACAGGGGGTGGTTCGAATAGTGGGAATGTTCATATGTCTAATCAAGTATTTCCCTGCCCAGTCTAATACAAATGAATCCATAATCCAACACATAAGACGAATACAAGTCCAACCAACATATGAAGATACGAATAGGGTGATTCGAATAGTGATTCGTATGGTAATTCGTATGGTGATTCGTATGGTGATTCGAATAATAGAGGTAAGACGAGTAAGTATGTGTGTCGCATACATGGATTCAGAAATATTAATACGTGTTTGTAACAAAGAATCACATACAGCTAACTAGAACTGAAATACAGTAATTGACAAGTAAATGAAAGAACTATCAGAGAATGTACTCGCCTGCTACTCTGAAAAGAGTAGTATAATATCAAATATCTGCACCAGAGTCACAATGTCCTAAACAGAGTAATATGAGTCATGATATGTAAAATACAAGAGAATTGAAAGCTACAATGCAAACTACATGAATCTAAGTCAAACTCGGCCAAAGTTAACCCTTGGTCAACTCTGGTCAACTGTACTAGTCAACTAGGTCAAACTAGGTCATGTCCTAACCCAGCAAGTCTTACTAGGCCTAACCAAGACTATCCTAGCAAGCACACATCAATACAAGGCTATACAAGCCAACATACACCCAACTCTATATAGCATGCAATTATTCAATACTCAAATAGGCAAGAATTCACATTGGATATACACTAGGTAATCTATTACTTTAAGCTATCTATGTCTACACATATATACACATGCATATATTGGTATTCAATATTAGGTCTATAATCATGGCATTTCAAATGGTTATATAAACTTATATATTACAACACAATATGCTAACATATATATAATATACATACATAGCTAAGTTAACTGTATTCATAAATACTTATTTAAGAGGCTATGTGTGTGTATATGAACATGGTAAAGGGGCAAGTGAGGGTTAAATGGGCATACATAGTGTATACATATCAAAGAGTGTCAAAGTATAAGTGAACAATGTGTCAAGTGTGATAGTGTCAACATAGTGTAAGGGGGTACATGAGGTAATATAGGATTTGTGTTAACATAGAACATTATATCTCATTAACTTGTATATTTCATACATTACATCTATTATTACATTACATTCATGCTTGCATTCATTCATCATTCATTTATTCTCTTGCACTACTATATGCACCATACATTACATACTATGGAACCTACATATTTATTACAAGCCATACTTATACATGCTTACATTAGATAGGATACTTACACCTCATACATCATTTATTTAAACATTTACTCATGCTTGTATTCTCTATTTAATTACATAATGTATATACATTAACATGGGTTAAAATCAAATAGAACATTATATTACACACAAGGGTGCACAAAATGCATATACCGAATAGTAACTCCTACTAATAGTCAATACTGTACCATCTCAGCATGAACTAAAATCTAGGATTAAAGTATGTTATAGATCTATGTGTTAGCTTTCCGAAACTTCAAACGGATCGCGTTTTCGTTTCCGAAAACTCCCGGAATCGCGAAAACACCGTGAACGCGTTTGTCTTTCGTACAGCTGACACTCAAATAATTCTCCAAAAAGTTACAGAAGGAATTAGACCTATTAATATATGTTTTTGGAAAGCTAACTTCAATACGCTTCTTTTAAAAAAAATGAATGATTAAACCGAGCTTTGAGCTAGAAGTTATGCCATTTCTAAGTTAGGGCTGAAATTAAAAACGTGGATAAAAATCATGACGGATTTGGGTAGTTTGAGACAAAAGAACACAAGTATATAACATAATATATCAAGAACTCACTCTCTACACTAATATATATATATATGAGACACTATAGAACACATCTCCAATACAAAAATATGAGATTAAACATGTAATAATTCATTCATACATAACAACAACACATAGTGTGTCCAAATTTGGGGTTTTCCACATGGACACAACCACAACACAAAGGACGCTCCTATGACCTCCAAATGGACACAAAATGGACACAAATTGAGATACAACCATGGGGGTCATTCCTATGGGTTCAAAATAGACCTATATGCTTGAGGAAATGAAAAGGAGAAGGGATTTATACCTTCCGGTAGATCGAATCGAAGAAAAGCCTTCCCGGAGCGACACCGACACGTAGAGATTCCAAAAGGACACGAACGAGCTCTGAATCCTCCCAAACTTGGGTAGCTTCCTCCTTGGCTAGAATGGAGAAGGAAAGAAGAAGATTTGATGGCGAAATAGAAGGATTTGGTGGAGAAATTGCTAGGAATTGCTCTCTAGAAATTTGGGGAAGAACAAGAGAGAGAGTGTGGATGAGAATAATGAAATGAACTTGAGCCTATCCTCTCCCAAAGTGGCTGGCCATATGGGGCTATTTGTCCTATTATGGTAAGGTCCAAAATGCCCCCACTAACCTATTCTATGAGTATTAGGAAAGGGCTAATTGGTTGGGGCTAAATTAGTCATTCTAAAGTCTCTAATCACACTAACCTTATCCATAATAATTAGTCTAACCTCTAACTAAAATATTTCTATCATGTGGACTAAAATTAATATCATGTGGGCCATGTCTAACTATTGTATGGGTCCCACTAGAGTCAAACTACCCCCGGGTCCCCGTTACAAGTCAGATTGAGATGAAATTCGAACCCGACTCAAATAATCCCAAAACAATATCATAAATAATAAAATAATATCAAAATAATTTAAAGATGTCAAATGCAAAAATATCCTTAGGCCAAAAATGACATTAAAATATCATAATCACATGGTTAGGCTCTAGGTCAAACAGTCTCTAGGGTTTCACTAGCAAAACGTCAAAACCACAAGTCATTGATTTAAATAATTTTAAAATAATTTAAAACCACCAAAAAATTATATCATGAATTAAATATCATTATTAAAATAATTATAAACACGAAATTTTAAAATTACCCTTATTTGGAAAACTGGGTGCTACAGCTATGAACTGTTGAGATGTACTGTACTCGCTCCTGTCCTGACTGGACCTGTTGATAAATTTTATAGATAGCCTGAAGGTTTCCTGCTAGCCTAGAGGAGACACACTAGAGGTTGTTTAGATAGCTATTCCATTTTTGTCTGGAGTTGTATTTACTTTGTGGATTACTGTATTTGAGTTTTGAGATGTATTCTGAGTTTGTATCTTAGACACTTAGACTTCTATCTGTTGTATCTCTTTTTGATTTCATGTTTTATCTATCTTCCTTTATGCTCTACCTTAGATGTGATTGAGTTTACATTCTGCTATGTCACCCCCATTCGGGGAGTATAAACTGTTTAGTCTTATACTGTTAGATGCATTGAGACCTAGGACAGCGTTCTAACGTTGACACTGCGGCGTAGGTTGGGCGTTGTTACGTTCTCGTGTCCTAACTCTAGGGTACGGGTCGTGACACATTTTTAGTGGTGGCCCATGCAGGTCGAGATTCGCATTAGTGCGATTTCGTAGTAGCGCAACAACTTAGTTGTACTACTACGAGCCTGCTATAGGATATATAAATTAAGGTGTTAGGATGAGAGGATACTCAATCACTGTTAGGATTCCTTGAGAGATTCCTGGGATGACCCTTGAGAATCTCATTTTGAATTCCAATTTAAACTCCTTTTCCTTGTTTTGATTCACCTTTTTCCTTTATTTGAATTTGATTTTGTGGATTCATTGTAGAACTTTGAATCCTGGTATTAGTTGATGATTTTGATAAAATTTTGTAGTTGTTGATTTAATTTTGTATTTAGATTAATATTTTCAAATCCAAGGTACTCAATCACACTTAGAATTCTTTGAGAGATTTCTGGGACGACCCCTGAGAAACTCATTTTGAACTTCAATTGGAATTTATTTTCCTTTTGTTTGGATTCACCCTCATTCCTTGCTATTGAATTTAAGCTTGATGGGTTCCTCTCGTTTGAACTGATGAGAAGGAACATATCTTTATTATTCTTTCTCGCCATTATTCCCTTGCATTCTTATTTACCTCTTATCTTAAACTCTGTCTCATTACATTAATTACCCATATCTTGTCGTCCCTACCAGATGTACTTCGAAACCCTTGAATCTTCGTATCTTTTGCATGGAGAAGGCTAAGGAAGTGACGTAAATTATGTAGCTCAGAGAAGACGTAACTGGTTATTTTATGATGATCTAAAGGAAATCAAATGTGGAGTGTTACATATGGAAACTTGAGATAGAAATGTGGTAAAGGTCTCGAATAGAATAAAGAGATGTATACTGCCAATCTGGAAACAATTACATTTAGAAAAAATTTGGGGTTATGAGATAGTTTATAGGTGTATTCAAAACTAATGATGATATCAGAGGTCAACCTAGTTTTGAGAACTTAGAAAATCTTGGTTATTGATTCTGGGGAAAACTTTTACTCTGAGGCTATGTAGAAGATTAGTAATGGAAAAGAGAAGTTAATTGTGTTTAATAAGGATATTAAACAAGATTTTGCGAGGAAATGACTAGGGATAGAGAGAGCACAAAGTTATGGAAGTTTAGAGATTGTTGTGAAATATTTTTAGGAGAATAATATTCAAGGGTGTATGTCGAAGAAAATACAGAAGTTGATTTTATGATGAAAGATAAGTTTTGTAAGGCCTAGAGATTTAAATTAAATAATACGAGGAGAACAATTTGAACAAGTTCAAGGAATTCGTAAACGGGATTTAGAGGTTTTGGGTCAGATTTAAGACAAGGTGAAAGAACTTGGAAATTTAAATAAATAGTTAATGTTGATTCCTAAATGTGAGGGTTGTGCTTCAAGAGTGATGTTTGGAAATTGGGAATTGCCTACGGTAGTCATGGTAAGGGTTTAAGTAAAGGTTAAATTTTCATATGGAGACTGGTGAGGTAAAGATATGATTGGCAAGTTATGAGCGGATGAACTTAAGAGTATCAGAAGCAGATGACTAACTCGATCTTCATTATTTTTGTGCATTAATTACCACCTCTTGAACTCCCACTTTCTAATTGAGATCCTTGACGTTCCTTATCGTGACTTTGATATTCGGAATGTAATACTAGCTGTTACCTTCCAACAAATCTTATATGTAAGACCTAGACGAGCTCACCTTCGTGTAGGTATATCATGTCCCACTAAAACCCGTCTTCTTGTACTCTATTTTCTTGATATGATTTTTTGGTCAACTGGCTAAACTATAACCTCTACCATTATACTAAATTTTTTATTATTTCAATTAGAAATCTAGCCTTGACTCAATTCTTTCGACCCGACATGTGATGGTGTTCTGCTTGTTTCCTTAGATGCTTAACCTTGTACCTTATCTGATTACTTGACCCGTTGGTTAAGAAACTTGGACTATGTAATTCCTTTCATCATTACCACCCTTATATTTTGTGCTACTAAATTAGCCTTACTTTTGCAAGCTTATCTATTTTCGAGCTTGGTTATGACATATTTTATTGGGTGGCCACCCACTAACATATTGTCTAATCAGAACCGGTACATGATGGTCTAATCAACCTATTGCACTTTGGTTTATTTTTTTCATGTATCAATCTACGAGAATAGAGACATAGTTAAACTTGACCCTAGAGTCTCATTCGCGACAGCCTTGACAATTCTCCTTGAAATCTTTTTATGGCCTATGAACCTCGTATTCGTACTCAGTCGAATTAAATTTAATCATGACCTGAACCTCCGTCATTGGATGCTCGTTTTCATACTTTGATTTCATTGATTTCCCTTATTGCCCAAATCTCGTTTTATCCCGAAATTGATCAACTTAGATCGTGTCAAGACAAAAATCTATTTATGATTTGTTGTGCCTAAATTTTCAATTTTTGCCATTTTATGGAATAGTAACCTTTTAATAATTTCTTAGTTGCTTGTTAATGATCAATTTTCATATAGGATGGTAGACAGCCCTTCAACCTTGATGATTGTTGTTCCCTTACCTTCCCAATTAGGACACCCTAGATTTTTTGTGTGTTGATACCATAGTACTGTTTTGACCTAGAATGATTAGTGTACCCAGGTGAGACTTCCAACTGCTACGGTATGCCCTGACCTTGTATACTATTCCTTCAAATTGCATGATTTAGATAAAAAAAATTAGACCTTGATTGTTGGAAAATATGGACGTCACCCTATTAGTATCAGTTGTAGATATATATAGGTTAGTCCTTGATGTGAGGATGTGTGTCTATAAACATGTAGCTTAGGAGATTTAGGAGAGATTATAGTATCAGACTGGATAGGATGTACTAGTCTTTTGGTGAGTATAAATGTGTTATGAGAGATAAGGCCTATATGTCTTAGCATCGTTCCTATGGTAATAGAATATATTAATAGATGGTTAATAGGAAGATAATAGTTTGAGCATACCTATAGCCTATGATCAGTTCCTTTTCATCCTTAGTTAAGACCACTTTAAATTAGGTCCAGTCCCTTGGATATAGGTTCCAGTCCATATTTTATTGAAGTTCCATTACCGCCGTACAGCAGAGCAGTATTGGAGGTATTCCTAGATTGACACTTTTTAGATGTCCGTTTATTATTTCAGTGTTAGGAAGTGTTACCTTAGATATTGGGTAGGTTAGAGGCTCTAGAAGGAGTACTATCGATCTTAAATTTCGAGGACGAAATTTTTCTAAGGTGGGTAGAGTTGTAGCACCCAGTTTCCCAAATGAGAATAATTTTGAAATTTTGTGTTTATAATTATTTTAATAATGATATTTAATTCATGATATGATTTTTGGTGATTTTAAATTATTTTAAAATTATTTAAATCAATGACTTGTGTTTTTGACGTTTTGCTAGTGAAACCCTAGAGACTGTTTGACCTAGAGCCTAACCATGTGATTATGATATTTTCATGTCATTTTTGGCCTAAGGATATTTTTGCATTTGACCTCTTTGAATTATTTTGATATTATTTTATTACTTATGATATTGTTTTGGGGTTATTTGAGTCGGGTTCAAATTTCAACTCAATCCGACTTGAAACGGGGACCCGGGGGTAGTTTGACTCTAGTGGGGCCCACACACTAGTTAGGCATGGCCCACATGATATTAATTTTAGTCCACATGATAGAAATATTTTAGTTAGAGGTTAGACTAATTATTATGGATAAGGTTAGTGTGATTAGAGACTTTAGAATGACTAATTTAGCCCCAACCAATTAGCCCTTTCCTAATACTCATAGAATAAGTTAGTGGGGGCATTTTGGACCTTACCATAATAGGACAAATAGCCCCATATGGCCAGCCACTTTGGGAGAGGATAGGCTCAAGTTCATTTCATTATTCTCATCCACACTCTCTCTCTTGTTCTTCCATAAATTCCTAGAGAGAAATCCCTAACAATTTCTCCACTAAATCCTTCTATTTTGCCACCAAATCTTCTTCTTTCCTTCTCCATTCTAGCCAAGGAGGAAGCTACCCAAGTTTGGGAGGATTCGAAGCTCGTTCGTGTCCTTTTGGAATCTCTACGTGCCGGTGTCGCTCCGGAAAGGTTTTTCTTCGATTCGATCTACCGGGAGGTATAAATCCCTTCTCCTTTTCATTTTCTCATACATATAGGTCTATTTTGAACCCATAGGAATGACCCCCATAGTTGTATCTCCATTTGTGTCCATTTTGTGTCCATTTGGAGGTCATAGGAGCGTCCTTTGTGTTGTGGTTGTGTCCATGTAGGAAAATCCCAAATTTGGACACACTATGTGTTGTTGTTATGTATGAATGAATTATTACATGTTTAATCTCATATTTTTGTATTGGAGATGTGTTCTATAGTGTATCATATATATATATTAGTGTAGAGAGTGAGTTCTTGATATATTATGTTATATACTTGTGTTCTTTTGTCTCAAACTACTCAAATCCGTCATGATTTTTATCCACGTTTTTAATTTCAGCCCTAACTTAGAAATGTCATAACTTCTAGCTCAAAACTCGGTTTAATCTCCCGTTTTTTTTAAAAGAAGCGTATTGAAGTTAGATTTCCAAAAACATGTATTAATAGGCCTAATTCTTTCTGTAACTTTCTGGAGAATTATTTGAGTGTCAGCTGTACGAAAGACAAATGCGTTCTCGGTGTTTTCGCGATTCCGGGAGTTTTCGAAAACGAAAACGCGATCCGTTTAAAGTTTCAGAAAGCTAACACATAGATCTATAACATACTTTAATCCTAGATTTTAATTCATGATGAGATGGTACAGTATTGATTATTAGTAGGAGTTACTATTCGGTATATGCATTTTGTGCACCCTTGTGTGTAATATAATGTTCTATTTGATTTTAACCCATGTTAATGTATATACATTATGTAATTAAATAGAGAATACAAGCATGAGTAAATGTTTAAATAAATGATGTATGAGGTGTAAGTATCCTATCTAATGTAAGCATGTATAAGTATGGCTTGTAATGAATATGTAGGTTCCGTAGTATGTAATGTATGGAGCATATAGTAGTGCAAGAGAATAAATGAATGATGAATGAATGCAAGCATGAATGTAATATAATAATATATGTAATGTATGCAATATACAAGTTAATGAGATGTAATGTTCTATGTTAACACAAATCCTATATTACCTCATGTACCCCCTTACCCTATGTTGACACTATCACACTTGACACATTGTTCACTTACACTTTGACACTCTTTGACATGTATACACTATGTATGCCATTTAACCCTCACTTTCCCCTTTTCCATGTTCATATACACACACATAGCCTCTTAAATAAGTATTTATGAATATAGTTAACTTAGCTATGTATGTATATTATATATATGTTAGCATATTGTGTTGTAATATATAAGTTTATATAACCATTTGAAATGCCATGATTATAGACCTAATATTGAATACCAATATATGCATGTGTATATATGTGTAGACATATATAGCTTAAAGTAATAGATTACCTAGTGTATATCCAATGTGAATTCTTGCCTATTTGAGTATTGAATAATTGTATGCTATATAGAGTTGGGTGTATGTTGGCTTGTATAGCCTTGTATTGATGTGTGATTGCTAGGATAGTCTTGGTTAGGCCTAGTAAGACTTGTTGGGTTAGGACATGACCTAGTTTGACTAGTGCAGTTGACCAGAGTTGACCAAGGGTTGACTTTGGCCTAGTTTGACCTAGATTCATGTAGAATACATTGTAGTACTTTATATTACCCTTCTAGACATGTTGTGACTTGTGCTGTTCTAATTAGGAGCCAGACACCTCTCCTCGAACAGTATCTTTACCTTGGACATTCAGATATCAGGCGAGTACATTCTCTGATCATTTCATATCCAGCTTAGAATTATTTCCTACATTAAATTACTTTAGTTGTACTGTCATGTTGGTCACACGGATTGGTACTATACGGATCCCTTCTTGAGATGTTATCCTTAGGGAGCATCGGGTACTACATGTTCTGTGCGTTTCACTTACATGACGTATCACTATGCTTCACAGGTTCTTTGATCACTTGTGACATATACTCTTATGATCACAGAGTCTCCTAGAATCTCCTATTCCATTTACTGGGTATCCTAGAATCTCCTAGAATTCCCATTTTTGGGACATCCATGTATCACCCTTCGGGGGCTTTGCGTGGAATCATAACATAACTTGGTTGGATCCTTGTGTACTGATTGGGGGTACGGGGGAGTAGAAATAGACATGTGAATACTATCCAAGTAGTATAGTATCAGAATCTCTTCCATATTGTAGCATCAGAATCTCTTATACCATTTACATGTCTATATTGTACTCTGACTCACTAGCCACATGTTAGTTCTCTATTTATAGTAGATATTTCTATTACAGCTTTCTCTCTCTGTTTACATACTGCACTTCTTTCAGTACTTGTATCTTACTTTACTGCATGTTTATATTTTCTAACCTGCTATGAACTGTTGAGATGTACTGTACTCGCTCCTGTCCTGACTGGACCTGTTGATAAATTTTATAGATAGCCTGGAGGTTGCCTGCTAGCCTAGAGGAGACACAGTAGAGGTTGTTTAGATAGTTATTCCATTTTTGTCTGGAGTTGTATTTACTTTGTAGATTACTGTATTTGAGTTTTGAGATGTATTCTGAGTTTGTATCTTAGACACTTAGACTTCTATCTGTTGTATCTCTTTTCGATTTTATGTTTTATCTGTCTTCCTTTATGCTCTACCTTAGATGTGATTGAGTTTACATTCTGCTATGTCACCCCCATTCGGGGAGTATAAACTGTTTAGTCTTATACTGTTAGATGCATTGAGACCTAGGACAGCGTTCTACCGCCGACACTGCGGCGTAGGCTGGGCATTGTTACGTTCTTGTGCCCTAACTCTAGGATGTGGGTCGTAACACTACATTTTACAGCTTACGTATATTTATTATACGGCTGGCATGTCTACATTCCTAGTCCTACATATTTTGGGACTGGAGCGTTACACTATCTAATAGTTTATCATGCATAAGGAATAAACAGGAAAGAGACAGAAAATAACAAGTTACTATGAACACGGATACGAGAACAACTACACGTAAATAAACTATTGGAAGAAAACATGTGAACAAGAGATCAACGGATACCAAACCCTCGCCCAGAGAGTGGACTAGCAGGTTTGAACAAATCACTAACCCTCGCCCTGAGTGTGGACTCACAGGTTAGTTCACGACAATCACCCTCGCCCCGAGTGTGGACTCGCAGGTGCAAACAGTCAACCTCACCCCAAGTGTGGACTCGCAGGTTGAGAAAACGAAAATAGGAAATAATATTTCAGTTATAACGCACTCATTCTATGACACGATACGACTCAGTCAAGGAAGATGTGATGACACGATATGACTCAGTCAAGGTATATGTGACGACAAGATACGACTCAGTCAAGGTACATGTGAGAACATGTCCAATATGAACTACAAGGCTAACTATGAGCAAGGACTATATATATATATCAACTAGTATACATGATATGAGCAAAAAACATGTCAATAACCAACTAGGAAAAACTAGATAATGAGAGAAATAAGCATGTAAATAAAGATGTAGAGGAAGGCAAGGTATACTTACCTTGCTGTAGCAACATCTCCCGCAAACAACTCGTCAAATCAAGGAGTCAAAAAATCTAAACTCCCGAAAATGCCTGGTTGTAGCAACATCTCCCGCAAACAACTCGTCAAATCAAAGAGTCAAAAAATCTCTAAGAAAATGATGTCGAATCTCGATATGCTTAGTGCGAGAGTTACATACAGGATTCTTAGTCAAATTAATAGTGCTAGTGTTGTCACAAAAAATGGGTATATGTGTGTAAAGTAAGCCAAAGTCTTCTAGGGTTTGCTTCATCCACAAAATTTGTGTAAAACAACATCCTACGGGGATATACTTAGCCTCAGTAGTTGATAATACGACAAAATTTTGTTTCTTGCTAAACTAAGAGACTAAGGCCTTACCTAGGAAATGACATATGCCACTAGTACTTTTTTTACCCACTTTGCATCCAGCAAAATCAGCATCCGAGTAACCAGTTAGGTCAAAGGACGTAGTTTTAGGATACCATAAGCCGACAGAAGAAGTGCCTTTAAGGTATCAGAAGATACGCTTAACAGCATACAAATGTGATTCCTTAGGATTAGCTTGAAAACGTGCACATAAGCAAACGCTAAACATTATATTAGGGCTACTAGCAGTTAAATAAAGTAAACTACCAATCATACCTCGATACGTACGTATGTCGACCGGTTTGCCTTGTTCATCAATATCAAGCTTGGTTGAAGTCGTCATCGGAGTACCAAGTGGTTTGACGGTTTCCAGGTTGAACTTCTTTAACAAGTCTTTTGTGTACTTGGCTTGATTAATGAATATCTCATTGTTGGTTTGTTTGATTTGCAGTCTAAAAAAGAATTTTAGTTCTCCTATCATGCTCATCTCAAACTCATTCTGCATATATTTTGAAAATTCTTGACAGAGAGATTCATCAGTAGATCCAAAGATAATATTATCTACATAAATTTGAATTAAAAGAATATTTCAATTAAAAGATTTTATAAACAGTATAGTATCAACCTTGCCTTTTGTAAAACCGTTATCAAGTAGAAAAGAACTTAAACGACCATACCAAGCACGAGGGGCTTGTTTCAAATCGTATAAGGCTTTCTTCAACTTGCAAACATAATCAAAAATTTTAAAATCAGTAAAACCTAGAGGTTGAGCTATAGAAACCATCTTATTTGATAAAATCGTTCAATAATGCACTCTTAACATCCATTTGAAATAGTTTGAAATTATGAAAACATGCAAATGCATATAGCATGCGAATGGATTCTAATCTCGCAACTGGGGCATAGGTCTCATCGTAGTCAATACCTTCCTCTTGGTTGTATACTTGAGCTACGAGTCAAGCCTTGTTATGAGTAACTAAACCATTCTCATTAAGTTTATTTCAGAATACCTAGCGGGTACTAATGACCGGGTGATCAATGGGCTTGGAAACAAGTTTCCAAACTTGATTCCGTTCAAATGGATTTAATTCCTCTTGCATAGCATTTAACCAAAAAGTATCACTACATGCTTCTTCAAAAGTTTTAGGTTCAAGCTGTGAAATAAATGCAACACAGAAAACTATATCTTTGCTAGAGAAACGAGTACTTATACCCCTGGTAATCTCACCTATTACCAAGTCCTTGGGATGGTCAGCCAAAAAATTTATCACTACAAAAATTTGTCAGATTAGCGACGTTAAACTAGGCCAAAACGTCGTTAAACTAAATTAGCAACATTTTCAGCGACGTTCAATAAACGACAAAAAAAATGTGTCGTTAATCAAGAAAATGTCGCAAAACGTTACTAGGGCGACGTTAGTTAGCGACGTTTATAATGTCGCTAATTTGCGACGTTATTTGTGACGTTTTCAAGTGGTCGCCGATTAGCGACACATTAGCGACGTTCTTACGATGATGTGGTGGCATCAGATTACTTTCCACGTCAACACTTTAGCGACGTTTTTAGCGACCTTTATATTCGTCGCTAAAGTTTAGCGACGAATATAAACGTCGCTAAATTGAAAAAATTAAAAAAAGAATCCAGAATGCAAATGTACAATCCAAAATACAGAATCTAATCCCTGGGTTCGCCGACCCCTTTGGTGGAACACTTAACACCGGCCCGCACACTACGATCCAGAATAGACCAAAAATAATTGGTCGTCTCCTCAAGCCTCTCGGAACATCACAATATGCATCACACATCACACAAACAAATATACATCACAATATGCATCACACAGCAAGCTATACCAATATACTTCACACACAAGAAAACAAATATCTATCATAATATCCAAAAGGAGATATATCCATCAAAACAAATATCCATCACAATATCCAGATGAGATATATCCATCAAAACAAATCCAGTCAATATATGTATCTATTGTCGTCTATGCTGGGGCAGATAGAACTCTCTCAGCCAGCGCACATAAGTAGGATCCGCGGCAGCCAGATCAATATCCAGAGGAGATGGATGACTGAAACTCCCGGTTGAACTGCCCTGTGGTGCCACCTCCTCCTTCACATCTCCCTCGGCTTTAGGAATTACTTCTGGAGCAGCTCTCTCAGTGTAACTGCCCTCTGGAACTGGAGCCACCTTCTCTTTTATAGTCATCTGTGCCTCCCTCGAGCGAGATCCTCGGGTCTTAGGTGCCATCTGTGAGAACGGGTGCCATCTCGTTTGAGTACATTTTCGAAAGCAGATAAAATACAGAAAATTTGATTTTTTTTACCAAGTGTGAGAACGGATGGCTCATAACACAATCCAAAATTTATTCTAGCATACATTAGTGTGAATCATCTATGTTCTGTACATATGGTGTAGTATAGGTTCTTATCGTATCTAGTATCTGAATAATGTAACAGAATCAAGATAAACTCACATAATATAATACTAAGACATCAACTACTACTATATAAGATATAGTGATAGGTTGTCATTTCATCATTGTCGAGGGATAAGGGTCGAAGGAAAGTCAACTTTATCTACGGCTACATAGTTTCTGCCTCGCCAGTCGAATAGCTGCAGAGACTATGTCCTGATCACCATGTCGTACCATAGATTAATACAAATGGAGCTGGTGCTGGAGCCAAAATACAGAATCTAAAATACAAAATACAGAATCCAATCCCTGGGTTCACCAAAAATACAAAAACAAAGATTGATACACAGTACTAATTCATATGTGTTTTAAGTGTGAGAACGGATGGCTCAGAACACAACCCAAAATTCATTCTAGCATACATTAGTGTGAATCATCTATGTTCCATACATATGATGTAGTATATGTTCTTATCGAATCTAGTATCTAGTATCTGAAGAATGTAACAGAATCAAGATGAACTCACATAATGTAATACTAAAATATCATTTACTACTATATAAGATATAGTGATAGGTGTTTGCCATTAAAATCTTTGAGTTGGAATTTCAATTACAAATAGAACAGTATTACAATGTAGGACTTAGATGTAGTCCTTGGAGTACACTTTTGTTTTTATCTCGGTCCTGTGTCGATGGAGTGAGTGGTAATGCGTTGACTCCATTGACGATCTGACAACGATCTTAGGTTCTCTGAAGGTCTGGGTTGCTCTGGATGCTAGAGCTTGCGGAGGAAAAGAAGACATTGAGTGTCTTTTCCGATCCCTGTGAGTAGACGTGCGTCCATGTAACTCCGATGATATCGTTATGTCTGTCTCTGTCTGTGTGTCTGTGTAAGAAGGAAATAATCCCTCTATTTATAAGCAGCAGGTTGGGCTGTTCATGCGTACATATGTCGGATGCGCCTGGTCGTGGGAACGCCACGTGGCTGATGCTGGCAGGGGCGCATGGTTAATGCACCCTGATTTGGGGATTGAATCCTTTCTGTTGCACCTGTGGTGCTGCAGAAGAGCTGACACGTGGCGACTGAGAGGATTCTTCGGTTGCTAAGATCTTGGGTGGTTAGTACCCCTTCATAGACTGAACTGAGTCGAAGGACACGTGGCGTATGTCCGTGGCTCAAAGATCTCGGATTTGGTAGAGAGTGATCTGACAGGATGTGCCTAGGATTGGGTGCATGGGGAGACTTAGCTCGTAACCTTCAGGAGTCACGAACCAGTCTGGGCGTATGGCTTTTAAGGTGCATACGAATCTTCGGGCGCATGGCTGCGGAGGCGCATGCGAATCTTCGGGCGCATGGCTGCGGAGGCGCATGCGAGTGGTTGGTCGGCCACGTGGCTTGTAACCAACAGAGGAGAATAATAATGAAGCTGACATCAGCGGCGCTTCATTTTCTGTAAAAGCTGTTGCTGCTCTGTCATCGAGGCATGGCTGCTATCGTATCAGACTTCAGCATTTAATTCTCTTGACGGGTGATGAGCTTTTGAGTTGGCACATTGATCTGCGTTCCACTAGGCGTATAGGGATACATGGGGCACATCCTTACGAGGCGCTTGGTACCGATGGACGCGTCTGTATGATGTGCGAAATCTGACCGACGTGTCTGTTGCATGGCGTATCTTCATTGGTCCGACTGTTGGGTTCCCAATGTTTTTATTGTGCATGTTGACTGAACTAATTTCGAAGGGATAGGTTTATCACAATGAATGCAAATTCATTACACAGAATATGGAAAGCCCGCCACTTGGCGCATGGGTTTGATTTGTACGGCCTATAAATAGTAGCATGGAGAGAGTTTGTTTCTTATTTTCTTCCGTCTTCCCGAATAGAAATGAGCTTCTTCGTTCGAGCATATTCTGTTGACAAGACGCTCCCGAGGGTGAAGATGCGTCAAGTTGTCTTTGTACACACTCATGAAGGTGACTGTTACATCCAAAAGTCGAGATTGCGGGGTCCCGATGTAGGCCGAAGGTATCTGTTGCTTCTAAAGATCGGGACGTTCGAGTCCTGTCTTCGTTATGTTGGAAGAGCCCCAGATCGGAATTGCGGTGCTCTCCTCTTCCTTGGGCTTTGGAGAGCTCTTCCTCCAGCTAGAGTGGGGTTGATCACCCACCCTTGTTATGCTCAATAAATGCTTCATTAGCCAAAGCACTTGATCAGGTCAAAGGAGAGCGCATATACTGAGACTTCATGATGCGCCTAACTAAGACGCTGAAAAGATTTGCCTGACTGAGACACTGAAAAGATGTGCCTGACTGAGACGCTGAAGAGATGCGCCTGACTGAGATGCTGAAGAGATGTGCCTGACTGATGGTGCACCTGGTATGGGGCACATGGCAGTTGCTGCGCCTGGCTGTAGTTTTAGGATCTTTCTTTTTGTAGAAGTTTTCCTTTGTAAAGCCTTTCTTTAGACATGTAATAGACTTTTATATGAAATAAAAACCTGCTTTTGATGTCTATACTTTTGATGTCCTTTGTTGTGCTAAGTACTTCGTTTGAGCTTCCTGATGCATGTTTGAGTCTAGTCACGTAGTGTTAAGTGCATAAGAATTCTGGCATATAGATGCGCCTGAAATTACATGCTTCTACAAGACCCCCTTCAAAGTTTTTAAAACTTTTTTCAAGTTTTGGAATACTTTGAATAAGAAGCATGGTAGTGTCTTCAATGGGGCACATGACTGTTCGGGGCGCATGATCGCTCCACACATCTGTGATAAGGCGCACACTCCTCTCAGTTTTAAATGCAAATGATAACACTTCGAAATAAACAAAAAGATTAATGATGATCTTTTGGATATCTGCAGTTATCATTTTACAGAGCCCCAAGCGGTGGCTGATGTCACCCTTCATCGGTTTTTGCGTATGCCCAAGCCTATAAATAGGCGTCTGATGGAGAGAGAGGGTCCTTCCTCTCCTTGCTTCCTTCTTTTAGAGTTCTTCTTTCAAAAACCCTAACTTCTTTTAAGAGATGGCTTCCAAAACTCCTTGCGGTGGTGCTGGCCGAGGGGAAAGCAAAGGAAAAGAGCCTGCGGCGGTCGACATTGATGATGTCCCCAGGACGTCCGTCGACGTTCGGCCGACGGTAATTGGTAGGTTTCCTCATTCTTTGCCGTACCTTTCTGTACTTGCGTGAAAAAAAAATTTAGAACTCACATACGCCGACGCACATGGACCTCGAGTCCTGGTGATGTGCTGAAACTTCTCGCTGATGCGCATGGACTTCGAGTCCTGATGATGCGCTGAAGCTTCTTGCTGATGCGCATGGACTTCGAGTCCTGATGATGCGCTGAAGCTTCTAGTTGATGCGCATGGACTTCAAGTCTTGATGATGTGCTGAAGCTTCTTGCCGATGCGCATGGACTTCGAGTCCTGATGATGCGCTGAAGCTTCTCGCTGATGTGCATGGACTTTGGTTCAGTGTATGCACTTCTGATGAGAATGCGGCTCAGATATTTTATTGTTTTAACATATCTAAGTCTTTGTCATCTTTCCCTGGCCGCCAGTTTCAATGACCGTCCCGCTCTTGAACGAAGTGCTTCTAGACACTGCTCTCTGTCAGATGGGAGTTGACTATAACGAGGAGGTGATAAATCCTGTCCGAGCTGCCATCATGCTGGATCAGCCTCCCGAGAGAATAAACCAAATATGGGAACAACAGTATGCATTCCTCCAACAGATGATGGAGTGTGGCAGTTTGAAATCTGCCATTTCTGATAATATGACTTTCTTGAAGCTTGAGTTCCTGTTTGGGGATCGCCTAACTTCTACTGAGGCGAAGGTGTTGAGGATCAAGAAAGATTTATTCTTCACAGCCAAAGAGGTGCACATGTCCATTAAGCAGCTCGAGCGTCAATGGCCTTTGACAGCTTTCTGTCGTCTTGCTTCCAAGAGGAGGATGACATGGGAGCTAACCCCATCTCAGGGGGAGCGGTGGTGGGCACCGTCAGGGTCGATGCTACCTCGAACCAGAGGGATACTTTGGCCACCATGTTGGCTGGGCCTTCTTTCACCTGGCAAACTCTGCATCCTAGGAGTATTTATAGTGACGTCCCTACCGACACTTTTGCCTTTGGTGCTTCGACTTTCATAAATCGTATATTGTCATCGAAGCGGTCATACCCAAAGAATAAATTTTGGATAGAGGGTTGGTGTCATTATGTATCCAAGTGGGACAGGCTGACACACTGGGTTCTGACGAAGTTTCAAATCGAACTCAGGGAGATTGGACTGACTGCCGCTATTCGTGCCACCCAGGCGGGCGTCGACATCAAAGGCATATGTTTCTTGCGCTCCTGGAGATGTTTAATACCCCGACCGGGACCTTCTTCACTCCGGTGGAGGAACTAGGACTTGCACTTCATGAAATGTATGAGGTATCGAGGCTTCCTTGGAGATCAGAACCCTATGAGGAGTACTTTCCGACTAACGAGGAGTTCCAAGTTCTGGGGGACAAAGAAGAGGAGATGGTGGCTATCTTCAAAGAAGTGGCGAGTCATCACTATTATATGCAGAAGAGGGATAAGGGCGGGGCGCAGCCCCATGTTACTGCTTTGAGGGATTATGTCTTTGAGCAAGACAAGGAGGATCGCTCTCGATTCACGACTCCGCCAGCTCTCTCCAGTACTGAAGTGCTCTCCGAAATGAGCAGACTACATGAGAAGAGTCCCCGCAAAAACGAGGACTGGGAGTCGAACGAGCGTTCCTACAGCTGTTTCTGGCACCGTACCCATCGGATGTCGTCCAAAGTAGTATTGGCTGCTTATCTGATGATTTGGCTCCGGGATTACGTCTTTTCAGGCGGGTCAGGCTCTGTGGAGAGGATAACCCCCAGAACCTCATCCTGCCAGCTGTGAAGTTGGTTTTTGGCCGTCGTCTGGCTCTACTCTCCGCGATGGTGTTTAACCTGCTGTGAGGTTTACGAGAATTCACGGGTAACGTTGTCCATGGACGAGGTAAGAATGACAACTTTTCTCGTGTCGAACTGCCGTTTCATTATCTGATGGGGTGGTTGATTTTGCACCATCCCAACGTGATGAGTCTGGGCCAGGAAGAAGATCACATGGCCGGAGATGCATTCCTCCGTCGCTTCTACCAGAGGAAATGGCTGCATACTGGTGTCCCTGTTTGTAGGAAAGTTTTATCCTACCTTCAGGGATAGGAGATCACCAAAGTTGGTCCTATCTTCACAGGCTTCGAGGCTAACAAAGATTTAGCATATTCGGGTGAAGATGCCACAACTCTGCCTCCGTGGGGATTTCGTTGGTTGCAAAGCATCCGGCCGTCCTATTTGGTGTACCGGAATAGTAACCGGTGTTACCTGGAGCCGTATTTACCGAGCCGTTTTGCACGTCAATTCGGCTATGCTCAATTGATGTTGGAGAACCCCAGTACTAGCTTGGGGTATACTGGGAGTCTGCTGGACGGGGCACGAGCTTGGCATTAGTACAATGTCGGATGCACCGGAGCTCGCTTTACCATGCCAGTTCTGAATCCACGGCCGCCGATTCTTTTCTCAGCCGCCAAATTTTATTGTGCTATGAACACCGTATCCCCTGGATATGACAGGGAGACCAGTTTCATTGTCGGCACCCAATTAGAGGCGACTGGGAATATGTTGGCGAAGGCTCGATTGTACCGCCCGCCAGAGGTTGGTAACCGAGATACCCCTGCCGTATCCTCAGGGGGTACTCAGGCAGAGCCCTCAGCTGATCACCCGAAGAGACGTACCAACACGGAGGCCGGTTCTTCTACACCGAAGAGGCAGAGGAAAGCATTATCACCGGTAGTGTCAACATAATCAGCTCCTATAGAGGTAAGGATGTTCTACATAGCCTGGTTCATTCTACCATTCTTATGACATATGCTTTCTGTTTGTAGGAGCCGCTGAAGAGGAGACCCCGAGCTTCGAAGCCGGGTGCTAGCAGACCGAAGTTGGTGGCGAACGCATCTGATGAGCACATTCCGTCGATTGTAGCATCTCCCGTGGAGGAGAACCCTGATGACGTCGCTTATGTGGAGATTTTAGCATCTCCAGATTATGTTGGAAGGGAAGCTGAAGATGCAGCAGTTCCTGGGATAGTACAAGCTGCCGTGGGGCCTTCTGGTATCGAGGTCCCAGCAGAAGCGGTGCTTCCGGATGAGGAAGAGGAATGGAGTTTGTCTTCTTCGGATGTCGTTCCTCCAGAGATCCCCGAGCCTATAGTAGGGGCAGCAGACGTGGTTGTAACAGATGAGAGGGTTGATTCCTCTTCTCGTCATGATAAAGGGAGGTTGGCTACACCGTTGCCGAGCCCTACCCCAGACCCAGTAGTGGAAGACGAGCTGGCTGTCGACCAGGAGGTACTTACAGACTCCATTTCTGTGGAGGGATTTGATGAGGGAGGCGAGACTCGTCTACCGAGCCCAACTTCAGAGAAAATGCCGAGTCAGGGAACGGGTGCTGATCCTGTTATCTTGTCGGAGGAGGAAGGTCATGTACGGGCTGTAGGTGATGTTTTGGAGATGGAAGAGACAACCCCAGACGTCGGTGGTCCCTCCGAGATTGAAAAGGGTAAGGGTTTGCTGATAAATGAACCCTTTGTTGCTCCTCATACCTGGGGGACGATATCGACACCCCATTCGGCTCCTTCTGCCCTCTTGGCTCCTCGGGCGAGCGGTGAAGTTCCAGTCCCCAACGAGGAAGGGTTCGCTGATGTTAAGGTTTCAGCCTCGCAGACTAAGGTCGATGGATCTTCTTCAGGTTCGCCATCTATCACAGCAGCTCCTACAACTCCTGCTATGACGCCTCAAGTGTTGGCTGATGCGGATGAGTATGTATAGTTTATTGTTGAGGCGGTGTATAAGATGTTGCAGAAAGGCGTATCGACAGTGCTAAATATGAACAGGAGTTTTGCGACGGCAAAAGCCATGGCGCTCCCTTACATTGGTCTGATACATTCCCACCGGGGCCATGATCATATGGCTGAGATTCTGGAGGCGTCGATGGCTGAGCTTGACCAGCACCTTTACGAACTTCAGAGTATTCGGCGAAATAACTTTTCTGTCCTGATAGAAGCAGAAAAGGAGAAATTGATAGCTGAAGTTGAGTCGTCTTATCAGGCCATGGTGGCCATCTGGGACCGCAAGGTGGCCGATGCTGAGGCTGCGGCGGAGAGACTATCTCAGTCCATGCAGGAGAAGGTGGAGCTGCGGGCCGCATTAGATGCTAGTATAGCGGAGGTTACTGCCAAGATTCGCCTCCTTGAAGACCAGCGAGCCCAATTTTTACTAGATGCTGAGCGAGCCCAGGCTGAGCACCTAGCATCCAAGGAGAAAGAAGCAGCTTTTACCCGCCATCTTCTTTCTCTTACTTGCCAGCGGCAAGAGTTGGACGCCAAGTACGAGAATGATACTGCTTCTGAGGCTATGGAGGTAATGCGTCAAGAAGCTGATCGCTGAGTCTTGGCGACTGTGGGAACTCGGGCTGAAGACTTGAAACATCAGATCGAAGAGCTTTCTGCCAATCCCAATGATGCTTAGGGATTGTAGTCTCTTTTTTTGGCAACTTTGCTGGAAATGTAATCCTTTACTTTTGAATGCAAAATAGAGAATTTTTTGGTGTGTTCATCTTTACTGTCATGAACTAGCGATTTGCATGGACCTGTTATATGTTGCATATCTTAGTTTTTAGGTACAGATAATAAGTTGGAGATGACTGATATGTTTGCTCAGAGGTAATGTGGACGTGGCAAATATGGGATTTAAATGACAAAATCTTCCTACACAGAGGTGTTATGGATGTGGTAGGAGTGACTCTGGGAGGATACGCGAAACTACTCAGAGGTAATACAGACATGGAAGTTTTAAAATCGATGTACGGCAACGCGGGAGTTGTCTGTACGGGATGTTTACTCAGAGGTAATGTGGACATGGTAAACATGATAAGTAGCGCAATCCTACGTAGTCTAAGATTCTGCTTTGTAGGGTATAGAGAAGCAACTCAGAGGTAATGTGGACGTGGTTGTTCTTCTACTGGAGATAGAATGCCACGAAACAACTGGGTTCCGAAAGCATAAGATTTTTATGAAAGGGAGGTGTATGTGAGCTCTGATGATCAGGTCCATTGATTCCCTTATTAGGTAGAGATGGAAGTACATATCTGAAAGATGTCAAGAGTAGTACTTCTTTAGGAACTTGCCGTTGATGGGCATCATGAACAAGTCCCCATTTGGTCGGGCGAGGCGGTAAGCACCGTTTGAGTATACCGTCTCTATGATGAAAGGTCCCTCCCACTTGGGCTCAAACTTTTCTGGTGTTTTGTGAGTCAACACCATCGGCCTCCTGACTGCCAGGACCAGGTCATCTACTTGGAAAGTCCTCTGCTTGACCTTTTTGTTGAAAGCATGTGATATACGGGCTTGATAAAGTTCAATACGCTGCTGAGCTAGGAGACGTTTTTCGTCAAGTGCCTCCAATTCTCGCAGACGACGACACTGATTATCTTCTTCTGTCAATTGGTTTGTGACTGCTACATGGAGTGAGGGTATCTGGATCTCGAGAGGCAGTACCGCTTCGCTCCCATAGACTAAGGAGAATGGTGTGTTGCCCATCGGAGTTCGTACCGTTGTACGGTAGGCCCAAAGGTATTCGTCAAACTTTTCATCCCAGTCGCGTTTGTTGGATGACACGACCTTTTTGAGTAGCCTGACGATAGTCTTGTTAAAATCCTCGGCTAATCCGTTCGCTGCCGGATTGTAGGCGGTTGATGTCACGTTCTGAATACGATTCTTGTCACAGAATTTGCTGAAAACATGGCTGATGAACTGTGGACCATTGTCGTGGATAATCCTATGGGGTACCCCGAAACGGTAGATGATATGATGCTTGATGAAGCTGATCACCCTAGAGCTTTTCACTTTTGTCAGTAGAACTGCTTCTGCCCATTTGGAGATGTAGTCGGTGATGGCTAGGATGAAGCGGTATCCTTTCGATGAAGGAGGGGTGATAGGTCCCACAATGTCCATGCCCCAAGCTTCAAAGGGCCAGGATACGACCGTATGATGTAGTGGTTCCGATGGTGTATGGATAAAGTTGGCGTGAAGCTGGCAAGCATAGCACTTTTTAGCATAGTCGACGGCGTCGGCTGCCATGGTTGGCCAGTAGTAACCCATGCATCGCAAGCGATCCTGCAACTTAGGCCTGGGTTGATGAGCCCCACAAGTTCCGTCATGAGCTTCTCGAAGGGCTTCGGCTGCTTCTTCGTTGGATAGACATCGAAGGAGAAGTCCGTCGTAGGAACGTCGGTACAGTGTTTTAGTTGCTGTATCATAATAAAACGGAAGGGAACGCCTTCTGACTGAGATGGCTTCTTTCGAGACTTCTGGGAGAATTCTATAGACAGTAAAGTCGATAAACAGGAACCTCCAGTCTGGAACATTAATACCGGCACTTGTCGTCATGGCATAGGCCATTTGTGTGCATAGGTTATTTTTAGGACATACCAAGTCTCGACCAACTACCGTGACATAGTGTTGAGTCCCGAGGGGTGTCGCTAATGAAGGTGCGAGGCCAGCCAGAGCATCAGTCTCTAGGTTTTGTAAACGAGGTACGTGTTCTATGAAGAACTTGGTGAAGGTTGAGATAATATTCAATGCAACTTCATGGTAAGGAACCAGATCTTCATGACGAACTTCGTACTGCCCTCGGATCTGGTTAACGATGAGTTTTGAGTTGCCATAAGCTTCCAGATGATCCACCCCCAGTTGTCGCGCCAACTGGAGTCCCATGTTTAGAGCGTTGTACTTGGCAACATTGTTGGAGCACGGCTTTGAAAGGGAGTAAGCACGATGGATGACCAGCTGATCGGGGAAGACTAAGACCACCCCCACGCCGGTGATGATTTGGCCTTTAGGGCCTGTTCTTGAAGCACCATAAAAAAATACCCGCCAGACTGAGTTTTCTTCGGTGATGTTTGATTCTTGGACCTCATCCGGGATGTCTTCATAGAGTCTGGAGGACACTGGGATGGGGTGCACGGCTAAAAAGTCGGCTAGAGCATGGCCCTTGACGGCTTTTTGTAGAATGAATATCATGTTATGCGGTGTCAGCAGGATTGCGCATATAGCTAGTCGGGAGTTCAATGATCCCGGCTTCGTCATGAGAACCCTGAGTGGATTGACACGGGAGATGACATGAATTGTCTGGCCCGAAACGTAATGGCGAGTCTTCTGGATGGCGAACACCAAAGCCAAACATTCCTTTTCGACGGGGTTGTACTGGTGTCACTACAACAAAAAGACCTATTAATGACGCTTGATAAGTGGATTTCATGACGGCTGATAAAAAAGCGTTATGAAAGTTCGAAATGTCTTTTTTCTATGACGGTTTGGACTAATTTTGGACTTTTTATAACGTTTATAAAACAAAACGTTATTAATATTTTAGAGCGGTGGCAAACTTGTAATATTTTTAAGTTCAATTTTTTGGGCAAAATGCTGAGAACAGCCCGCGCTTCAACAAAAATTTTCCTCTCCCCTATTCTGGTCTTCTCCTTCTCCTCCTCTTCTTCTCATTCCTTTCCCCCAACTCCAAAACCCTAACCCGAACCACAAATATCTCAGCTCAGACCGCTTCGTACGTAAACCCTAGTCCACTCCCTCTCTCTACCGGCTCCATCGGCGGCTCCAATGGCGCAGAAGAAAGACGGCGGCGGTCGTGCCAACTCCGATGACCCCGATGAACTCGCCCGAACCACTCTCCAGGTCGTCCTCCTCGCGGATAGCTTCGCCCAGAAGTTCCGTCCCATCACTCTCGAGCGCCCAAAAGTACGTCTCACCAAACCCTAACCCTAGAAAACCCCTAAAATCTCTGAACCCTAATTTTGAAATTCCCAGGTGCTCCTCCCGCTGGCGAACGTCCCCATGATCGAGTACCCTAATTTCGAAATCACCGACTTCCTCAAGAAGGAGGTGGAGGTGATCCACCCGTAGCCAGAGTGGATCGAGCTCCTCGAGCTCCTCGGCCACCAGAACTACTTCGACCGCCGGCTCCTTCTCCTCCGTCGAGGGCGGGCTAGCGGAGGAGGTCCGGGAGGAGGTGGGCTTCGACTTCTCCCGCGACTGGATCATCATGCGCAACGCCTGCATCAACTTCGCCCGTGACCGCTTCGACATCCTCAAGTATGGCGGTGGTCGAAGTTTGTAGCTTTTTTTATGCTGTTAAAGGTCTGAGCTTTTTGTGGTATTGTGGTTCAAATCATTTTGATTTTATCGTCTGAGTCTTCTGACTGACAATCTCCGTGCAGAAGCAACATGCTCATGAGGCTATATTAAGACAGTTAAATTATGGCAGACAGGTTTCAGAGTTTGGTGTTATCCATTATTCTGTTTGACATAGATTTTCATGTGTGGAATAAATTGGACACTAAACACCAGATAAGACTGACTTTGTCAATCTTATTTCAGGATTGCTGCTCCACCAAATTTCCAGGCATGGACCAAGATGGCCGAGACATATGACAACCTCTCTGGCACTGTTAGTAAACAATAATCCCTCGTTCTGTTTATGTGCATCTTTTCTTCCAAAATGTTATATCTGGTGAATTCTGTAGGTTAAAATTGCGATGGTTGGAAAGTTTACGGGTTTGTCAGATGCTTATTTATCTGTAGTAAAGGTACGACTGTAATTTATGGGAAGATTTAAGAGTCTTGTAATTGTTATCTGCAGCATTTCTTTGTCTTGAAACGAAACTTATAATAAAGTTTTTTTTGTGAATGAAAGCACTAGTTAATATAAAGATTAGAGCCACTGATCCTTATACTATTTGTTTTAATGGGGTCAGGATCGTGAACATTAAGCTATAATATTGATTTAAGTATATACTCACTCATCCTAGATCCTGAGATCCTTGCCTCATTTGTTTCACTTACTGTTTTGTGTAATTGCTCACAGTTATAAATAATAAGCATTATAAATTTCTTTTCTTTTCTTTTCCTTTAGCACCTTATTTAAAGCAAGTCCTCTAAACTATAAGGCATTCGAATAATTCCACTTCCCAATGGCGTCTTTTGTTTTCAAAATACATAGGCTAATGGATAATCTTATAGTGAGACGGAAAAGTTGCAGCCATCCATCTCTTGAAATTATTTTCAATTGGTGTAATTAACAAGCTACTCTATATTAGGCTCTCCTACATGCCTGTGTTGCATGCTCTCTGAGGCCATCAGTTGAATGGATTGCTGCATCAGATCTAGAAGATGAAAGTGCAAGAATGGTATAGGTCCCATAATTCAATTCTACTAGGGCATCTAATCTAATCTTCTAATAGTATAGTTTCTCTAAGTCAATTTTTCTTATACAGACACCAGAAGCACATGCTTCAGCATGGGAAACTCTAAAGGTACAACTCTGATGGATAACCTTTCAATTGTGTGATACTTGTGGCATATGTTCACATTTCCTCTTTATTTACATCAATAACTTAAACATCCAGGCCTCTATATGACTATTTTGACATTATTTAAATTTAGAGTTGTGCATGCATTTTGGTTCCTGGTGGATTTGGTGACCGTAGCGTGCCAGGAATGATATTGGCAAAGTTTGCTAGAGAGAATAGTGTACCCTATCTTGGGATTTGCTTGGGGTTGCAGATATCTGTTATAGAATATTCCAGATATGTATGTGTATCTTCTGTTTTTTGCAGAACCTGTTATTATGATATAAAATTGCAGTCTTTTCCCTGAATGACATTTTATCTCCGTTTGTTGTGTAATGATTAGGTTTTGGGATTGGAAAGGACAAATAGTGAAGAATTCGACTCTCAAACACCACATCCTGTTGTTATTTTTATGCCTGAGGTATTTTGTTTATCAACACTGTTTACTTTGTGCTTCAACCACTAAAGATGGTAGTTCTTGACCACATCAATTTGTGAATGCAGGGATCAGGAACACACATGGGAAGTACAATGAGATTGGGGTCCCGGATAACATTTTTCAAAAATCCTGATTGTACTCACTTCAAAGCTGTAAGCTTTTTCTTCTACCTACTAATCTATTCTCATACAATTGAGTTTGAAAAATATAAAATTGCTGGAGATATCCTTTCAGTTTGTAAATGCCATTCCTTTTTGTTCTGTCTTAATGTGTCGAGGAGATGAGTGTGATTCCATACACTTCATCTAAGGCCCTTTTTTAGACTACGGGAACTTTGAGAATGCTCCTAAATTGCACCAATTAAATTGCACCAAATTACATTCAGGCCCTTTTATTACTACAGGTAGGTATTTTAATGCTTTTTACCCCTTGTTTCTTTCATGTCGATTTAATTTTAGATTCAATGTATATGAAAGTATTTTATTACATGATCCTCAATTGCTAGTTTCTTGTTGGAAACTTGGTACCAACTCTTAAGACATGAGGTGGTCTTTTGGTAATATTTTTTTATCTTTTTCAGGGTTTTACTACGTGATGCCGACAGTTTTGATGTGCTCAAAGTTGAAGCCAATGTACTAATAGTTTTGAGGGTCTACTTACTAGTAGTAGTTGTAAATATATGTATTTCGATGTCCTATTTTAAAAAAATGTAATGAAGATGGTGATATATATTATGTATATATTTGTAAATGGATTAAATGGCACTCTATGACATTTAGATGTTTTCTTGTGAATATGGTTCAAAATGAATGTTTTGAAATTGAATTGAGCAACATTGAGCATTGATCTATAATTTTTTGGAAAGTAATATATAAATGTGCAGAATTGAGCGTTATAAATGTGCTGAATTGAGTCTATAGAGATTATCTATTCATAACGCTTTCAAACTACGCTGAAAATAAGTGTAGCAGAAACTCATCATATTCATGACGATTATTTTATGACGCTTTTAAAAATCATTTATAACACCCGTTTTCATCACGCTTTCTTTGAAAAAAAGCGTCATGGTTGGTCATTAATGACGATTTTTAGCCGTCATTAAAAGGTATTTCTGTTGTAGTGTGTTCAGCCCCGATCATTGTCCTACTAAGGTAGTAGATAGCTTGCTCGTAGCCTGCATCATTGTTCTGAGCCAACAAAGCGCCGAGGGAATGATCCATGGTACGGACGTAGAGGAGAAATGGTTTGCCTGTGACGGGTGCCACCAGGACTGGCGGGCTCGTCAGATAAGCTTTGATATCATCGAAAGCTTTCTGGCATTCTTCTGTCCAGACGTAGGAGACTTCCTTCTTCATGAGCTGGGTAAAGGGTTGACATTTTCCAGAAAGGTTTGCTATAAACCTTCGGATGTATGCAAGATGCCCTTGTAGGCCTCGAAGTTCTCGAAGGTTCTTCGGAGCGTCCATGTCAAGGATGGCTTTGGTCTTCTCGGGGTCGACATGAATGTCTTTCGCCGTGTTAATGAAGCCCAAGAACTTTCTGCTAGAAATCCCAAGGAAGGATTTAGCGGGGTTCATCTTGAGTTGGTGTGCTCGCATGAGATCAAAGACTGTCTTTAGGTCTTGTAAGTGATCACCTTTGAGACGGCTCTTGACAGCGATATCATCAACATAGCATTCAACTGTTTGCGTAGATGTTGACGAAAAATGGTACTCATAGCTCGTTGGTACGTCGTACCAGCGTTCTTCAAACCAAAAGGCATTACTGTGTAGCCGAAAATCCCTTTCGGAGTCCTAAATGACGTATGTTTTGCGTCATCGGGAAACATTTTGATCTGGTTGTAGCCCGAGTACCCGTCCATGAAAGACATGCGTTCAAAGCCACATGTATTGTCAATCATCACGTCAGTGATTGGAAGCGGGAATTCGTCTTTCGGGCAAGCAGTATTGAGATCTCTGAAGTCGATGCAGACTCGTATCTTCCCATTCTTCTTGGGGACAGGGACGACATTGGCCACCCAATCTGGATGCTGCTCTTCACGAATGAACCCGCTGCTTAAGAGTTTGTCCACCTCTTGATCGATAGTGTTCATAATATTAGGATGAAAACGTTGTTGTTGCTATTTTATAGGCTTAGCATCAGGTAAGATGTTAAGTCTATGCATCGCGATCTAGGGATCAAGTATTGGTATGTCTTCGTAGCTCTAGGCGAAGACGTTGATATATTCTTTGGCCAATTGGACTAAAGTCGATCTGCTCGACTTTGTCTTCGGTAGGGGGTTCGCGTAATTCAAAACAAGACTCCTACTGCGCTCCTAGGCATTGAGCCCAAGGTTCTTCCTCAAAAAATTCTGGCGTTTGGTCTTTGCCTTTATCCTCTCGAGATTGTTCAGATGCCATATTGACTGATAGCACCCTCCTGAAGACTGAGCCGATACTGGTATCGGAATCCCAAGTTGATGCTTCAGATGAATGAGAGTGTTCCACTTCTTCCGCTTCCGAACTCTCTGGAGTTGCCGGCGGCGTGACATAGCCCACCCCCCGTCGAGTACGATGATAGTAGTCCTACAGCTTTCCTTTGGGTATTGGGAGTCGGAAGGGAAGACGTCGGTCTTTGCCGTAGTTCAGGGCCTTGTTGCTTTTCAGATCGTAACCCATCTTTTGGGTGAGGTACTTTGCCTTGTCCGTGTACCGATAGACTTGTATTCTGCCGGTATTCGGTTCTGGCTCGAGTGGCGGGAGGTCTTGATGACGCTCGACTTTGCCGAAGATGATGGGTTCTTCGTCCCGGTTCCGCGGTAGGACTATAAAACAGACTCCTTGGGACGGGACTACTTGATTTATATGATTAACCGTCATTATTTGTGTTTTTAATGACCATAGAGCATTATCTAGTGTATACATGGCATTCCAAGGTGGAAGACTAGAATAATTGAAAGATACTCTATTATTGATAAAACACGAGATTTTGTCTCGTGGGATTACATTGTCAAGAGAATGTGCATCTATGTCAGCAGATATGTATTCTCCTAACTCTTCATCCGTGAGCAGTGGGGCTGGTTCGGGAGAACATATTACAGGCTTGACCTTGGGATCTGAGAGGGCTATGTGGGCCTTCTCTTACAGCTTGGGTGAGACTGAAGATTGCGGAGGCTTGCCTTTAAGACGCATATTCCGGGGTGCCTCAACTACGCCTTCGGTGACCGGTACCTTCCTCTGTAGTTTTGCCATAAGGGGAGCCGACATTTGAGGAGGTTTTCCCTTGAGCCGTATCTTCACAGGAGCTTCGGTAGGTGTTCTACCTAGAGAAGTCGGTGCTTTTTCAGGTAACTTGATTGCCATGGGAGGCAGCATCTGAGGCAGTTTTCTTTTGAGTCAAATTTTCAGAGGAGCGTCAAAAATCATTTCTGCCTCCACGTCCGTCTTTGACGCCGTTTCTGCTTCGTCATCAGCATCATTGGCTTCCCCTTCATCGAACGACTTATATAAGCTAGCATCGGTGAAGTAGGCTTCGACCCCTTTGAAGGGGTCAATATCGGCGAACTCTGTTCGGATGATGTTGTTAGTCGACACGTACTTCATGCATTGGTGGAGTGCAGACGGCACCACCATATACTCGTGCAGCCAAGGCCGACCTAGCAAGAGGTTGTAGTTGACGTCGGTGTCTACGACATAGCAAGTCACTTCAGTTCGGAGATTACCGATATGACATTTCCGTCGAATTTTTCCCAGCGGTTCACTTTTGCTGGCATTGAAACCGCTGATTGTAGTGTTGGAAGACGCCAGACGGTGCATCGGGATTCCCAATATTGAGAGCAGTGTCCTCGGGATGATGCTGAGGAAAGACCCTAGATCAATCTGAATTCGCTTCACCTTGATGGAACCCATATACCTTGTGTAATATAGCGGCCTATTGTGCCGGTTGTGCTTGAGCAGCATGTCTTGTCAGGTGAAGGTTATGTTGGGGATGACCTCCTTCGCACAATGGCAGTGCGCACATGTTGTTAGAAGATCCTCAGGCTACTTAACTTGACTGATGAAGGACTCAGCATCCTTCAAGGCTTCACAGAGAGCTTCGCGGGTGTCTTTAGAAAGACAAAGAAGCTTGAACAGAGAAAAGCGGACAGGAGTAACGACAAGTTGTGCCAGTATGTCAAAGTTGTGGGACTTGACTAGCCCCGAAGTATTTTCTTTTCGCAAAGGCTTGTCGAAACGGGCCTCTACGTGCTTCTATTTATTGGCCGCTGGAGGTCTGGATGGGCCCTCTTCCTGGGCAGTAGGGGCGGTGCAGGGAGGCACCATCTCGACGGCAGCTTCGTCAGGTTGGGCGTTCTGCTGCGAACGCATTTGTACAGAAAGTGCCTCTTCCGTGGAGGAAGAGACCATGCGACAAGACTTGGTCTTCTTGCCCTTGGTTTTGGAGGCCGAGGGTACCCCCGGTTGAGTAACTTCATAGACGAGGTCTGGATGAACCCATAAGATCTCTCCCCGAGATGTGGTGAGCAGTATGAGTCCACTCCTGTTGTCACGGGTAGGTGGTTGGTTGACCACCTCCATTATCGCCTTTGGGATGGGGACGACGCCATCTTGTGCTGTAGTTGGTGACAAGGTGCCGAATTAAAATGACACCATGTTGGCCGAGACTGTCTTCTCCTCGTAATCGACGGAGATGACATTCGCATTGATCATGTGCTGGATGTAGTTCTTGAGGACGTAGCAGTCCTGAGTTGGATGTCCAACAAACCGATGGTAGTGACAGTACCTCGAATTGTCAACTATCTCCACCTCGTCGGGATGCTTCAGATCCGGTAGTTTGATCTTATCACCCTGCTTTAACATCTTGAAGAGTTACAAGGTGTCTTCATCATTGAAAGAGTATACCTCCTTGGCCTCGGTGCAAGCGGAGGCTTCTGAGTAGGTGCTTGTACGTTTTTAGAGGCATTAACAGTCAACACCTGCTTCCCCTTCGTCTCACGTCCAGGGTTGCTGGTAGCATGACATTTTTTCTTGTCTTTAAAGACAGGGAAACTGACTCCCAGAAGGCGAGCATTGCATGCCTTCTTTTCAGCTGCTTCGGCCTCAATAATCAATGAGCTCCAGTCAGGAGGAGGAGTGGAGTTGAGCCAGAGCTTAACCGCAGGAAGCATGTTCATGCTGCAGGAGGAGAGGAGTGCATGTTCTGGCATACCCGGGGGCAGTCTGAAGCAGGCTTGTCAAAATCGTTCGATGAATGCTCGAACCATTTTTTTTCTTTTGACGTACCTCTATAAGGGATGTCATCGTTATGTCTTTCCCTCCGTCGTAGAAATGATCGAGGAAGAGGCGTGTCAGGTCATCAAAGAAGGATATAGAGTTGTCAGGGAGACTGCAGTACCAGTCGTAAGCCACTCCTTTCAATGCCCCGACAAACAGGCTGGTGAGTAGCGCGTCTTCCTTCCGGAGATGTCCCGTTTGAGACTGGAAGTACGTCAGATAACGGCGTAAAGAATCCTTCCCGTCGTATGGCGTCAACGTTTGTGGTTTATACTTGGAAGGATAGACCACTTTGTTCCATTCGAGGGGGTATGGTTGTGGGATCCCCATCTTCTGGCGCTCTTCATGTCTGTTCTTTGACTCGAAGTGCCCACGCAAGTCCCTGATCATCTCAACCATGTCTTCCGTGGAGCTGGAAGTCGGAGAAGGTGGAACAGCCTAGAGTTGTACATTCGAAGGTTCCGATACCCGAGGTGCTTCGCGACAATCGGTATTCAAGGATGGCCGTTGAAGGGGCACACTTGATTCCCCGTTAGCTCCTGGGTCAGGATTGGTAGAAGGTGCTCTGGCCAAAGCTGACCGTATCTCGAATACTGCTTGAGTCAGTGTTTGCATGGAGGCAGAGAGGGTTTTGAGTCCCCCCTCCAAAGTATCCATGCGCTGAACGAGATCTGCTGGCGGAGCATCAGACTCCGTATCACCACCTCCTGTCATGTTTACTGTAATGACGTGACTGGAAGTGGATGGATCGGTTGAAGCTTCACTTTCAGCCTCGCTCTCCTGTAGAAGAGTCGCCTCTCCTGGAGTTTCATCCTGGCTACCCCCAGTTATGCTCTGGAGGATATCCTCGTCTTCAGGAGGAGGATCAACAAGGGCTTGACTACCCCAGCTACTGCTTCATCTGAAATCTTCTTTCTTGCCCGGGTGCCTTCAAACACTCCTGACGACGGAACAGTCACCTTGGTCTTCCTCGGCTGGCTCTTGGATGAGGACGAGGTCGAAGAGTTGCTAGTCGTTTTTCGGATTGATGAGGAGTTAGAAACTACGTTGCAAGAAGCAACCTTTAGTTCTGGCTCTTCTTTAATCGACACCTTCTTTCCGAGGCGACACCGGAGGGGTGTTGACGATTGCAGTCGCTGGAATATAGACTGCCTTTATGGTGGGACTGCTGTCTTGCAACAACAGTTGATGGTGACCACAGCACAGGTGTGCCCTACGGGAGGCGCATTGTGCTTGCCGGTTGGCTCCCCTGATCTGCGTTTGTGAGTGATCACATTACACAAATCGTTGGAGGAGAGTTCCACCTTTTTACCTCCATCAGGCGCATGGCAAAGCCAAACGCCGGGTTGATCAAGTGAATGTTGCGCCCCCTGATCCAGCGCATGAGGCGCGCCCAGATCAATTGTGGGGAAACAACATTTATAGTGACTTGAACCAGCCTCAGATGCACAACCAATGTAGGCGCGGGGGTTCAAGACCACAGAATTTGCCTTGTATGACTTGGTTGCGAACGTAGCAGATACGCCCAAGTGAGACAAGGAATTTGAGGGTCGGCTCGTTTCTGGCACAGAAGCACCCGAGTCAACTTTGTACAGCTTACCATTAGCAGCGCGCATGATTGTGAGCGCATGCTTCTAGTTTGTCGTTGGCATAGCACGTTTGAGGCGCATGGCCCATGCCGCCTTGGACTTCTTCGTACCAGCCCGCTGGGGCGCATAGTACTCAGAGTCTAAATTATCTTCGCCATGACAGCGAGTGAGTCCGTCGAAGACAGAGGCCTTCTGCGACGCACCAGAGTTTATGCGTAGGACGTTAGATGCGTCCCTGCTCCGTCGACGAATCTTCCTTGACTGAGAAGGAGATGGTTGGGGAATATGGTCAGCACCATATTTTCTCGAGAGATGTGATGTACCCGCAGGCACATCCTGGCTGCTGAGGGCGTCAGCGAGAAGGGTAGGCTGCATCAGCGTATCCCCTTCAGTGATGGTGCCAAGGGCCTCCACCTTGCGCACCCAGGCTTGGTGAGACTTCTTCGGCTTCGACAGCCGCTTCGAAGGACTTGTGCTGCATTCAGAGATGAACTCCTCATACGCCTGTGGATTGAGGCGTATGACTAGTATCTTGTGGGAGGAGCCCACCTTCACGTCGTCAGATTGCGATACAGCTTTCTCATCGGAGGAGAAAGAGGTCCCCAGCAGAGTCGCCAGCTTGTTTGCTATTAAAATCTTTGAGTTAGAATTTTAATTACAAACAGAACAATGTTACAATATAGGACTTAGATGTAGTCCTAGGAGTACACTTTTGTTTTTATCTGGGTCCTGTGTCGATGGAGCGAGTGGTAATGCGTTGACTCCGTTGACGATCTGACGACGATCTTAGGTTCTTTGAAGGTCTGGGTTACTCTGGATGCCGGAGCTTACGGAGGGGAAGAAGACGTTGAGTGTCTCTTCTGATCCCTGTGAGTAGACGTGCGTCTTTGTAACTCTGATAATCTCGTTATGTCTGTCTCTGTCTGTGTGTCTGTGTAAGAAGGAAATGATCCCTCTATTTATAAGCAGCAGGTTGGGCTGCTCATGTACGTATATGTCGGATACGCCTGGTCGTGGGAACGCCACGTAGCTGATGCTGGTGGGGGTACATGGTTGATGCGCCCTGATTTGGGGATTGAATCCTTCCTGTTGTGCCTGTGGTGCTGCAGAAGAGCTGACACATGGCGACTGAGAGGATTCTTCGGTTGTTGAGATCTTGGGTGGTTAGCACCCCTTCATGGACTGAACTGAGTCGAAAGACACATGGCGTATGTCCGTGGCTCAAAGATCTCGGATTTGGTAGAGAGTGGTCTGACAGGATGTGCCTAGGATTGGGCGCATAGGGAGACTTAGCTCGTAACCTTCAGGAGTCACGAACCAGTCTGGGTGCATGGTTTTTGAGGCACATGCGAATCTTCGGGAGCATGGCTGCGGAGCCGCATGCGAGTGGTTGGTCGGCCACGTGGCTTATAACCGACAGAGGACAATAATGATGATGCTGACGTCAGCAGCGCTTCATTTTCTACAAAAGCTGTTGTTGTTCTGTCATCGAGGTATGGGTGCTGTCGTATCAGACTTTAGCATTTAATGCTCTTGACGGATGATGAGCTTTTAAGTGGACGCATTGATCTGCGTTCTACTAGGCGCATAGGGACGCATGGGGCGCATCCTTACGAGGCGTTTGGTACTGATAGGAGTGTCTGTATGATGCGCGGGATCTGACCGGCGCGTCTGTTGCATGGCATATCTTCATTGGTCCGATTGTTGGGTTTCCATTGTTTTGATTGTGCATGTTGACTGAGCTAATTTTGAAGGGATAGGTTCATCACAATGAATACAAATTCATTGCACAAAATTCGGAGAGCCTGCCACTTGGCGCATGGGTTTGATTTGCTCGGCCTATAAATAGCAGCAAGGAGAGAGTTTGTTTCTCATTTTCTTCCGTCTTTCCGAATGGAGATGAACTTCTTCGCTCGAGCACATTCTGTTGACAAGACGCTCCCGAGGGTGAAGATGCGTCGAGTTGTCTTTGTAGACACACGTGAAGGTGACTTTTACATCCAAAAGTCGAGATCGCGGGGTCCCGATACAGGCCGAATGTGCCTGTTGCATCCAAAGATCGGGACGTTCGAGTCCCGTCTTCGTTATGCTGGAAGAGCCCCAGATCGAAATAGCGGTGCTTTCCTCTTCCTTGGGCTTTGGAGAGCTCTTCCTCCAACTAGAGTGGGGTTGATCGCCCACCCTTGTTATGCTCAACACTACCAAATTACAGTACTTTAGCGACGGCCATTTAGCGACGGACATTTTTCGTCGCTATCACCGTCGGATCCCCGACGGATTTGTGACGGAATACCGATGGAAAGCAGTAGACAATTTTTTTTATTTTTTTATGTCCATATCCGTCGCTATGCCGTCGACAGGTAGTCGGCCATGTAGCGACGGTTTTATATCCGTCGCTAGAACGTCGGACATTTTGGCGGCAAAAACCTAAAATATTGGCGCGAGATTTACTGACGACTTAGCGACGGAATAATCCGTCGCTACTCGCGCGAGATTTACTGACGCATTAGCGACGGAATAATCCGTCGCTACTCCGTCGCTAAATTTACGTTCCAGACTTAAGTTGAAACGACGGGGGGAACTTTTTCATTCCCCCCAAATTTCACTATCTCTCCTCTCTCTCTCTCTCTCCCGCGGTGATCGATCGGCGACCCCCTCTCCTCTCTCTCCCGCGGCGGTGATCGGCGACCCCCTCTCCTCTCTCTCTCCTAAAGGTATTCCCCTCTCCCTCTCCCTCTCTTTCTCTCTCTCTCTCTCTCTCTCTCTCTCGCGCGTGCGCGGTGGTCGTGGGTGCAGCGGGCCGGGGGCGTCGGGGGCTGCGGGGACGGCGTCGACTGCGGGAGGCGGCGGGTGGCGGCGGTGGCGGGGGGTGTGGAGGGGGCGGTGGGAGGGGGCGGGAAGCATTGGAGGGATGGGGGCGCGCGGGGGCTGGCCGCGGGGTGCAGGGGGTTGCGGAGGGGGGCTGGCCGTGCGCGGGGGGCGGGGGGTGTGGAGGGGCGGTGGGATCGAGGGGGCGGGCAGCGTTGGGGGGGGTACGATGGGGGCGGGGGCTGGCCGCGGGGTGCGGAGGGGGGTATGTGTGGAGGGGGGCTGGCCGCGGGTGGCGGAGGGTGTGGAGGGGCGGCGGTGGGAGGGGGCGGGGGGTGTGGAGGGGACGGTGGGAGGGGGCGGGCAGCTGCCTCCTCCTCTCCCACAGACACACACACACACGGACAAACACACACACGAACACACACACACGGACACACACACACACACACGGACACACAGACACACACACACGGACACACGGACACACAGACACACGGACACACAAACTGAGAATTAGTACATTGTTTGTGTTTACTGATTTAAGGATGATTAAATCATTAGGTTTAATCCTATGTCATGTCTGGGTTTAAGTTATATGTTATGATTCATGTTGGCATGGGGATTTTGGTTTTTGAATTTGAGCTGTTACATTCTTTTACATTCTGTTACATTCTGTTACATTCTTTTACATTCTGATTTAAGGATGATTAAATCATTAGGTTTAATCCTATGTCATGCCTGCAGCATGACCCGAAGGAAGTACAGAGGTTTTCTTCAACAGCCGTAGGAGAAATAGTCCTCCTACGGCTGTTGAAGAAAACCTATGTACTTCCTCCGGGTCATGCCGCCGGCTGTGCTGCTTCCCCCTCATCTTCCTGCCCACTTCTTCTCCCCCGACTCTACACTTGAGCTGGATGTCATATGTGGCTGAGAGAGTTAAATAAGAAGAAGGGAAGTAGGGAGGAGCAGATTGGTTCAGAGCCATGGTGGAGGAGAGGAGAAGGAAGATGCTTGATCAGAACGGATGGCTCAGAACACAAGTCAAGATTCATTCTAGCATACATTAGTGTGAATCATCTATGTTCTTATCGTATATAGTATCTGAAGGACGTAACAGAATCAAGATGAACTCACTAATGTATGCTAGAATGAATTTTTGGTTGTGTTCTGAGCCATTCGTTCCGATACTTGGCAATTAAGTCATTCGACTGGGGAGGCAGCAACTATATATAAGGCTACTTGCATGTTCTTCCAACTTTAAATTACAAGATTACTACATTTGGTTACATAAATCACTAACCTCATCGCGGCCAATGTTTACAGTCTTGGTCTCAACTGTCTTCGATTCTATGATCCCATGCTTTCGAAAAATAGACAACGCAGACTCCATGGAATAGAATGGCCTTACATGCAAATCGTCTATGATTATGTATCCTTTCCCTCCTTTCACAAACACGCCATCCTTGTTGCCTCCATCTGCAACCCCCTCCCACGCAATATCCTCATCCATTGCCTTACCACAGGGACATCGAGCGCCAATAACCGAACTATACAGACGGTGAGCCTTGGTGTAGTACTCAAATGTGGGGCATCCGTATATTCGTCGAGGTTTTAAATCATCGACTTTGAGTTTTACACCCTCACGTAGCCTTTCTGCTTCACTTCTAGGGTCGAGCAGCATCTTCTTGCAAGCTTCGGTCTCCAGATACTTAGTGTCAAGATTCTGGACGCTTTCGTAGAGCATGTCAACGCATCCTAGCGTCAATTTCCTGTCAAGTAAATTGGCGCTAGGATGCGTTGACATGCTCTACGAAAGCGTCCAGAATCTTGACACTAAGTATCTGGAGACCGAAGCTTGCAAGAAGATGCTGCTCGACCCTAGAAGTGAAGCAGAAAGGCTACGTGAGGGTTTAAAACTCAATGTCGATGATTTAAAAACTCGGCGAATTTACGGGTACCCCACATTTGAGTGCTACACCAAGACCCACCGTGATGAGGTTAGTGATTTATTTAACCTAAGACATGGGATCATAGAATCGAAGACAGTTGAGACCAAGACTGTAAACATTATGTGAGTTCATGTAGAATGAATTTTGGGTTGTGTTCTGAGCTATTCGTTCCCATACTTGACAATTAAGCATGTAAAATAGAACTGATTATGTTTAGTTTGGCTTACGATACAGATTTTCACATCCAAATTGAAATTCAAGTACAATTGTTACTAAACCTTCCACGATACTAATTCGAAATAGTCTATACTAATCCAGCACGTCCTTATAGTTCTCCTACGTATGTTGAAGAAAACCTCTGTACTTTCTCCGGTTGGGTTGTCTTCTGAGCCATCCGTTCTCACACTTAAAATACAGGGATTGGATTCTGTGTTTCGTATTTTCGACGAACCCAGGGATTGGATTCTGTATTTTGTTTTTTGGTTTCTGTATTTTGTTTCCAGCTCCATTTGCATTAATCTACGGTACGACATGGTGATCAGGACATATATAGTCCCTGCAGCCATTCGACTGGCGAGGTAGAAACTATGTAGCCGTAGATAAGTTGACTGTCCTCCGACCCTCATCCCTCGGCAATGATGATACGACAACCAACCGGAGAGGATACTCCGAGAGATCCATCTGGGTAGGACGTATACTCTGAGAGATCATCCTTACAGAAATGATATCAGTAGTGGTATCGAATATTGGAGAAGATATTATCACAGTATACGTCCTCTCCTCCACGATGGCTCTAGACCCATCTGCTCGTCCCTGCTTCCATTCTTCTTATTTGACTCTCTCAGCCACACATGATATCCAGCTCAAGTGTAGAGTAGGCGAAAAAGAAGGGGACAGGAATAGGAGGGGGAAGCAGCACACCGGTGGCATGACTCGGAGGAAGTACAGAGGTTTTCTTCAACATACGTAGGAGAACTATAAGGATATATCTTTTCACAATATGTCATCTTGTCAAAGACCCTTAATGTGACAACCATGTTACCGCGGTGTCGGAAGACTAACATGTCATAATTTTCTAAGCCGTGTGTTTTGACATAATCATCCCAACTCTTTCCTCCTGTGTCGTAATCTCGCATTATTACATAGAACTGAAATCCGGTTGGGAGGATTATGTCAAAACACACGGCTTATAAAATTATGACATGTTAGTCTTCCGACACCGCGGTAACATGGTTGTCACATTTAGGGTATTTGACAAGGTGATATGTTGTGTTTACATATATCCTTATAGTTCTCCTACGTATGTTGAAGAAAACCTCTGTACTTCCTCCGGGTCATGCCGCCGGTGTGCTGCTTCCCCCTCCTATTCCTGTCCCCTTCTTTTCCGCCTACTCTACACTTGAGCTGGATATCATGTGTGGCTGAGAGAGTCAAACAAGAAGAATGGAAGCAGGGACGAGCAGATGGGTCTAGAGCCATCGTGGAGGAGAGGACGTATACTGTGATAATATCTTCTCCAACATTCGATACCACTACTGATATCATTTCTGTAAGGGTGATCTCTCAGAGTATACGTCCTACTCAGATGTATCTCTTGGAGTATCCTCTCCGGTTTGGTTGTCTTCTGAGCCATCCGTTCTCACACTTAAAATACAGGGATTGGATTCTGTGTTTTGTATTTTCGACGAACCCAGGGATTGGATTCTGTATTTTGTTTTTTGGTTTCTGTATTTTGTTTCCAGCTCCATTTGCATTAATCTACGGTACGACATGATGATCAGGACATATATAGTCCCTGCAGCCATTCGACTGGCGAGGCAGAAACTATGTAGCCGTAGATAAGTTGACTGTCCTCCGACCCTCATCCCTCGGCAATGATGATACGACAACCTATCACTATATCTTATATAGTAGTAGATGATGTCTTAGTATTACATTATGTGAGTTCATCTTGATTCTGTTACGTTCTTCAAATACTATATACGATAAGATCATATACTACACCATATGTACAGAACATAGATGATTCACACTAATGTATGCTAGAATGAATTTTGGGTTGTGTATTCTGAGCCATCCGTTCTCACACTTGAAGATAAATTTTCAGTATAACGACGGATATTAGGTTACTCTTCAGTATAATTGATGTCTTTTCTTGGATAATTGGTGTGCATTAAATTCGTATGTGCATATTTCGTCTATGTGATTTTTGGATATATACCTACGCTGGGTTATAAGCGATGATCTGATATACAAAGGAGGTGCTGCCGAAATTTTTGTAGACATTTGGATACATTGTATGTTCGGATATTTTTTTTATGTTTGGATAATTTTATGTTGGATATTGGATATATTGTGTTGGTAATATTTTGTTGGATATTGGATACGTTGGATATTGGTGTCGGATATGGATATTTTGCATATGGATATATGGTATTGGATATTGGATACGTTGGATATTCGTGTTGGATATGGATATATGGTGTTGTATATGGATATTTTGCATGTTTGATATTGTGTTGGATGTGTTGTACAAACAGGAAAGAGTCTGTTTGCAGTATTTTTTTTCAAAAATTAGAAGTTAGCGACGGACTGGCGACTACTGAGCGACGGATAGTCCGTCGCTATCTGGAAAAACTGAGTTTAGCGACGAAGTGGCGACGGAAAAATCGTCGCTACCTGGAGCATTTCAATAAAGCGACGGATTGGCGACGTAATATCCGTCGCTATCTGTAGGATTTTACATTGAGCGACGGTTTAGCGACGGAATGTCCGTCGACCTAGTTCTGTTTGATGTCCATAAATTTTGCTGTTAGCGACGGATGTTTTGTCGCTAATACGCTTTTACCGACAAATCTACGACGGATTAGCGACGGATATTGCGTATCAGAAAATCACTGATATGGTTTTGCCGACTCTTTAGCGACGGAGTATTCCGTCGCTAAACCTATATCCTGATACATGTTTTGACGAAAGCTAGTCGATAATCCGTCGCTATATATATTTAAATGAGCCGGCGGTATTCCGTCGCTAAGTCGTCGCTGAGCGACGGAGTAGCGACGGATATGTTTTAGCGACGAGGTTATTCCCGACGGCTGTTTTACCAAAATATCCGTCGGTAATCCGTCGGTATTTATTTTTGGCGACGGAATACCGACGGATAAGGCCGTCGGTAAATCCATGTATTTTGGTAGTGCAATAAATGCTTGATTAGCCGAAGCACTTGATCGGGTCGAAGTAAAGCGTATATGCTGAGACTTCATGATGCGCCTAACTGAGACGCTAAAAAGATGCGTCTGACTGAGACGCTGAAGAGATGTGCCTGACTGAGACGCTGAAGAGATACGCCTGACTGAGATGCTGAAGAGATGCTCCTGACTGATGATGCGCCTGGTATGGGGCGCATGGCTGTTGCTGCGCCTGGCTGTAGTTTTAGGATCTTTCTTTTTGTAGAAGTTCTCCTTTGTAAAGCCTTTCTTTAGACATATAATAGACTTTTATATGAAATAAAAACCTTCTTTTGATGTCTATACTTTTGCTGTCCTTTGCTGTGCCAAGTACTTCGTTTGAGCTCCCTGGCGCATGTTTGACTCTAGTCACGTAGTGTTAAGCGCATAAGAATTCTGGCCTATAGATGCGCCTAAAATTTCATACTTCTACAATAGGTTGTTGTATCATCATTGCCGAGGAATGAGGGTCGGAGGACAGTCAACTTTATCTATGGCTACATAGTTACATGAGCTAGTCGTCGCGAAACGTCGCTATGACATCGCTAATAGCGACTAATTTAGCGACGTTAGTATGAACGTCACTAAATTCTAATTATATTCCCCCCACCAATTCATTTCCCCCCATTTTACTCTCTCACTCTCTCTCCTCCCCCTCCGGCGCTCTCACTCTCTCCGGCACTCTCACAGTACAAATTCATATATGTTTTAAGTGTGAGAACGGATGGCTCAGAACACAACCCAAAATTCATTCTAGCATATATTAGTGTGGATCATTATGTTCTGTATATATGGTGTATTATATGCTCTTATCGAATCTAGTATCTGAAGGATATAACAGAATCAAGATGAACCCACATAATATAATACTAAGACATCATCTACTATAATAACAGAATCAAGATAGGTTGTCGTATCATCATTGCCATGGAGGGAGGTTAATTGGAGGAAGTTACTGCAGAAAGTGAAGACCGACATGAACTGACGCACGAAAATAAGGAGCTCT
The DNA here is from genome assembly GCA_029216955.1 of Iris pallida. NCBI lineage: Eukaryota > Viridiplantae > Streptophyta > Magnoliopsida > Asparagales > Iridaceae > Iris > Iris pallida. The sequence continues at coordinate 740,377 of JANAVB010019600.1, read as the reverse complement.
AAGCTGGAACAAGAAAAGTTATGCTTTAAAAAAAGAACTCTTATAAACTCTTTGTTCACAAAGCAAGCTATAATTAAAGAATACAGAACAAGTATCGAGTTCGTAACTCAAGTATAGAGCTTACAAGAGTTATAAACTCGATACTTGTTATGTATTCATTACATCTTACTTTGTGAACAAAGAGCTTACAAGAGTAGAACATCTAAAACACAACTTTACTTGTTACAGCTTTGCTCTCCTCCTTTTCGTGCGTCAGTTCATGTCAGTCTGCACTTTCTGCAGTAACGACCACAAGTTTTATGTTCTTCAACGATATATTTCATATGCTTAATTGCAAAGTATGGGGACGAATGGCTCAGAACACAACCTAAAATTCATTCTAGCATATATTAGTGTGAATCATCTATGTTCTGTATATATGGTGTAGTATATGTTCTTATCGTATCTAGTATCTGAAGAATGTAACAGAATCAAGATGAACTCATATAATATAATACTAAGACATCATCTACTACTATATAAGATATAGTGATAGGTTGTCATATCATCATTGCCGAGGGATGAGGGTCGGAGGACAGTCAACTTTATCTACGGCTACATAGTTTCTGCCTCGCCAGTCGAATGGCTGTAGGGACTATGTCATGATCACCATGTCGTAGTCCAATACAATCCAGAGATTGACACAGTACTAATTCATATATGTAGTCCAATACAAATAGTCTAATACAAAAACAACCCAATACAAATAAGTACTAATAGCTAATGAGAACCATACAGCTCACGCAAACGCTCAGTGATACGATCACACAACCACCTCGAATAAGTGGGATCGACGGCGGCAGGAGAGATGTAGTCCATTGTAAGTGCTGCGTGAATAGAACTCCCGGTCTCACTAGCTACCGGTGCTGGATGAATAGAACTCCCGGTCTCACTAGCTACCGGTGCCACTTCCTCCTTAACAGTAGGAGGAGCCACCTCAGCATTCACTGTTTTCCTCAAACGACGTGCCAATCCTCGGGTCATGGGTGCCATCTGGTAAGATCGTTATTCATAAATAATATAATTGTAACATAAGCAAGCTAACTAAAGGAACCATCATCTCGTTTGAGTACATTTTCGAAAGCAGATAAAATACAAAAAAATTGATTTGTTGCCAAGTGTGAAAACGGATGGCTCAGAACACAACCCAAAATTTATTCTAGCATACATTAGTGTGAGTCATCTATGTTCTGTACATATGGTGTAGTATATGTTCTTATCGTATCTAGTATCTGAAGAATGTAACAGAATCAAGATGAACCCACATAATGTAATACTAAGACATCATCTACTACTATATAAGATATATTGATAGGTTGTCATATCATCATTGTCGAGGGATGAAGGTCGGAGGACAGTCAACTTTATCTACGGCTACATAGTTTTTGTCTCGCCAGTCTAATGGCTGCAGGGACTATGTCCCGATCACCATGTCGTACCATAGTTTATGCCTCGCCAGTCGAATGGCTGCAGGGACTATATGTCCCGATCACCATGTTACCAATTAACCAACCAACAAAACTACTTGTTACAAATATCGGCACTATCGGTGCGTTCAAATCGGAGTATCATATTTTTCGGTGTCGGGAAATAAATAATTATTACTAAATTATCCGATTTTTCGGCACTATCGGTGCCCCTGACCAAGCCCTCCCTCCCCCCTATACCACCCCTAACCCTAACCCGAACCCTAACCCTCTCCTCCCTCAGCCGCCCCCACCCCTCCAGCTCCCCTCCCCTAGCCGCCCCCACCCCCACTGCTCTCCTCCCCCCATCCCCCCCACCCCCCTGCTCCCCTCCCCCAGCCGTCCCTACCCCCACTGCTCCCCTCCCCTAGCCTCCCCCACCCCCTGCTCCCCTCCCCCAGCCGCCTTCACCCCCCTGCTCCCCTCCTCCAGCAACATCCACCCCCACTGCTCCCCTCCCCCAGCCGTCCCCACCCTCCTGCTCCCCTCCCCCAGCAGCCCCCACCCCCACTGCTCCCCTCCCCCAGCTGCCTCCACCCCCCCTCCCCCGCTCCCCTCCTCCCCACCCACACATAACCACCCCTAACCCGAACCTTAACCCTAGCTCCCCTCACCCAGCCGTCCTCGTCCCCCCGCCCTACCCCCCCAGCCACCCCCCCACTCACCCTCCAACCACCCGCATCCTCCCTGCCCCTCCCCCGAGCCACCCGTACCCCTCCAACCACCAACAACCAAAACAGTCGGAGAGAGAGAGGGAGGGGAGAGTCACGTACCGGAGAGGGAGGAGAGTCGCCGGAGAGAGTGAGAGCGCCGGAGAGAGTGAGAGCGCCGGAGGGGGGAGGAGAGAGAGTGAGAGAGTAAAATGGAGGAAAATGATTCGTTGGGGGGAATATAATTAGAATTTAGCGACGCTAATACTACCGTCGCTAAATTAGTCGCTATTAGCGACGTCAGAGCGACGTTTCGCGACGACTAGCTCATGCAATTAATATACGTCGTTGTTACATCGCTTATTTTGTTGCTAGTAGCGACTATTAGCGACGTTTCTATAAAACGTCGCTAATGAACACAATTTAGCGATGTTAATCGAACGTCGCTAAATTTATGTCGCCAATTGAACAGATTTTAGTAGTGTATTCTCTTTGGCAAACTCTCAAGGTAGCTGGTTCTGGCTTCTAGTTCTGTTCGTGATCTGCCTGGAGGATCAGTTGGTGTTGTGTTTGAAGGTTCTGCAGGTGTTGTACTTGGTGTACTGGTGTCTTCATCATCATCGTCGATTGTCTGTTGATTCAACTCATCAAATGTGACATTTATTGATTCTTCGATAATCATGATTCTTTTGTTGAAGACTCGGTACTCTTTGCTCTTCGTCGCATAACCTAAAAATTACCTTCATCGGCCTTTTCGTCAAACTTTTCCAAATTGTCTTTAGTATTACGAATAAAACATTTGTAACCAAATATCTTGAAATATGAAACTAATGGTGTCCAATCAAACCATAACTCATAGGGAGTCTTCTTCGATATAGGTCGAATTAGAACCCTATTGATAACATAGCAAGCTGTATTGACAGCTTCAGCCCAAAAGTATTTAGGTAGACTAAACTGGTTTAACATTACTCTGGCCATTTTGGATAGAGTCATGTTGTTACGTTCCATAACTCCATTTTGTTGTGGAGTCCTAGGGCAAGAAAACTCATGCAGATAACCGTGTGTCACAGAATTGCTTAAACTCTGCATTCTCAAATTCGTTGCCATGATCGCTTCGAATACGAGTGATCATGAATCCTTTATCATTTTGAACTTTCTTATAAAAGAAGATGAATTCTGACAATGTATCGTTCTTGCGTATAAGAAAATATACCCACATGTATCTAGAGAAATCATCTACTATTACAAAAGTATATAATTTACCACCTAGACTAGCAATTCTACTAGGTCCAAATAAATCCATATGCAGTAATTGTAGAGGTCTAGTGGTACTTACAGCGTTCTTGGACTTAAAAGTGGATCGGGTAGCTTTGTTCTTTTCACATTCGCTACATACCGTATCCTTCTTGAAAGTTATGTTCGGTAAGCCTCGTACCAACTTGTTTATGGATAGTCTTGAAATTGTGTCTATATTTGCATAACCGAGTCTCATATGTCATATTTGACTCTTATCACTTTTGGCCATTAAGCATCTACCTGCTTTGTTAGCATCTTCCAACAAATAGAAAACATATATATTGTCTTCCCTGATACCTTCAAAGATTGTACTACCAGTTAAGCTATCAACTATAGTACATTTGTCTTTGACAAAGTTAATACCATAACCATGGTCAGCTAAATGGCTTATGTTGTGTAGGTTATGTTTCAACTCGGTAACTAGACAGACATCTTTAATCACATGATAGGGAGCCTTACCATTGTCGATACCTACTATATACCCTTTAAGATTATTACCGAAGGAAATGTATCCTTCTTTCTTCTTCGATAGTGTTGCAAATAATGAAGCATCACCGGTCATGTTCCGTGAGCAACCGCTGTCGAGGATCCATTTGCTTCTAGCATGTGAAGGATGTTCCACCTACAAAAGAATTTGACAACGAACATTCCAGAAGTTCTACGAGAACTTGCTGGTTTCTGGAAGCATATCATATGGGGCGAATCTTGCTTTGAGCAACAGTGATCTTCATCACCCCAGCAATATAGTTGTTTCATCTTCTTCTACTACTTAACTTCTGTAATTTGTAAAGTGTTATGTCAAATTGCAACATGTTTGCAAGGAAGAACATTCTCTTTCTGTCAGTTTGTAAAAGAGAAGAGAAAGTTGTAACCTGATATTTCATAGTGGTTCACGTTGTGTTTGAGTTCTTTGGAGAGCAAACTTGTTTGTATATATCTCCGAAGTCTCAGCTTCAGATTCAGATCAGAGAAGCAAACTTGTTTGTGTGAGATATCTGTTTCTGACCGTTCCTCCATCTTTGATTAAGCCTTGGGACTAACAATATTATCATACTTGCGACTATGTGTATTGCTTTGTTTGCCTAACATATGTTTGCAAAAAAAGCAAGATCAATCATATACATATACAATGAAAAAATTATGATGAATCAAAGACAATAGGGTAGCATTAAATTCTTTGATTACATACTTGTTTAACTAATAATATAATTATTTATGGATAATATGATCATTTATACACCCACTAACTTTTATTTATAACCTCATATTCTCTTTTCTCTAGTGGAGTCATCTTCTCTTCTCTCTTTCTCTAATTATTTGTTCTATCATTAATCAAACAAATATTTAAGCATCTCACCTTCTCTTTTCCTATCAATCTCTAATTATTTTCTCTCTGTCTCTAATTATTTGTGCTATCCTTAATCAAGCTCACTTCCTCCCTCTCCAAACTCCAACAAGATATTCCCTCGCCGAAGACATGATTCAAGAAATGGGCCTGCTTTGATGGAGATAAACTTCTTTAGGAGATGTGAAAGCACAAGAGGAATGTGTTCTCTTGTTTCTAAAACACTAGAAGAGGATACTCAAAATATGGAAGTGGAATAATGTTTATTGATTTTGCTTGATGAAAATGGATACAAGATGATGCTCTTATATAGCATATGTATTTGCATAAGTTACATGTTTATTAAAGGTGTAAGTTAAATAGAAAATGAGGAAACCGAAATGAAACTTGTCATGTATATGAACATAACATATAACATAGGATGTTTCTTTATTTAAAACTTGTAACTCTCTAGCTTATAGTTCCAACGGCCTCCCTTAAGCTAGATCTTCACCATGCCTAGTTCTTCTTTCATCTTCTGGAAAATATCATACTTCAAGGCTTTTGTAAATATATCAGCAACTTGATCTTTTGTTCTGCAATGTCTGACATGAATCTCACCATCTTTAACCAAATCACGAATGAAATGGTACTTGATCCTGATGTGCTTACTTTTTCCATGGAAAACAGGATTCTTGGTAAGAGAAATGGCTGAAGAATTATCACAAAACAGTGTTGTACCTTCAATTTGTTCATGTTTGAGCTCACCCAAGATCCATCTAATCCATAATGATTGACAAGATGCTAATGCCAAAGCAATATATTCTGCTTCAGCTGTTGAAAGAGCAACAACCTTTTGTTTCTTGGATGCCCATGAGACTGCACCAGAACCAAGATGAAAAACATAGCCAGAAGTACTTCTAGAATCAATAATACTTTCTGCCCAGTCACTATCACAATAGCCAATCAACCTTGAATCTTTAACACTTTTGTAATGTATGCCTTCATTGATGGTTCCACACAGATACCTTAGTACCCTTTTTCCTGCATCCCAATGGCTCCTTTTTGGTGATTCCATGAATCGACTAAGCATGCTCACAACGAACATAAGATCCGGTCTTGTTGCAGTCAAGTACATAAGACTACCAACAAGACTACGATAGAGAATTGCATCAGCATCTTCTTCATTTTCAGATTTGCATAACTTCAAACCAACTTCCATTGGAGTGCTAAGTGGGATGGCGTCCTTCATTTGGAATTTCTTCAAAATATCATTGGCATACTTCTTTTGTGAAATAAAAATTCCATCTTCTTCTTGCTTGACTTCAATTCCAAGAAAGAAATGAAGCAAATCCATGTCAGTCATCTCGAATTCATGCATCAATGCCTTCTTAAATTCTTCATATATGCTTGTAGTATTGCTAGTGAAAATTAGATCATCCACATACAAGCAAACTATCAAGAATTCACCTTGATCGCCTTCTTTGATATAAAGTGTATGCTCAAAGGGACATCTTCTGAAACCAGTCTTCAAAAAATAGCTGTCGATGCGACTATACCATGCTTTCGGAGCCTGCTTGAGCCCATATAGTGCCTTCTTCAAATGACATACCTTCTCTTCTTCACCCTCTACTACATAACCAGGTGGCTGGTGCACATAGACTTCTTCTTCAAGAAAACCATTCAAGAATGCCGACTTGACATCCATTTGATGAACCTTCCATCCTCTTTGAGCCGATAAAGCTAAAACAATTCGTATGGTTTCAAGACGAGCAACAGGGGCAAACACATCTTTGTAATCAATACCAAATTTTTGTTTGTAACCTTTCACAACTAGACGAGCCTTGTGTTTTTCAGCTTCACCTTTAGAATTCAGCTTGGTCTTGTACACCCACTTCACATCAATAGCTTCTTTCCCACTTGGAAGGCTCACAAGCTTCCAAGTTTTATTTCTTTGAATAGAATCAATTTCTTGATCCATAGCATACTTCCACTTCTCTTCTTTTGAAGCATCTTCAAAAGTAATTGGATCAGCATCGGCAAATAAGGCAAAATTAGCCAAATCTTCTTCCAAATTTTTTGTTGCTTCATATAGCTCTTGTATGCTCCTTGTCTTCTTTGGAGGATGATGCGAACTCGAAGACGAAGAAGATAAAGATGGAGAGGAATGAGGAGAAAGAGGTGGAGTGTTTACCTCATCATCATGCTGAATTTGTCCTCCTTTTTCTTCTTCCACATGGACTACTTTGCCTTTTGTGTCATTTTCAGCCCAATTCCAGGTTGCTGCTTCATCAAATTTCACATCCCTACTTATGACAAGCTTCTTGGTAATTGGATTAAATAGCTTGTACGCCTTTGAGTGCTCGCTATATCCCAAGAAGATACATTTTTCAGATTTGTCATCCAACTTCTTCCTTCTCTCGTCTGGAATATGAGAATAAGCAATGCTACCAAAAACTCTTAAATGAGCCACACTTGGCTTATGACCACTCCAAGCTTCTTGAGGAGTCTTGTCTTGCAAACTTTTTGATGATGTACGGTTCAAAAGATAGATAGCACATGCAACAGATTCAGCCCAGAAGTCATTAGGAATACCTTTTGCCTTCAACATGCTTCGAGCTAAGTCCACAATTGTTCTGTTCTTCCTCTCTGCGATCCCATTCTGCTGAGGAGTATATCGAGTAGTAAGTTGATGGCGAATTCCATTTTCCTTCAAATAATTTTGAAAATCATGCCCAACATATTCACCTCCGCGATCGGTACGCAAAGTCTTCAATGGGAAGCCACTTTCCTTTTCCACCAACGCCTTAAAGTTTTTGAAATATCTATATACTTCTGATTTTTCTTTAAGGAAGAAAATCCATGTCTTTCTACTATAGTCATCAATAAAGGTAAGAAAATAACGATTACCTCCAATTGAAGTAGTTTGCATTGGACCACAAAGATCTGAATGTATAAGCTCAAGTGGTTGTGATGCTCTCCAAGATTTTCCAATTGGAAAAGAATTTCTGTGATGCTTGCCAAGTGCACATCCGTCACATACTTTCTCTTGAATATCAACCTTCGGCATGCCTTCAACAATATTCTTGCTAGCCATGAGTGAAAGAGTTTTAAAACTCAGATGTCCAAATCTAAAATGCCATAGCCACGAGTTGTCTTGGATAGTATGCATGCATGAGTCAATTTGAGAATGAAGCTTCAAAGGAAACATCTTGCTTAGTGTCATCTTTACCTTCGTGATAAGAGCACCATTCTTATCTTTTATCTCACACAGATCTTCTTTAAAATGAAGTTGGAATCCCTTCAATAGAAGCTGGCCAACACTCAGAAGATTGTGCTTGAGTCCGGGAACATAGAAAACGCTAGAGATGCGCTTTACTCCTTTCTTTGATTGAACAAGAATATCACCTTTGCCTTTCACTGAGAGTCTCTTGTCATCCCCAGTTCGAACTTCACTTTTAATTGATTCATCAAGCTCCATGAACACCTTTTTGTTTCCAGTCATATGGTTGCTACAGCCGCTGTCGATGTACCATACTTCGTCATGTGTAACTTCTTCAACATTGCAAGCGAGAAAGAGAGTGTCGTTCTCACTTTTCTTTTCTTCTTCATGCATGAAAGTTGAGCTTCCTTCTTTATTATTGGTCTTCTTGGACCAACAATCTGTTTGATAATGGCCATATTTTCCACAATTGTAACATTGAACTTGATAAAAATCTTCATGACTTCTACCTTGGCCTCTACTTGCAGCTCTTCCTCTTCCTCTTGTTCTCCTCCAATTTGAAGAATCAACATCTTCCTTTTTCTCAGCTTCGATGAATCTGCCTCCATTGTGTCTTCCTCTTCCACGACCTCGTGGACCACCTCTTCTTCCTCTCGAACCGCCTCCGAAAGACATATGTGTTTGGAAAGCTTGCTCTAGAGGAGTGGAATCATATTGTTTCATACGGAGTTCATGGGACTGAAGTGAACCCAATAAACTCTCTACTGAAAGTGTAGACAAATCTTTGGATTCTTCAATGGCTACTACAGTAGACTCGAATTTTCGAGTCAAGCTTCGTAGAATCTTCTCAACAATTCTTTGATCTTCAACTTTCTCACCATTCACTTTCAATTGGTTAACAATTGAAATAACCCGATTGGAATAATCTTCAATGGATTCTACATCTTTCATCTTTAGTGTATCAAATTCGCTACGAAGAGTTTGTAGCCTTACCATTTTCACCTTGTCATCTCCCTTATATGAAGAATGAAGTGTGTCCCATGCTTCCTTTGCCGAAGTCACCGTCGATATCCTTTCAAAGATAACCTCATCCACCGCTTGATAGATGAAAAATAATACTTTCTTGTCCTTCTTGCGAGCTTCCTTCAATTCTTGAAGTTGTTGTGCATTGAGACTAGCCACATCAACAGGTTCCGCAACTCCGCTCTCTACGATATCCCAAATATCTTGAGATTGGTAGAGGACCTTCATTTGAATACTCCATTGGTTATAATTCTTGCCGGTGAAGCGAGGTAGTTGGGGCTGCAACATGTTGTTGTTGTTGGAAGCCATGACACACCTCTCTGGCTCTGATACCACTTTGATGGAGATAAACTTCTTTAGGAGATGTGAAAGCACAAGAGGAATGTGTTCTCTTGTTTCTAAAACACTAGAAGAGGATACTCAAAATATGGAAGTGGAATAATGTTTATTGATTTTGCTTGATGAAAATGGATACAAGATGATGCTCTTATATAGCATATGTATTTGCATAAGTTACATGTTTATTAAAGGTGTAAGTTAAATAGAAAATGAGGAAACCAAAATGAAACTTGTCATGTATATGAACATAACATATAACATAGGATATTTCTTTATTTAAAACTTGTAACTCTCTAGCTTATATTTCCAACATGCTTGTCATGAGCAATACTAGAATAAAGTCACATCAATGGAGACCAAAAGAGGAGGGTGAGCATATGCGTCGAGATTCTGACTCGACCGTGCCTATTGTTCCTTAACGAGCGACTTGGACAACATAGCTTCGTACTAGTTGACCGAATTTCCGAGCTACCTCATCATGAGGCTATGACAGTCGTTGCTTCAGTCCATTAGCCAAGTGGGAAAATATTGAAAATGTTCCACAGGCTTTGCTTGCTTGCTTAAAGCATTTTATAGGAAGACTGTCTACTTTGGACCACCTTCTTTAGCCAATGAGGTTAGCAGTCTTAAAGCATTTTAAGGTTGTTTGGTAGATAATTTAATAAACTTATTCTAAAACAAGGGGTTAAGAGATAATTATTCCAAAAATACTTTGAGATGTCAATTCTATTTTCAGTCATGTTTTATTATCTTTGATATCTTTTTCTAACTGTTTTGATATCAAAGCAAATTATTCTATAATTTATATATATATATATATATATATATATATATATATATATATATATATATATAAATATATATATATATATATATATATATATATATATATATATATAGTATTTTGTTGGTATTTATTTTATTAATTTAATTTTTGGATTTTAAACCTTGATAACATCCATAGAATATTATATGATTTTTGTTTCTTTTTTGAGGCTGTGAGGAGAATCCATGCAATCCTTTCTGATGGAACTGTCATTCAAGATGTTGAAGTAAGACATACTCCTTCCTGGTGCAAATATGTTATTGTATTGATTTTGTGTACAGTACATATTCAGTTCTTACTAATGATTGTTTTGTCCTACCTATATATTTTTAGATATATTAGTCAATTATTCAATCATTCACATTGTCATTTGTCATAATGTTACACATTTTCGACACCTGCATTAACTTGCAGTAATATGCTCAATTCAAGATACTTGGACCATCTTTTGGCTTATTTCCAATATATATTACAAACAGATTACACAATTATACATTTAGCTGCTGATTTTGTGATTAGATAAAGTTTTTTGTCTATAAATAAACAATACAAAATGAAGTATTTTAGATTTTGTATACTTAGAAAATACCTGTGTTTTGTGGACATAAATTTATTTGCTTTTCAGAAGTTGTGAAAGTGTGTTTCTAGCACTCATATAAAGGAATGTATCAATCAAGGATCCTTAACAATATTATTCTTTTAACTATTCAAGCTTTTAGAAGATGTATGTGGTACTTGGCTCGGGATGTGTTTATGCCATTAGAAAATATGAATCTGTAAGTATCCTCATTTGGCTGATAAGTATTATCTTCAATTTATGTTGACCTGTTAAATTGGTATGAATTTAAACTCTTAGTTGTTAGCGTTGTGGACATATTAAGATATGGCCCTTAACAAAGTCAAATGGAAGAGGAGGATTCAAACAGCCGACCCTAAGAATTTAGGATGAAGGCTTTGCTGTTGTTGTTGGTTGTGGTGGTCGTATCATGGACATAGATTTTTTACATGCAACTTTAAATTTTCTTACTTTTTATCTGGGTATTGGTGCATGAATGACCACCTTATGGTTGAAGCTAATTCATGATTAACAATCAAGATTAAAACCTGGGCATAGATACTATAATGCATGTGTTCTAAAGATATTCTATTTGTTTTGGCATGCTCATTACTTTGAATCATATGAACTATTACCACAATCTTCTTTAGGAATACAAGTATCCAACTGTTATCTAGATTTTGTTTTGAAAGTTCGGAACCCATATAGTAATCTATTGTAATTCAAATTTTAAAATTAAAAAGTCATTTCTTTACTTGGCGCAAAGCAAAACAGTATTGGTAGTTTATATGTAATATGCTTAGCATTGGCCAACTGTCATCGGAAGAAAAACTATCATTCAAACAATAAAGAAGCCAAACTATCAAGACGTCGTGCTCAGTATAATCTTTCTTTACTTTTTAGTCTCTAAGATTATTTGTAACTCAATAGAGAAAGACAAATAAAAGCTAAACCAAAAACTAGCAAAAAAATCCAAGTTCTGAAACTGGGATATGTAGAAAATAATAGTTGGATTATTTTATTAATGGTCTACTTCACTACATATAGGGAGTCTAGCTCCTCTACATACTACATATTCCGATGTGGGACTAAAAGTCCCTTATTGACTCTCAACACTCCCCCTCAAGATGGGCGATAGATATTGATCATCCCCATCTTGTTACATAGCTTCGACAGACTTAATGAACTAAGACCCTTAGTCAGACAGTCTGCAACTTGTTCTTCTGAGCGGACATGATCAATCTTCAGTATCCCTTGTTCCAGCTTCTCCTTGATGAAGAATCGATCAATCTCGATGTGCTTCGTTCTGTCGTGCTGAACTGGATTGTTACCTATACTTATTGCAGCTTGACTATCGCTCAGAAGACGTAATGGTGCTCCCTTGTCTAGCTTCAACTCTGTCAACAACGCTTTCACCCACAGCAACTCTGACACTCCCAGAGCCATTGCTCTGTATTCTGCTTCAGCTGTCGACCGTGCTACCACAGACTGTTTCTTTCTTCTCCATGAGACCAGATTTCCTCCTACAAAAATACAGTATCCCGTGGTAGACCTTCTGCCGTCTATGCAGCTCGCCCAGTCTGCATCACAATATCCCTCAACTTCTATGCGTCCATTCTTCTTGAACCATAGCCCCTTTCCCCGCGTTCCTTTCAGATATCTCAAGATCTGAAATACTGCTTCCATATGACCCTTTCTTGGATCATGCATGTAGCAACTCACTACACTCACCGTAAATGAGATATCAGGGCGAGTGTGTCCCAGATAAATTAATCTTCCTACAAGTCTTTGATATCTTTCACGATCAACGGGCTCTCCTACTTCTGCTCCCAACTTGCACTTCTGGTCAATTGGAGTGACTGCTGCTTTGTATCCCAGCATCCCTGTCTCCTTCAGCAAATCTAGTGTGTATTTTCTCTGTGAGAGAACAATTCCTTGTTCGCCTTCACATACCTCGATACCTAGAAAGTACCTCATCGCTCCTAAATCCTTCGCTTCAAACTCCTTCGCGAGTTTTGACTTCAGCTTAGTGATCTCGACTTCATCATCACCTGTGATCACTATATCATCCACATATACAGCAAGTATAGTGATGTGGCCTCTTGCATGTTGGAGGAAGACCGTATGATCTGCATTTATTTGACGATATTCCATGCCTGTAACAGCCTTTCTGAATCTGTCAAACCAGGCTCGAGGAGATTGCTTGAGCCCGTATAGCGACTTTTTCAGTTTACACATATTTCCTTGCGACGTCCCTCCGTTTGATTCCGTCGCGTAGCACCCTGGCGGAAGCTCCATGTATACTTCTTCTTGCAGGTCCCCATGAAGAAAGGCATTCTTCCACTACCAAAATATATCGTTTTAGCGACGCCTAAAAACGTCGCTAAAACAACAAAATACGTCGCTAAATATAATTACCGACGTATTTACCGACGTTAAAGCCTTGTCGCTTTTTTCTTAGTCGCTGATCTTTGAAACGTCGCCGAACGTCGCAAGTACCGACAATCAGCGACGTATTGATACGTCGGTATATTACCGACGTCTTCTGTCGTTTCGTCGGTACAGTAGCGACGTGGCTAAAGTCGCTACACGTCGGTCTCCGTCCTGGGATTATTACCGACGTTTTACCAACGGTTTTCGACGTATAAGTATCTCCGACGTATCAGGACGTCGGTAAACGTCGGGACCCTTGATCATTTTCTTTGCAGCTTTACTGTCGGTAAACGTCGCAAAGTACGTCGCAAGACGTCAATAATCGTCGGTAAACGTCGGTAGCCGGGATATTTTTTGCAGCTTTACCGTCGGTAAACGTCACAAAGTTGCGTCGGTAAACGCCGGTAATCGTCGGTAAACGTCGATAAATTTGCAAAAAAAATAAAAAAATAAAACACAGAATGTCCTTTTCTCCCTGCAGTTTAAAAAAATAACCATAAACACAGAATGTCCTTCAGGCAGAGTATCATATACATTAGCAGCTATTCAAAAAGCTGCAGTGAATCCATAAATGGAAGAACTCCATTCTGCTCTAATCATAAACTGTAATGTATCATATCTAGCATGCTTCAACATCCCAAAATATGCAAGAACATACCCACAGAGAACCGACATAGCGATGTGTCACCTTCACATAAAGAACTACCAAGTCTTCACAAATAACCAAAGTCTACACACAACCAACAAATAGAATAGGATCCAACAAATAGGATCCAAACATCCAAGTCTAAACAACCAACAAATATCCAAGTCACAAACATACGATGATACAAACACAAACAAACAGTCACAAATGATCAAACAAACACAAACAAATAGTCCTAACTAGGACTACTAGTGATCTGGTGCAGGAGGGGCACCGCCGTGACGAAGGCGTAAAAACTCCTCATACTCCGCAAGTGAAATCGATACAGATGGAGCGCCAGTCGGTGGAGTCGGTGTCGAAGAAGAAGGCGGTAGAGGCGGCGGAGTCGACGACGATGAAGGCGCACCCAGAGTACCAGCATGCTCCAACGCTGTAAGTCGCTGGTTGTATGAATCCATGATAGATAACATTCTACCACTGCTCTGGACCATCGAATCCTGCGCCAATCTCACCGTCTCGGCCATGGTCACCTGTCCTGTCTGCAACTCCGTCACCGTGCGCTCTAACCCTCCAACGGCGCGCTCTGTCCTCTCAGTCGTCTCCCTGAGGTCCATAATGCCGCGGTCGAGCGCATCCAATCGTGCTAGCAGCGCAGGATCGTCCGTAGGATGCTGAGACTGCTGCTCGATCTGTCGTAGCAGGTCGTCACGGAGAGACTCCATCATCTGGTGGACTCGGGCAGACTCCTGGGACGGCTGTGGACCATGCACACTAGCAGGAGATGTCCTAGAGGACTGGGTCGCAACTAGGGCGCCATAGGATCCCGTACCGTAGTACGTACCCCTACGGAGGCCACCAGCGGCGGTCATCCACAGCTCGTCCTCCGACGGAGCTTGAGTGGGCTGCGAGGAAGTACCGGCCTCTCCTGCATCAGGTGCACTAGCAGCCGCCCGTTCCCGCAGCCTCTTATACTCGGCCTAGAAAGTATGGATAGTACTCTATGATTTCTAATTTCTAATTAATGTACTTATTTTTACTAACTTCATGAATATTTATTTGCATCATATTTACTAAGTTATATTAAAATGAACACGAAGTATTAAATTAAGATAACGTATTGTAATACTTACATAGGTCTGCTCGGCCCTCTCGTCAATAAGGACTCCGCCCTTCCGATGGGTGGCCAGAAAGACGGTCACCATGTCGGCGTTACCGACCTTCCTTACCTGTAATTAAATATATTATCTTAGTAATAATTTATCGGATTTGCATTAAAATAATATTTCTAAAAGAGAAAGACATACCAGACGACGGAAATGTTCCGTCATCGGAATCGACCCACCGCACCACTTCGAGGCATGTTGCCTAGCCGCCTTAGCCTTCTCCGACTTCTCCTTGTACCTTGGCTCGTTGAATCGAGCCTTCATCGCATTCCACTGATCGGGGGTGATCCAACCTTGGATCGGCTTTCCGGCACGATCACGATCCTTCTGATCGTTGATAGAGTCGCGGATCAGCTTGGCAGCGACGGAAGGAAACATCCCCTCGATCTGCTCGGCCCGGTGCGGCGGATAGTAAAACATATCCTAGAACAGTACGAAACCAAATATTTATCAGTTATATATAATATGCATAAATTAAATGATTCATGTTAAAAACAAATCTATTTTAACCTTGAAGCGCGTAAACCAGAAGTTCTTCCTTTCGTCTGGAGCATCAGAGTAGTTAATCCAGGGACCACCATAATTATGCCTCAGCATATCGCCTAGGCGTCTCTGTACCCCTGAAGGACGATATCTATACATACATATTATATTCATGAAAAAAGTTAATTTATGATAAAAACAGAAAGAAAAAAAAAATAATAAACCAAAATACCTACTTTGTACCGTCGGCCCAGATCTCCGTCCTCCCCTCCTCCGGAGGTGCGCACGCATCATCTTCATGATGCTGGTCGGCCGTCGGCGCATCCTCCTCGGCCATCTGCTCATCCGTCTCCATCGTCGTATCAACATCAGGAACGCTAGACGGGGGAGCCCTCTCAACAGGTCTGGAACTACTCGTCCCAGGAGATATGCCACGTGACGTCGTCCCAACCGGCCCAGCTACTGTCCGATATGGAGGAGTAATCGGCGACGAGGATCCAGAGCCGGTACCAATAGGAGGTACCGAAGGCAAACTCCGTCCCCTAGCAGTACCTGTAGGAAGTACCGGATGATCCCGACCTCCTCGTGGCCCTCGCAAATGTCCGCGACGACCTGCCATACCTGATAACAGCATATGATAGTACAAGATATAATAGAGACTAGAAATATGACAGTACAACAAATAATAGAGACTAGAAATATGACAGTACAACAAATAATAGAGACTAGAAATATGACAGTACAACAAAGATAATAACCAAGGTAACATATGATGATACATTCTACAATAAACATCTAAGTCCAGATAATATCTCTCTCAATCATCTTCAGAATAATCATCTTGTTCGTCTTCCTCGACCTCATCTTCCTCTTCCTCCTCATCTTCACTTTCGTCTTCACCTTCGTCGGCTTCGCCTTCCTCTTCGGATAATTCTACATCTTCTACATTATGTGTCGTGTAATGCGTAACTTCCGTGGAGTCCACATCGACAATATTGGTTACAGGAGGTAGCTCGTCCTCCTGGTAAGCTTTTTCATCAACATCAAAAGTATCTCTAGCTTTAGTCTTGCATACTGCCCACCAGTCAGACTTCGTTGCTCCCCGTCTCGGATAAGCTGTGAAATACACGAGCTGAGCCTGAGTTGCTAGGACAAACGGTTCGTAGCCTTGATATCTACGCTTGTAGTTTATATCCACAAGACCATGCTTGTCAATTTTCCAGCCTTGATTTTCAATCGGATCGAACCATTCACACTTGAACAACACGATATTTGCAGGTTCTCTGCCATAATTATATGACAACTCCACAATCTCTCGCAAGATGCCAAAAAAATCATTTCCTGGATCGACGTCTTTGTAGTTCGAAGACTTGATACACAAACAACTGTTCTTCGTGGAATCAAGATCCAGGAAGCTGTCTCTGATCGGAGCATTTGTCGACTTGAACTGAAAGCCATTGACACAATAACTTGGCCATGTTTTAACAAAAGTAATTGGTCCCTTGGCAAGAGTTCTAATTAATTCAATCTCGGGTGAAATTAGACGATCGACCTGAATATCAAAGAAGAGATAATAAGTTATTTATTGCGCAGTTGCATTAGAAGAGGCCAGTAAATATTACCGAACTGCTTACATATTCGCTCAACCAAGAAGGAAAATGACGTCTCATTTCTTGTTCTAATGCTTCGTCTGTTAGGTAGGGTCTAACCAGCCTCAACTCATCATTATATGTGCTGGAAAACAACGAAGCATTAGAACGATTAGTACAATAATATTAGCTTATACTATTACATTGAGATGACGTAAACTCATCATTCCTTACTTACCCTTCTAGCTTCTCCACTTCATCCTCGTCGCAATTGAGTAATACATACAACTGAGCAGCCCTTAGCTCTTCGTCATTCAAATATCTCTTCTTCATTTTTCCCGAAGGCTTTCCGGACGCATTGAATACTTTCAGTATTCCATCATTAAATTCTTGATATCCGTCGTCGTTTCTCGGAGCCCTCGTTCTATTCGTAGCAACATGAGGTTTGAAATAGGAGGAGCAGAAATTTGTAATCTCCTCGAGAATATAGGCTTCACAAATAGAACCCTCGACCCGAGCCTTATTTTTTACCTTTCTTTTTAGGTGATTCAAATGTCGCTCGAACGGGTACATCCATCGATATTCGACGGGTCCACCAACACGTGCCTCGTAGGAAAGATGAATCGGCAAATGCTCCATAGAGTCGAAGAATCCAGGAGGAAACACCCTCTCTAGCTTGCACAGTGTTACCGCAATGTCCTTCTCTTGCTTTTCTAGACGATCAACGAGCAATTTCTTAGAACAAAGGTCCCTGAAGAATATGCTAAGCTCCGTCAATGGATCCCAAACTGCCTGCGGTAAGAATTCCCGAAATGCAATCGGAATTAACCGCTCCATGAATACGTGACAATCATGGCTCTTCATGCACATCCAAGGCGGTAGATTATACGGGGTGACGATCACAGGCCAACACGAATACTGGGATCCTGAAAGTCCGAATGGGGTAAAACCGTCAGAGCAGAGACCCAATCTAACATTACGCGGATCAGAAGCAAAATCTGGATACTCTCGATCAAAGTGCTTCCATGCTTCTCCATCAGATGGGTGATCCAACACTCCTTCGGTATGTTCCCGCTTATGCCAACTCATGTTTTCTGCAGTTTCCTTCACCATAAACAACCGCTGCAAACGCGGCGTCAACGGCAAGTAGTGCATCGAAGAGGTAGGCTTCCTGGCACCGACAGACTTTCCTCTACCACAGGCCTTGTAGCGATCGACACCACAAAATCTGCAGGCGTCTTCATCCTTGTCGTCTTTGTAGTACAACATGCACCCGTTGCGACAGGCATCGATTTTTTCATATCCCATCCAGAGCGATCTAACCATCCTCTTAGACCGGTAGAAGTCTTTAGGCAACTTCGCACCCTCAGGCAATATTTCTATAAGCAACTCCATAATACGGTTGTAGCAATCTTGCGACATGTTAAAATCGGACTTGATGCTCAACAATCTTGTAACCACCTCCAACGGTGAATGATCCTCACAACCAGGATATAATGGAGTCCTTGCATTCTCCAGCAACTCCATGAACTGTGCAGCATCGGGGTTCGGTGCCTCCTCAGGTGCATCATGATCATCCGGATCGAAACTAGGCCCGGCCGCGTCAAAAACCATGTTCACCAACCCATCGTCGTAAGGAGCGTTGTTGTGGACATCAACATAAGGCTCGTACTCCGATGCTAAAGACACAAGTTCTCCGTGCTCGCTCCACTGATAGTAATTCGGCGTGAAACCCTTCGAGTACAAATGATACGTGACATCCACTTCTGGATGATATTTCAAGTTACGACATCTCACACACGGACACTTAATTTTGGTACCGTCCATGTACTGAGGGAACGCCTTGGCAAACTGCAGGAACTGGTGTACACCCTCTATGAATTCATCCCGCACACCGCACATGTCATCAGGATGACGGTTGTACATCCAAGTACGATTCCGCAGATAGTAATTCAGCTCCATAATTCTGTAAGATAGATACATCAAGGTAGTGAATGATATGCAAGTGTCAAAGCTTTTCCGATGGATTGCATTTATCTTTTCATCCATTCATTCATGCATTGCATTTATCTTTTCAGTTGTGCATATCATTACCTACTATTATACATGCATTTATCTTTTCATCCATTCATTCATGCATTGCATTTACATTGGATGTGAAAATCTGTATCGTAAGACAAACTAAACATAATTAGTATATAATCATGTAACTGGTGGATCCGCTAGCTAGTAAGCCGGATGTACTTAATATCAGAGAGTATCAGATTAGTATCAGTATATAGGTTAGGTAGACCGTATCAAACGCATATTGGAATAGTAGGCCGAGATAGGAGGCCGAGATAGTCGAATGAGAAGAAGGGAAGAAGGGAGGAGCAGATGGGTCCAGAGCCATGGTGGAGGAGGAGAAGTAATATGAGAGCAGTTTCCGCCGTAACATCTCCTGGCTCTGCTGGCAACTGAAGTCCAGATGCTACAAAGGACAGGATAAGGGCAGGATATGCATCTCTGATACACGAGGGTATCAGTAATGTAAGCAAAACAGAGCGGGTACAGGTTTTGACTCAAGTGAGGATGCAGGACATGCATCTACTAGGCTCGGCTGAAACCTATAGCAGGATTGAGCCACTATGCACTTAGGGGATTGTAGGCTGTAATATCTAGTCGAAATTACATATCAAATCCAACTGACTGCACAAGCTAAACAAGCAAAAGAGTAAGCAACAAAGGGCATCACTATGAACCCGAGCCTCCCCATGTCCAAGTTACATATCAAATCCAACCAAAATAACAAGATACAACCCACACTATAATTAACTTCTCGCGCCATTGTCATGTGCCACAGCCTTCTATTTCTACTAATTAACTTCTCGCGCCATTAATTGGACAGTCTAAGGTAATCATGGTTGTGACATTTATGCGGTAGAACAACTAATTAAAGAGATGGTGCACTTGATAATATAGTACTTGATTCATCGTGACAACGTCAAACATTTGTTGCCTATTACCATCATTATATTTGTTTCAACTATAAGACGATCTACCAAATATCGTGACTGTGGGATAAATTACAAAAAACTTCTCGTTAGAATTTCGTCTTTTGTATAGAAAGACCTATTAATCAAAATCGCAAGCTCGACCAAAAATATGCATATAAATAATATGTACATGACCAAGGATTAGGGTTTACCTGGGTTATCGGGTTAGGGGGCTGGAGGCGGGGGGCTGTAGGCGGAGGGGGCTGGAGGAGGGGGCTAGCTGGAGGAGGGGACTGGAGGAGGAGGGGCTGGAGGAGGGGGCTGGAGGCGGTCGGGAGAGAGGGGGTCGGGTATCGGAGGGGAGAGAGGGGGTCGGGAGCCGGAGGGGTTGGGAGCCGGAGGGGAAAGAGGGGGTCGGGTGCCGGAAGGGAGAGGTGGGGTCGGGTGCCGAAGGGGAGAGAGGGGGTCGGGAGCCGGAGGAGAGAGGGGGTCGGGAGCCGGAGGAGAGAGAGGGTCGGGTTAAATGGGGGGAATCCAAAAATTGGGGGGGGGGGATGAAAAATCAAACCTATATGCTCATTTTAGCGACGTTACTTATCGACGTCGGTAATCGTCGAAAAATTATAATTAGCGACGTAAAGAAGCATCGCTACGAGTCGCTAATTTAAAAAAAATAAGCGATGTCTACAAAAACGTCGGTAATCGTCACTAATTAGCGATATTTACCGACTTATCAGCAACGTCAATTTTTTTAGTTAAAATTGCGTCGCTGGACGTCACGGATCGTCGCTAACAGTGACGTTCTGCGACGTTTTTCCATTTCGTCGCTAAATTGCTTTGCTTTAGCGACGTTTTACTTAAACGTCGCTAGTTTCGTCGGTAATATGACTTATTTTGGTAGTGTTCATATCCAGCTGGTACAGCTTCCACCCATAGTTCGCTGTAATGGAGACCAGAGTTCTCACGGTGCTCATTTTTGCTACTGGAGCAAACGTCTCATCATAGTCTATTCCATATGACTGTGTGAATCCTTTTGCAACCAACCTCGCCTTGTACCGCTCTACTTTTCCTTCTGGCGTCTCTTTCACTGTGTACACCCATTTGCATCCCACAACTTTCTTCCCTTTGGGTAATGGAACCAGCTCCCATGTTTTATTTTTCTCCAGTGCCCCAAGTTCTTCCATCATTGCAGCTTTCCACCTTGGATCTTTCTTTGCTTCCTGCCAACACTTGGACAACGAAGTAGAGTCTAACGATGCAATGAAGGCTCGATAATTCGAAGAAGTGTTAGAATAAGACAAGAAGTTGGCAATGTCATGTTTGTAATCGTCAAAACGAGCAGGAGCCTTACCCGCATTGATGCGAGAAGATCTCCTTAAGGGAGCAATAGGTGGTGGAGAGATCATACCATCCGAGTCGGAGAGATCCGCATCAGAATCCGAGTGATTCAGTGCGGGGGCAACATCTTCAGGAGTTGGAGCAGGAGTAGACGAGGGACTTGGTACAGTAGGCACAGGGCACGGCATAGGCACAGTACTGGACTTCTGTTGTCTCCTTCTGTAGACTTGGAGCTCATTTTCCCTTGTCTGCTGCTCCCCCTGCGTAACATATGGATCTTCTTCTTCATTTTCTGTATCTGAGTTACTGTGCTCTCCCCCTTTCATCCAGTTTTCTACAATCGGACACGGAACCGATCCGACGACCACATTTGGGCTTATTATCTCCCCCTCACATCTAACACCATCTGTGTTAGATGTGTCACCAAATGTTGAACCTTCATCCGAACCATAGTATGGTTCGAGTTCTCTGAAAGTAACGTCCATGCTTACAAACATCTTCCGCTCGATTGGACTCCAACAGGCATAACCCTTCTGAGTCACCGTGTAACCGACGAAGACATATTTAACTGCCCTATGATCCAATTTGCCAACGCTTGGCCGATTATCTTGGACAAATCACACACATCCAAAGACTTTTGGTGGAACAGTGTATGTAGTTGCCCCAGTAAGCATTTCCAACGGTATCTTCCAGTCCAATACTTGAGATGGCATTCTGTTGATAAGATAAGAGGCCGTCAATATAGCATGCTCCCATAAGTGTTTCGGGACATTCATAGCCAGCATCATCGTCCGTGCGACTTCCAGCAGATGTCTGTTTTTTCGTTCTGCCACACCATTTTGGGCCGGATATAAGCACATAAAGTTTGATGAAGTATTCCATGAGTGGAAAAATACTCAGCAACCCGCTTATTAGTATACTCCGTCCCATTGTCTGACCGGGAATACTTAATTTTAGCGCCATATTGTGTTTCCACACGTCGATGAAAGTCCTGAAAGGTCTCAAGGACGTCACTTTTATTCTTCATAAGATAGACCCATGTCACGCGGGTATAACAGTCAATAAAGGTGACGAACCATCGAAAGTCGTTAATACCAGTTGTAGGACAAGGGCCCCATACGTCCAAATGTATCATGTCAAAAGCAGCTGAACTCCTATTCCCCGTGCTCACATACGTGCTTCTGGTATGTTTACCCAACTCACAAGCATTACAAAATAACTTCTCTTTATTAGCCCTTTGATATAAGGACGGATACATTCGACTAATAACTTTAAAAGAAGAATGACCGACATGCTGGTGGTGGAGTAGCAAGTCGGCTTCAATACTGCGACAGGAAGCTTCTGGTGGTACGTCTGCTACCAAGGATGCCAATGTGTTGTCCAGTCCAGTCTTGTCTAAATACCACAGCCCCTTATGCCATGTGCCAGTCCCAAGTCATCGTCCTGTCCCTTTCTCCTGAAAAGTCACCTGAGGAATGTCAAAGGAAACAGTACAGTTAAGATCAAGTATAATGGCACTAATGGATAGGAGATTGACAGGAAAAGACAGAGCATGTAGGACATTGGTTAGAGTGATGGAAGGGGTGCATGCGACAGTGCCTTTACCCATTACAGGGCTGGATGTACCATCAGCGGTCTGAATACTCTCCGGCAATGGTAGGTGAGTATATTCATAAAACGCACCACGGGACCCCGTGACATGGCGAGATGCCCCAGAGTCCATAATCCATCCTGGCTGATGGATAGCTGCAAGAGCACGTGCAGAATCATCGGTGCTGATTTGGGCAAAGCAAGTGATGTGATCTTCCGAGGTGGAAGACGCCCCAGGACTGTCGGCCGAACCCAGCTTTGTGCCTCACAACTTCGCGCGGCTTGCTCCCCCTGGTAGGAGTCCTTGTTGGGCATCAACTTCAGTCGAGCTTCTTCCTGTGTCATGACGGCTATAGCTTCTTCCAAGGTCGAAAGCGTGGGTTAGGATAGGAGGATATTCTGTCTCTGCTCAAATACAGGATGTAGTCCCTTCAGGAATTTCATCATACGCTGCCGGGAAATATAAGCCAGGAACGTTTGAAAGTACTTCGCGAATGTCGGTTCGACTTATGCATCTTCCATCCCAAGAGGATCATAATGATCCAGATCAGACCAGTACTTCTTCAACAGGGCCGCGTACTCAGAGATGGTACGTTCGTCTTGGGCCACCCTATCGAGTTCATCTTGCAGTTGAAAGACACGCATAGGGTTGCCGGAGCCGGAGTACATATCTTTTAGAGTTTGCCATATATCAGCAGCAGCCTCCATGGCCTAGACATTGCCCGACACCTGGTCGGTTAAAGAGGCAGTCAACCACCCAGCCACGACGTTGTTGACAATCTTCCAAACAGCAAACTCCTTGGCGGAGTGATCGGCTGGCGCTTTGGCTTGGCCAGTGACATAGCCAACCAAGCCACGTCCCTTCAGTGTCCGCATTGCCTACCGCGACCACTTCAAGTAGTTGGACGTTCCTTCCAACTTCGTCTCCAGCTTCTCCAATTTCCCCATTTTGTAAGGTGATGGATCCACATCAGTATGGATCACACGTGGGGTTGCCTCGGTTAATCTTTTTGATAAGATATCATCAACCAAGGCCTTCATCTCTTCGGCCGTCAGTTTGCCACTGATCGAATCCATGGCTTCTTCAACTGTGAACCCTATTCGGCGTCGTCGTCGGCTTCTTCGACCTCGGAGTCGGCAACTTCTCCAACTTTGTCGTCTTCGTCGTCTTCTTTGACGTCACAGACTTTACGAATGCGCTACTAACTTGGCCAGCACCGACGCGCGCATGTAAAGTGAACACGTCAGGACACCAGAGAAGACATGATCAGTCTCCGTAGAGATCCCGATGTGAAGAAGGAATAACAAATAAAGCATTTGTTAGTTCCAAACGGCGTAAGCGAGCATCATAAGGTGCAAATAAAGCATTTAGCAGCCATCTGTCCTCGAAATACGTCCCTTTTTTTGTTTTTTTTTGGACGGCTAGGGTTAGGGTTAGGATTTGGATGGGGCTGCTAGGGCTAGGGTTAGGGTTCCATGTCAAGAGAGGCTAGGGTTAGGGTTCCATGTCGAGAGAGGGAGAGGGAGGAGGGGGGGCGGTGTACTGCTGGATGGGGGGGGCGGGGTGCGGCAGGGAGGAGGGGGCGGGGTTATGCTGCTGAGAGGGAGGAGGGGGGGGGGACGGGGTACTGCTGGATGGGGGGCTTTGTGCGGCAGGGATGTTGGAGGGGGGGCGGTGCTGGAGGGGGGGCGTGAGGGTTGCTGGAGGGGAGTCGGCAGCGGTGGGGCAGGAGGCAGCATGGGGTCGGGGGGCTGGAGCGGGTCGACGGCTTGGGGGGGGTTAAAATGGTTTTTTTTTTGTGGAGAGAGAGAGAGAGAGAGTTATGGCTCTGATACCATGTAGAAAATAATAGTTGGATTATTTTATTGATGGTCTACTTCACTACATATAGGGAGTCTAGCTCCTCTACATACTACATATTCCGATGTGGGACTAAAAGTCCCTTATTGACTCTCAACTGGATATCATATCGGCATATTGGCATTATACTAAGAAATGGGAACCTTCAAACAGAACCTTCCCATCCCACAAAAATCCATCATACCTATATACCGACCGTATACCAAGGTATACCGTATGGGTGACCATTGGTCAACTGCAACAATTATAAAACTAGTTGTTTGTAGCCGCTACTGCATAACGGTATACCGCCTGTATAGTAACATATGTATTATTTTTGAACTATTTTTGACCACTATATGAACGAAAGTTGGTCCATTCATTCCGACTTCTTGGAACCTTAATTTTTTTATCTTCTATATACAAAATATCTCCACATAAAAGAGCTTTCATTAGTCGAATCAAATTGAGATATAGTTATAAATTGAGATCTTTTTATTATTTGTGAGAAGATCAAAATCTTTCTTGTAAGAGGTTTAAGTTTGCAACCCTTCATATCAAAGCTTGCATAGAAGTTGTAACTACCACAATTTTGAATTTCTAGCTTTTAAAAATTTGGTACTAATTTTTTGAGTTACAAATTCTTTTCCTGAATTTGAAATTTATTAGAAATCAATATTATAATTTTTGGGAGTTTATAAGAACATTTTGGATTATTTTAAATTATTCCTAATCTTGATTATTATGTAATCATTTAATTTAAATTCAAGATTATTTAATTCTTGTGAGCCTACCAAGTTTGGACTTGGATTGTGGGCTAACTTAGCCAATTGCCTACCAAGCTTGAGCTTGGATCGTAGGCCTATAATTTTGGTTAGTAAGTAATTAATTTAGTTTAACTAATTGATTTGCTTAGTCTTAATCAATTGATGATTTACTAAATAATTGATTAGTTACATGTTAGTTCATAGTTAGTTATGGTTAGTCAGAATCCTTCCACATATGCCCATGGATCTATTACTATTTACTAGCATTGCCACTCTACTTGTGGAACACTCTTCTCTTTTCCTATAGAATAGTGGGGATTTTCCAACATTTTATTACAAAATTCTTAAATCACTCTCACTCTTTCCTGCCAACGGTTTGGCCACCGCCGAGCTCCGGCCACCTCCACCGTCAGCCACCACGACCAACCCATCGCCGACATCGCCAACTCCGACGAACTCCTCTTTTTCCTCATAAATCTCTTCCCTAGCATCACCCTCATTTCCATTGTCACCTGCGAGCAACTCCGGCCAACTAGGCTGACCAAGCCCCAAACACCACTACCGGCACTCACCACCGCATTTCCTCCCCCACTCTGCGCAAGCATCCACTGCCCTTGGCTGAACTCCGGCCAACTCCCAACACTCTCCACCATGACTAAACACATCACCATAACCCAATCCCAACATCATCACAACCACCCTGGCGTTTGCCCGCCGCACCACCACCACTGCAAGTACACCCCCACGGCCTACCTCCACCGCACATCACCCCGACTCCACCATAACCACCGCCTACGTCTCTACTCACCAGATCCCCTCCACCCCAATTCCACACCACAAATCACCATCACCCGACACCACTCTCCTTCCCTCACCACATAACATGACGACCCCGACAACCGAGATTTGATGGATCGACTCACCAGCGGTCAGATCTGAGCACCTAGGTCGGCCAGCTCTGCCGCGGGCCCCTGCGCCGTGGCAGAGCACCTCCACGTTCGTCGCTGCGAGGGCTGTTCTCACAGTCACCAGATCCAGACCCCATCAGCCTAGAGCAAAGTGCTCGGATCCGACTTTGGCCTTCGCCACTACAATCTCCACGACTCTTACCCCAATCCTCGATCACCCCCAATGTTCCTCCGCCGCCTCGGTGGGCCGAGTCTCTGCCGCTTGTCGTTTTGCTGCGCCGTCGCACGACCACTATGATGAGCCCTTCTCTTTCGACCTTGTCTTCGTCTTCTTCTTCTTGCACTTTTCTTCTTCCTTTGTTCTTTCTTCTCAGCTTCGATATTTTTAGCAGCTAATTTCTTTGTTTTCTCTATCCAATGAGAGAGAAGCATAGGGTTTTTAGAATCCTAATGGGTTCGAGTTAGACAAATGATTGTAAAATTTGTTTAAAAGTGTGAATGTTTCTACAGGTTGGGCCAGAGCCACTAATGTTGGTTTATTTATATTAGTTATAAACTGATTACTTTTGGCTTTGGGCTGAGCTAGCCTATAGAAATTATTTCCTGGTTTATCAAACTAGGCTGGCTTAGAGCCACCAGGTTATTTTTAGTTGGGCTGGGTTATAGGGTTTATTATTCTCATTAGTAATTATTGTTAATTTTATTAAGTTAATATCATTGATATTGTTGTTATTATATTTCTTAGTAACATTTAGATAACTTAATAAATAAAATATGTTACTAGAATTTGTATTTAAAACTAAATTGCTATGAATATTATTTTAATTTTAATTTGGCTAGTATTTTGTTGCTATAGAAATATTACTAAATAATCTTTCTTGGAAACATTCTTGGATAACAGGATCTAGTACATTAATATCTATTTTTAAAAGTTTATTTTACTAATAGCTATATTTATCTAACTAATATTATTTTTGCTAGCTAGTATTTATTTTTGACTAAGCTAGAATATTTTTTAGTAAGAAATATTGAGTATGATATTCATAGTATTTTTATATAGCTATAAACTATTTTATCCTAACTGGTTATATATATAGTTAATTAGCTTGTCTATGAATAATTAGCAATATTAGCTAGCATAGATAGTTACCTAGTATATATAGTGAAGTTAGTTAGTTAGCGATATTGGCTAGATTGTTATTGTTAGAATCTAATCTATTATTGCCCAACTCTAGGTGGAGATTTTGAGACACCTTGATTTGCAAGGATAAAGGCAAGTACTTCTATGGTTTTGACTCATTCACTTCATGTCATGTTCTTTTCATATTGGACACGTTGTTACATGATATAGTCTTGTAATTTGGTTCATGTTCTTTACTTGTACATTGAAGAGGGAAAATACTACAGATATGTGACCAAAGTCCAACCTATGATTCATGTGAATAGCTTAGGTCTCACATCGTGCACGTGGGACTCTAAGTCGTACCATTACTTGTGCTTATTCATGTGCTACCCACAGCCGGTCACATATTCTAGTATGTATTTCAAAACAGATCACATGTCAGAATTTCTTGTTCTCATGTTCATGTTCAGGTTCAGATTATGCATGTACTTTTCATGTTCATCTTGTTCTCTTGTACTTTACTTATCCATCATGTTGTACTTGTTTCATTATCGTAGATGTACTTTGCTCCTTTCCTGACTGGATCGTTGACATATTAGGCCAGGACATGAGGATTGGATTTGACGACTCCTAGAAGATGCTAGAAAACCATATGCAAGAATTTTTCCTTATGTACTAGATAGCTTTCATGAGATAGATGTTATTATTTTCCTTTTGTTTAGTTGCCGGATTTGTCTCCGGATTTTATTGTATAAGTTGTAATAGAATATAATGGTATGTAATATTATTTTAGCACGTAATTAGATGTTGTGATATGATTTCATGATCTTACTTGAGTTCTTAGATACTTAGTACAAAATGTAGGCTGGGTGCGTCCGACTCGTATCCGATTATTCGGAAGTCATTCGTGACAAAAGTCGACGAGCCTTCGAATAAAAGCTCATGTATAAGAAGTCGGCGAGGCATTCGAATCAAGACTCGCAAGTGTAACTATTTGTTATAATAGTGGATTGGAAATTGAAGCGTCTCATGGAGGATACTAGGATTGTATAATTTACATATATAATCATTTTGTCAGTATTCTGACAATATTGACAGTATACTGTATGCTAAGGAAAATCCTTTCTTTAGGGGCTTTTGGGTATCTAGTCCACGTGCGGGTCCTAGTACGGGTCTAGGACAATAACCATGGTATATCTAGAAATCTAGGGTAGTCTTCCACATCATTATCTTGTCGAAAGCCGAAATTCAAATTAACTTCCATAAGTCAATTAGTAGTTTAAACTAATTGATTACCTTACGACGATTCGTCCGTACGACTCTCACTACTAAATCAGAAAATCAATAAGAGGATACATGAACCCAGTATCGGATATGAGTACTAGGAATTTAAGTACATGTTATCGTATCGAAATATAGATACATGATACGGATGTAATACCCGTATAAATACGAAAAAATGAGACGTGGAGTGACAAATATCGAGCATTGGAAGGTGTAACGAATAAGGTGAATCTGTCGGCGGTGCTTATGGTTTGAACACATGCAATTGGAACAAGGGATTAACTCTCATGTTGGTTGTTGTTGGTGTAAGAGACCTTGGTGGCATGGATGTAACTCGTGGAGGCACTGCGTAGGTGAAGCGATCAATGGAGGATGCGGTCCTGGCAGGATTAATTCATTGGCAAGCTCTAGAACAGAATGATAACAAATTGTTGAGTGAGAATCAATTGTGAGCTCCATTGCGGAAGGAAGACAGAGGTGATAGGGAGAAGAGAACGGTTAAGGGGTCATAGAAGAGGATTATTAATTTACTCTCCTAATTAAGTAATAGATTATGATCTAATTAATAAAATATAATTTTACATGAAAAAAAGATGATCAAAAAATTTGGTCCAAAAAATAACTTTTTTTTGGTCTAGATGAAAATATTAAATACTAATTAATACATGATAACTTAAGATGTTGGTGTTTTATTCTATGTGTTGTGTGTGTTCACAACATTCTATTGTTAAAAGATAGTCCCACATCGGAAAATCACACCAATGTGTATCTCTATATATTACTTATGAAGGAATAGAGAGATGCACATGGGTTGAGGCCCAATGGAGGGTGCCATGTGGGGGGATTTTACATAGAGGTGAGAATAAGAAACCAACTTTTGGCCAAAATGAAAATAGATTGGAGCTAAGCCCCGAAGGGGCTTAGCGACTCGGACTCGGACTCGGACTCGGACTCGGACTCGGGCTTGGGCTTGGGCTTGGGCTAATGGGCTTTTGAGGCTTATTGTGGCTTTTTGATGGCACTTAGCACGACAGCTCGTCGCAAGGCGCATTGTGCGCTTTAGTTGCGCTCGTGCGCGAGCCTCTGCGCGGCCCTGCGTTCCGAGGAGTCGTCGACATTTTTGGCCAGCGTTCTAAAGTTCTCTTCGAACTTGCTGGTTCCTGGAGGCTTGTCCGTAAGGCGGATATAGCTTTGAGCGCCGGTGATCTTTCACCCCAGCAGGCTTTCTTCTTCTTCTGTTGCCTTCGAGAATACCGTCGCTTCTCTTTAGAAGTTATACGGTTCTGTTGCCTTCGAGAATACTGTGGCTTCTCTTTAGAAGTTATACGGTTCTGTTGCCTTCGAGAATACTGTGGCTTCTCTTTAGAAGTTATACGGTTCTGTTGCCTTCGAGAAATATTACGAAATCTTTTTAGATTCCCGTAATACAACATCACCTTCTTTAAGGTGTTGTTGCTAGAAACATTGTCTTTACAATAGTTTCTGAATTCGTGGTTTTCCATCGTTTGTTCGCCAAGGGACTAACAATCTCAAAGCTATATCGAAAAGATGGATAACTCACGTGCATCGCTCATCAATACCGACTTTAACAAGTTGGAGAAATTCGACGGCGAACATTTCCAAATCTGGAAACGGAAAGTAACCTTAAACATTCAACTCGTGGAAGTTGATCACGTGCTGAATGAGGAAGAACCGATCGTTCCAACAACCGGAACCGCAGAAGTTATTGCAGCTGCTAAGTCCAAGCAGGCAAAATAGATTAGAGAAAACAGTATCTGTAAACTATTGATTCTCAATAGCATGGAAGACTCTCTGGCAGAGTCCTATTCCAAGAAGAATTTTGCCAAAGAGATTTGGGACTCCTTGGGGAAATTGTACGAAGATGACGAGAATCGGTCCAAGATCTTCTTGGTTGAAAGATACCACAAGTGGACCTTCGAAGATGAGAAGGCTATGCTTCCCCAAGTAAAGGAGTTTCTGAAGCTGCGCCAAAAGTTGGATGACGAGAAGATGCCTCTTGTCGATAAGTTTGTCGTTGGAGGAATCATCTCTAAACTTTCTGCTGGTTAGAGCAACTTCTATGCAAGGATGCACCGCAAGAAGCTGGACATATGTATGGAAGATCTCCTGCAAGAGATCCATGTTGAGGACGAGATGCGCTCTCAACAGAAGATGGATTCTCTGTCCAAACAACTGGCGAAAGCAAATCTGGTCCAAACCAGAGAGTACAAGGGGAAGCAGGCGGCTTCTCCTCACAAGAAGAAGAAGGATTTCACTAATCTGAAAGTGAAGAGTCCTTCATTCAAGAATCAGAAGTCCAAGTCCCATGTGACTTGTTACAAATGTGGCAAGAAGGGCCACTACAAAAGTGACTGCAAGGAACCAGAAAAAGGTGAGCCTAGTAAGGTTTCTTTGGTTACTAATCTGGTTGCAATGATAGCGCAGGTTGCAAATGTGGGGGTTGACTCGGACTGGTGGATAGACACTGGTACGATATGTCATGTCTGCTCAGACAAGGAATGGTTCGACTCCTATGAGCCAACTTCCGAGAAAGTCATAATGGCAAACCAGGCACAAGCTGAAGTACTGGGGATCGGGACGGTGGAGCTGAAACTCACATCGGAGAACACTCTGACGCTTCAAGGAGTGAAGCATGTTCCTGCAATTGCTAAGAACCTGATCTCTGGGAGCCTGCTTTGTAACGCAGGCTTGAGGATGGACATCAATGCTGGCCAGATGGTGATGTCCAAGAAGGGTACATTCTTCGAAAAAGCTTTCCAGACTGAAGGAATGTACAAAATTCAGCTTGTTGTAACCCAGAAAAATGATATTAATGCTATTTCTACTTTGAACTATTCTTTTGAGTTGTGGCATAATAGGCTAGGACATGTTCATTGTAAAAGGATTAACAAGATGTCTAGCCTAAGACTTATCTCCAAGTGTGGGAGTAAGGTAGAGAAATGTGAAGTGTGTGCTCAGACGAAGATCACAAGGAAACCCTTTCACAGGGTCCATCGAAGCACAGATCTTCTGGAGTTGGTTCACTCAGATATCTGTGATTTCAAACAATTCTCTACAAAAGCCGGGATGAAGTATTTTATTACTTTCATCGATGACTTCTCAAAGTATGCTTTTGTCTACCTGCTCAAGTCTAAAGACGAAGCATTCGAGAAGTTCAAGGAGTTCAGGGCCGAGGCTGAACGGCAAACTGGACAACAACTCAAAAGGCTAAGGAGTGATCGAGGCGGGGAGTATCGGTCTCATGATTTCTCATCATTCTGTAAAGAACATGGAATCATAAATGAGACGATGGCTCCGTACTCTCCTCAATCCAACGGAGTAGCAGAAAGGAAGAACAGAACGTTGACAGAGATGATGAACTCTATGCTGTTGACTGCGGGTCTTCCAAAGAGCTTCTGGGGAGAAGCTGCATTAACGGCTACTTTCATTCTCAATAGAGTACCGTATGCAACTTCGAACATAACACCTCATGAACTCTGGTTCAAAGTCAGACCTAACTTGAATGTCATTCGAGTGTGGGGGTGTCTGGCTTACGTGAAGCTCCCAGATCTGAAGATTCAGAAGCTGGGGACTAGGACCACTAAGGCTATCTTCTTGGGTTATGCCGAGAAGAGTGATGCTCGGAGATTCCTTGATATAGAATCAAATCATATCATTGAATCTCGCGATGCTGAATATTTTGAAGACAAGTTTGCAAGGCACAAAAATATTGTTCTCGCGGATCTTCCGGAGAATGATGAGAGTGCAAAGCAGACAGAAGTCCTTAAAGAACCAGTAGTCCAAGAAGAAGCTATTGTCGAAGAGACACCAGTTGAACCAGAACTCGCTGAGCCGTCAACTAAGCGAGTAAGGAGGGCGAAAGACTTCGGAGATGACTTCGTCACTTATCATGTGGAAGCAGATCCGCTTACCTATGATGAAGCGATGAAGACCAGAGATGTTGTATTCTGGAAGGAGGCGATAGACAATGAGATTGACTCAATCACCTCCAATAATACATGGGTATTAGTTGACCTGCCAGAAGAAGCAAGACCCATCGGATGCAAATGGATCTTCAAGAAGAAGATGAAAGCAGATGGAACCATCGACAAATTCAAGGCCAGGCTAGTGGCCAAAGGGTTTGCTCAGAAAAGGGGATCGACTATTTTGATACTTATGCTCCAGTAGCTCGGATGACAACCATCGGATTGTTAATTGCTCTAGCAGCAATACACAAACTAGTGATATATCAGATGGATGTGAAAACGACATTCCTTAATGGCGAGCTGACAGAAGAGATCTACATGCAACAACCAGAAAGTTTTATCGTCAGAGGTCTGGAAGACAAAGTCTGCAAGTTGATGAAGTCTCTGTATGGTTTGAAACAAGCTCCCAAAATGTGGCATGAGAAGTTTGACAAAGTGATAAGGTCAAATGGCTACAAGGTCAGTGAAACAGACAAGTGTGTCTATACTAAGTTTGCTGACGGAAGAGGAGTTATCGTTTGTCTATACGTTGACGACATGCTAATCCTAGGTACGGATTTAAGCTGTGTCACAGAGACAAAGAAATTTCTCTCGACCAAGTTCAGTATGAAGGACTTGGGGGATGCCGATGTTATCTTGGGGCTCAAGATCATCCGGACAGGTACGAGAATAGCACTGTCACAATCTCATTACATTGAGAAAATGCTCACTCGATACGGGTATCAAGATCTTCCTATAATTGATACACCGTACCGGAGTGATCAGAAGCTGGAGCCAAATTCGAGAGAAAGCGTCAAGCAATTAGAGTACGCCAGCGTCATCGGAAGCTTGATGTACGCTACTACTGTCACAAGGCCTGACATAGCTTTTGCGGTGGGAATGCTGAGTCGGTTCACTAGCAACCCAGGCGTTGAATACTGGAACGCTGTGAAGCGTGTTATGAGATATCTAAAAAAGACTCAGACATTTGCACTATACTACAGCGGAGATCCGTCAGTAGTGGAAGGCTTCAGTGATGCTAGCTGGTGTTCAGAGGTGGAGAGCGAGTATTCTACAGGTGGATTCATATTCGCCTTGGGCGGAGCTGCTATATCGTGGAAATCGAAGAAGCTGTCACCCTCATTTTCCGTATTTCGTATTATGCTCGTATTTGGATTTTGGCACGTATTTTATTATTCTCGACTTGCGGATTTTTGAATTCTTGTAATTGGGTTTTAGACCATGGCTTGGTTTTATTTTGGAGATTGGTTTGGTTTGGTTTGTCATGATGGAACACCATAGCCTACACACCACCTCCATTACACCACAACACCCTCATTATAACCCACCTACTTTCTCTCTCCTCCATAATTTCTCCATTAATTTCTTCTTCTTCCTCCACCAACACCCATAGGCAAGTGCATCTTGCCATTAAATAAGCACCACTTTTATTTGTTCATTAGCTAGATTTGGACATGGAGAACAACATTAGAACTTGGAATTTTGTGATTTGGAGTCTCCATTGTTCTAGATCTAGGTTTTAACTATTTTCGGATTTACATGGTTTTGATCTATTTTAGTTGGATTTTATGGGTTTTTGATGCTTCCATATGGAAGAGAATTCAATTTTACTCAAGTTAGAGCTTTGAAAATCTCGATTTGGTTTTGATTTGGCTAAGTTATGAAGAATTGAAGTTTTTGGGTTGGGTGTTCTTCCTCTCGGACAGAGGTAGGAGAAGAACATAGCCTTTCCCTCTTGTTGGCCACGCGGCTCCCGCGTACGGCCTCTGCGTAGAGCTCCTGCGTAGTGTTGCTTGCGTAGAACCCTTGCTTAGGGTCTTCTGCGTATTGCACCCTGCGTATTGCACCCTGCGTATTGCACCCGGCGTATTGCACCCTGCGTATTGCATCCTGCGTATGCTGGCCTGCGTACTGTGCATTGCGTAGTGGCTTGCGTACTGTGCATTGCGTAGTGGCTTGCGTACTGTGCATTGCGTATTGCTTGCGTAGTGGCTTGCGTAGCCCCTGTGTATGCTGGCCTGCGTATTGCTTGCGTAGTGTGCATTGCGTATTGCTTGCGTAGTGACTTGCGTAGCCCCTGCGTATGCTGGCCTGCGTACTGTGCATTGCGTAGTGGCTTGCGTACTGTGCATTGCGTATTGCTTGCGTACTGCTCACCTTGCGCAATGTAACCCTTGCGCAAGACAACTCTTGCGCAGCCTTGTATGCGCAGTCTATACCCTGCGTAGCCCAACCTTTGACCCCCTTGTGCTACCTACTTGTTTATGATGAATTTGTTATTTCTTGGTCTTGGCTCTTTTATGATCCTATATATATTGGTATTGTATCAGGTATTTTACGCCCATTTTATATCCTTACGCCTTTTGTCATGAACTTGATTTTACTTGTATATTTGGAATAACTATTGTATATGGCCTGGTATGACAATGAACTAGCATAACAGGACAGCGACCCGTAGTGGTGCACTCCTGACATGACCCGACCTGACATGATAGTGGCCCGTCG
Organism: Iris pallida; assembly: GCA_029216955.1. Classification (NCBI taxonomy): domain Eukaryota; kingdom Viridiplantae; phylum Streptophyta; class Magnoliopsida; order Asparagales; family Iridaceae; genus Iris; species Iris pallida. Next base: position 705,005 of record JANAVB010019600.1, on the reverse strand, counting down.
TGGCGCACTCCTGACAAGTACCCTGACATGAATTATCTTGATAACTTGATAGTGGCCGTGGCGGCGCACTCCTGACTTGACTTGACTTGATAACTTAACTTGACCTGCCTTGACACCGTGGGTGTTCCTGCTTGCTTGCTTGTACAATCCACTTGTCTTGTCTTGCATCATGTCTAGGACGTGACTTCCTGGGTACCACGGCCAGGGACTCGCGCTAAATTGGAATAGGCTAATGATTAGATCAAACTAGAACATGGAGAATTCCCAGTCACAGGCAATCTCGTTATCTGGGCGCTTTAATGGACTTGTAGCTTGCCGACGAGTAGAGCACATTTCCAGCACACTGTTATGTGTTGCACCCTCTAAGTCACCTAAGGGTACATCTGTCTCCCGGGCAATGTACCCACCTATAACTCTCAACCCGCGGAAGGATAACTGGATGGTCTGCAGGGCTTGGGACTGGGAGTTTCTCACTTGCATCTTGTTAGTAACTAGGCTTGTGATAACCCTAGTTAGTTAAAGTAGTAAGCCGTAGTACTTGCTTGGCCGATTGTGAATGAATGGTGTCCAACCCTGTCTAAGTCTTGTCTAGCCCTAGTACCTGGAACTCTTGATCATGATTGTTTTACTTATCTCTAACGATAAATGGATAGAGACAATGAGCTATTCAGGCGCAGGGTTACAATCCCGGTCCTTGTTTGGGTTTAAGGATTGTAACCTGGCTCCCGGAACGGTTCCACGTCCCTAGTCGTTTATCGCCCTGTGTACTTTTATTTTTTTTATGTTCTGATATGCTGGCTTTTGTTCTTATTTGTGGCCTCCTTGTGGCACTTGCTCTTTCTGGGGTTTGACCCAGCTGGTTTTGTGTGGCCAGATTTCGGAGCAGCTCCCGAGGATCTACCAAGCTTCCAGCCCAATGGTGAACACTAGACGGAACCCGGGCTACGAGTGGGTTTTCCCTTTTTTTTTGTTTCACCCACTTATATGTAAATTTATTCTTTTGAGGCGTTTAGCCGACGAGCACCTGTTAGCTCGATGCACATTTACTTACTGTCTGCCTACGGGCTGTAAACATGATTAACAAATCCTAGGGTTGATCATGTACGACTGAACTCTTGCTAGTCCTATTATTTTGTACGACTAGCTTCATGATCATCCAATATGTAATATTTGGGACGCCTTATATATATATATTTGATGCTCTAACATCTTGCAACTCTGTTAATTGCTTGAGATTGAGACAATAGGCTTGACCTTAAGAGACTGCTGGCTTGTAGTAAACCCTCATATCTAGACAGCCGTGACCGTATAGTTGAGATGTATTCTATTTCAATATACGTAGCTGGCTGTGTCCGCCCCCGCTCTCCAGTATTCTGGTTCTGGGGCGTGACACGGTTTAAGTGGTGGCCCATGCAGGTCTTGTCAATCAAGAAATGTGAGGGTTTACCCATAGATGTCTCAATCAATATTCGCCCTTGATCTCCACCCGTATTTTCAAATCCCTGAGATTCTTGACCTGATCACATGCTTGTATCATTGATCTGTCCTGGTCCTTTCCTTATTGTTCCCTATGTCGTCTTCTTCAGCGGCATTACTCCCGGACCTGCCAACCAGCCAGAGGAAGCTCGACAAGCACCCCAGCGCCAGGAAGATCAAGTTCAGCACTCTGGAGTAGCCTCCCGAGTTATGCTTCCCGGAGGCTCAGAACCTCTAGTTCAGGAAGCTCCGCCCGTTCAACCAGCTAGACAGGATGAGGGACCTTTGGTAGGGCTTATCAGGGAACTGCTTGCATCCCAAGATCGTCGAGGCGACGCCTTGCACCAGGAAGTTCATGATGCACTAAACCGAGGAGGTCCCCAAGGAAATCAAGCGGCCAACAGTTTCAAGCGCTTGAACCCTCCCTTCTTCGACGGCAGTGAAGATGCGATTGCCGCGGACGCTTGGCTTCAGGATACCGAGGTGGTTCTAGAAGCAGCTAGGACACCTGAAAATGAGAAGGTGGCGGTGGTACGCCTACAGTTGTTAGACTTGGCTCGCGATTGGTGGACAGCTCAGGCCATGGGATTAGCAGCACCAGTCACTTGGGCGACGTTCAGAGAGAGGTTCCAGACGAAGTACTTCGATGCGGTGGCACGGTACGACCTGCAGACCAGATTCACCAACTTGAAGCAAGGAGGCAGGACGGTCGATGGCTATGCGACCGAGTTTTCCAGGCTGAGTAGGTTCGCCCCCACCTTGGTGGCAACCGAGTTCGATAGGGCTCAGCGGTTCCAGCAAGGGCTGCACTTAGAGATATTATTAGCTGTGGAACAGTTCGAGCACCAGACGTTCGATGCAGTATTGAAAGCAGCAAGGAGGCATGAGTATACCTCCCGGAGAATTGTGGACAGGACCGGAGGCAGGAAGCGGTCCCATAACCAGATGCACCAATCTTCAGCTCCAGCCCCGGCAGCTAGGGGTCTAACCATTGGAACTCCGAGGCGGGCGGCCTCAGTGACGTCGGTTCAGCATTCGACCCCGACGTACCCACAGCAGCAGAGGCAGAAGCAGTCTTCCGCGGTGGGATGTTCTCATTGCGGGAAGCCGGGCCATGTAGTGGCAGAGTGTCGTAGGGCACAGGGATTGTGCCTGGTTTGTGGAGGAGCAGACCACCAGATAGGGACCTGCCCTAATAGGGGAGGTCCATCATCATCCAACCTTTCTAGTTCTTCAGTGAGGGGACCAGCCCCAGTTCCAATCCAGCAGCAGCAGCAGCAGTACCCGAGGCCATTATTGCCTCAGGCCCAGGCCTTTCAGCAGCAGAACCAGCAGCAGTTCACCCAGGCTCCAGCACAGAATCGACAGAGGGGTTTCCAGCAGAGGGGACCCGCAGCTAGAGGTCAGGCTATGATGATGACCATGGAAGAAGAAGTGGCACCAGGTGAGGTAGTGGCAGGTACTATCCTCGTCAACACCTTTCCAGCATCTGTATTATTTGATTCTGGTGCATCGCATTCATTCATGTCTGCACGATTCGCGACACGGATAGGATTGGAGCCCGAGTCATTATCAGTGAGGCTCAATATACTTACTGGTAATGGTCTTGTGGGAGTAGATCGAGTGTTTTCCTCGTGTCGAATCGCAGTTAGCGGTAGAGAGTTTCCCGCTAGATTTATAGAATTTCCTATGGCAGACTATGATGTAGTCCTAGGCATGGATTGGTTGAGGAACCATTATGCTAGGATAGACTGCCATGTTGGCAGAGTTGTCTTTAGTATTCCCGGAGAGTCAGAGTTTTCATTTTCCAGAGGCACAGTAGAGCCATCTCCTCCAGTATTGCGGATGGCAGTAGCAGCAGTGCAGTTGCCCCGGATAGTTGAAGAGTTTCCAGATGTCTTCCCAGAGGAACTTCCAGGGATGCCACCAGAGCGGGAGATCGAGTTCACCATCGACTTGATTCCCGGAACAGCACCAGTATCAGAGCGAGTCTACAGAATGGCGCCTTCAGAGTTGGAGATTTTGTACAAGATGATTGAAGAACTTAGAACCAAGGGATTCATTCGTGCTAGTGGATCGCCTTGGGGAGCCCCGATGCTTCTTGTGAAAAAGAAGGATGGTACGTCTAGGCTATGTGTAGATTATCGTACCTTAAACTCAGTGACAATTAAGAATAGATACCCTCTTCCAAGGATAGACGATTTGTTTGATCAACTCAGAGGGGCTTCAGTTTTCTCGAAGATAGACTTGCGGTCAGGATACCACCAGATCAGAGTCAGAGAGCAGGACATCCCGAAGACGGCGTTCAGATCTAGGTACGGGCATTGGGAGTTTCTAGTTATGCCTTTTGGAGCGACCAATGCGCCGGCAGTGTTCATGGACCTCATGAACCGTATTTTCATGCCTTACTTAGATCAGTTTGTGATAGTATTCCTTGATGACATCCTGGTCTACAGCAAGTGTGAAGCAGAGCACGAGCAGCATCTCAGGATCGTCCTTCAGACGCTTAGGGAGCACCAGTTGTACGCCAAGTTCAGTAAATGCGAGTTCTGGCTCGATCGCATTTCTTACTTGGGTCATATCATTACTAGAGGAGGAGTGGAAGTTGATCCCCAGAAGATTGTGGCTATCGAGGCATGGCCAGTACCCAGCTCAGTGGCAGAGGTTCGCAGCTTCCTTGGATTGGCCGGCTACTACCGGCGGTTCGTCTCAGATTTTGCAAGGATTTCAGCGCCGATGACCCAGTTGACCCGCAAGGATGTGCCGTTCGTTTGGACAGCAGAATGTCAGGAATCATTTGAGAAGTTGAAGCGAGGTTTGATAACGGCTCCCATTCTCACACTTCCAGATGGGACCGGAGGATTCACAGTTTATTGCGACGCTTCAGGCAGAGGATTGGGATGTGTTTTGATGCAGCATGGGAAGGTAATTGCTTATGCGTCACGTCAACTCCGTGATCATGAGAAGAATTACCCGACCCACGACTTGGAGCTAGCAGCAGTAGTGTTTGCACTTAAGTTGTGGAGGCACTACTTGTACGGGGACAGAGTGGAGATATTTACTGACCACAAGAGCCTGAAGTATGTTTTCACCCAGAAGGATCTTAATATGCGGCAGAGAAGATGGCTCGAGCTACTTGTGGACTATGATGTGGATTTGCAGTATCATCCAGGGAAGGCCAACGTTGTAGCAGATGCATTGAGCAGGAGAGCTGGAGTTTATTTCTTGACGGCGCAACCAGAGCTATTGGCAGATCTTCAGAAGATGGGAGTGGAAGTGATTCTCCCTTCCAATGTGGCCTTGATGGCCAGCCTACAGATACAGTCCACCATAGTTGAGAGGATCCGGACAGCACAGTTAACAGATTCCAAGATTCAGCGGCTCAGAGCAGAGTGCGAGGCAGGAAGAAGGCCAGAGTTATGTATTCATAAAGATGGTACACTTCGACACGGCACGCGTCTTTGTGTACCCAGTGGAGATATCAGACAGGAAGTCATGGCAGAGGCTCACAGTTCGCAGTACTCCATTCACCCAGGCGGCACGAAGATGTACAGAGATATTCGTCAGCACTTTTGGTGGAATGGTATGAAGAGGGAGATAGCCCGGTATGTCTCTCGATGTTTGGTTTGCCAACAGGTCAAGGCTGAACATCAGAGGCCAGCTGGACTTCTCCAACCTTTACCGATCCCAGAATGGAAATGGGAGCACATTACCATGGATTTCGTGACTGGATTACCCAAGTCTCCGGCAGGCAGAGATGCTGTTTGGGTCATTGTAGACAGGCTTACCAAGGTGGCACACTTTCTTCCATTTAGAGTTGGACAGTCAACGGCACAGCTAGCAGAGATGTATCTCAGGCAGATTGTCAGACTTCACGGAGTGCCAGTCAGCATAGTATCAGACAGGGATACGAGATTCACATCGCACTTCTGGCGCAGTCTTCATCAAAGTTTGGGGACTCGTCTCAAGTTCAGCTCAGCGTATCATCCGCAGACAGATGGGCAATCAGAGCGTACTATACAAACTCTCGAAGATATGTTGCGGTCATGTACCCTTGACTTCGGTGGTTCATGGGAGGATCACCTGCACCTGGTGGAATTCTCGTACAACAATAGTTTCCAGGCCAGTATCCAGATGGCACCCTTCGAGGCTCTGTATGGCAGGAAGTGCAGATCTCCGTTAGCATGGGACGATGTCGAAGAGAGGCAGATGCTCGGTCCAGAACTGATTTCTCAAACGGTTGAAGTGGTCAGGAAAGTCAGAGATCACCTCCGAGTTGCTCAGGATCGTCAGCGCCATTGGGCCGATGCTCATCGGCGTCCCTTAGAATTTGCCGTCGGCGACCATGTATTCCTTAGGATCTCGCCTACCCGCGGCGTCATTCGTTTTGGCGTACGGGGAAAGCTTAGTCCTAGGTATATAGGACCGTTCGATATTCTAGAGCGAGTAGGTGACGTGTCCTATCGTCTCGCTCTTCCGCCGTCGCTAAGTGAGGTACATGATGTATTCCATGTATCCCAATTAAGACGGTACATCCCGGACCCGAGCCATATCCTAGATCATTCGGAATTAGTTGTTGGTACCAACCTTTCGTATGAGGAGAGGCCCGTGTCTATATTGGACCGGAGAGAAAAGACGCTCAAGAACAAGACTATTAACTTAGTCCGTGTTGCTTGGGGTCATCACTCTCTAGGTGAGTCAACATGGGAGCGTGAGGACGACATCCGATCGCGATATCCCTACCTGTTTGACTCGTGAGGTATAATGTCTTTCTTATACCTTACGCTTTCCCTTCCTTGCTTGCATTGTATGATTGTATGATTGGACTGCTTAGTGTAGCTTGTCTGTGCTTAGTATAGCTTGTCGTGGCAATCTCTAGCTCCTTGATTTAATTCCGAGGACGGAATTCTTTGAAGGTGGGTAGAGTTGTCACCCTCATTTTCCGTATTTCGTATTATGCTCGTATTTGGATTTTGGCACGTATTTTATTATTCTCGACTTGCGGATTTTTGAATTCTTGTAATTGGGTTTTAGACCATGGCTTGGTTTTATTTTGGAGATTGGTTTGGTTTGGTTTGTCATGATGGAACACCATAGCCTACACACCACCTCCATTACACCACAACACCCTCATTATAACCCACCTACTTTCTCTCTCCTCCATAATTTCTCCATTAATTTCTTCTTCTTCCTCCACCAACACCCATAGGCAAGTGCATCTTGCCATTAAATAAGCACCACTTTTATTTGTTCATTAGCTAGATTTGGACATGGAGAACAACATTAGAACTTGGAATTTTGTGATTTGGAGTCTCCATTGTTCTAGATCTAGGTTTTAACTATTTTCGGATTTACATGGTTTTGATCTATTTTAGTTGGATTTTATGGGTTTTTGATGCTTCCATATGGAAGAGAATTCAATTTTACTCAAGTTAGAGCTTTGAAAATCTCGATTTGGTTTTGATTTGGCTAAGTTATGAAGAATTGAAGTTTTTGGGTTGGGTGTTCTTCCTCTCGGACAGAGGTAGGAGAAGAACATAGCCTTTCCCTCTTGTTGGCCACGCGGCTCCCGCGTACGGCCTCTGCGTAGAGCTCCTGCGTAGTGTTGCTTGCGTAGAACCCTTGCTTAGGGTCTTCTGCGTATTGCACCCTGCGTATTGCACCCTGCGTATTGCACCCTGCGTATTGCACCCGGCGTATTGCACCCTGCGTATTGCACCCTGCGTATGCTGGCCTGCGTACTGTGCATTGCGTAGTGGCTTGCGTACTGTGCATTGCGTAGTGGCTTGCGTACTGTGCATTGCGTATTGCTTGCGTAGTGTGCATTGCGTATTGCTTGCGTAGTGACTTGCGTAGCCCCTGCGTATGCTGGCCTGCGTACTGTGCATTGCGTAGTGGCTTGCGTACTGTGCATTGCGTATTGCTTGCGTACTGCTCACCTTGCGCAATGTAACCCTTGCGCAAGACAACTCTTGCGCAGCCTTGTATGCGCAGTCTATACCCTGCGTAGCCCAACCTTTGACCCCCTTGTGCTACCTACTTGTTTATGATGAATTTGTTATTTCTTGGTCTTGGCTCTTTTATGATCCTATATATATTGGTATTGTATCAGGTATTTTACGCCCATTTTATATCCTTACGCCTTTTGTCATGAACTTGATTTTACTTGTATATTTGGAATAACTATTGTATATGGCCTGGTATGACAATGAACTAGCATAACAGGACAGCGACCCGTAGTGGTGCACTCCTGACATGACCCGACCTGACATGATAGTGGCCCGTCGTGGCGCACTCCTGACAAGTACCCTGACATGAATTATCTTGATAACTTGATAGTGGCCGTGGCGGCGCACTCCTGACTTGACTTGACTTGATAACTTAACTTGACCTGCCTTGACACCGTGGGTGTTCCTGCTTGCTTGCTTGTACAATCCACTTGTCTTGTCTTGCATCATGTCTAGGACGTGACTTCCTGGGTACCACGGCCAGGGACTCGCGCTAAATTGGAATAGGCTAATGATTAGATCAAACTAGAACATGGAGAATTCCCAGTCACAGGCAATCTCGTTATCTGGGCGCTTTAATGGACTTGTAGCTTGCCGACGAGTAGAGCACATTTCCAGCACACTGTCATGTGTTGCACCCTCTAAGTCACCTAAGGGTACATCTGTCTCCCGGGCAATGTACCCACCTATAACTCTCAACCCGCGGAAGGATAACTGGATGGTCTGCAGGGCTTGGGACTGGGAGTTTCTCACTTGCATCTTGTTAGTAACTAGGCTTGTGATAACCCTAGTTAGTTAAAGTAGTAAGCCGTAGTACTTGCTTGGCCGATTGTGAATGAATGGTGTCCAACCCTGTCTAAGTCTTGTCTAGCCCTAGTACCTGGAACTCTTGATCATGATTGTTTTACTTATCTCTAACGATAAATGGATAGAGACAATGAGCTATTCAGGCGCAGGGTTACAATCCCGGTCCTTGTTTGGGTTTAAGGATTGTAACCTGGCTCCCGGAACGGTTCCACGTCCCTAGTCGTTTATCGCCCTGTGTACTTTTATTTTTTTTATGTTCTGATATGCTGGCTTTTGTTCTTATTTGTGGCCTCCTTGTGGCACTTGCTCTTTCTGGGGTTTGACCCAGCTGGTTTTGTGTGGCCAGATTTCGGAGCAGCTCCCGAGGATCTACCAAGCTTCCAGCCCAATGGTGAACACTAGACGGAACCCGGGCTACGAGTGGGTTTTCCCTTTTTTTTTGTTTCACCCACTTATATGTAAATTTATTCTTTTGAGGCGTTTAGCCGACGAGCACCTGTTAGCTCGATGCACATTTACTTACTGTCTGCCTACGGGCTGTAAACATGATTAACAAATCCTAGGGTTGATCATGTACGACTGAACTCTTGCTAGTCCTATTATTTTGTACGACTAGCTTCATGATCATCCAATATGTAATATTTGGGACGCCTTATATATATATATTTGATGCTCTAACATCTTGCAACTCTGTTAATTGCTTGAGATTGAGACAATAGGCTTGACCTTAAGAGACTGCTGGCTTGTAGTAAACCCTCATATCTAGACAGCCGTGACCGTATAGTTGAGATGTATTCTATTTCAATATACGTAGCTGGCTGTGTCCGCCCCCGCTCTCCAGTATTCTGGTTCTGGGGCGTGACAGAAGCAGACAATGTTATCTCGCTCCTCCATGGAATCTGAATTTTTTGCATTGGATGCTGCTGCAGATGAAGCAGAGTGGCTTCGGGAGCTCATGTATGATCTTCCAGTGGTTGGAGCTCAGATACCGGCAATCCCGATATACTGTGACAACCAAACGGCAGCAGCAGTAGCATCAAATGAACTCTTTAACGGGAAGAAGAGGACTGTGCGGTTAAAGCACAGAGCAGTGAACGATCTCATCAAACGAGGCGTCATTGCAGTGATCGATGTTCGAAGTCAGGAGAACCTGGCGGATCCGTTCACGAAAGGCCTCAAACGACAGCTGGTCGAGGACACAGCAAGAAAGATGGGTTTGAAGGCATTCTAATATTGTGTCATTATAATCCTATCAATAAATTTTATGTTATTGGTTCAAAGAGAAATCTACCAGATATCTAATTTTTTGATTCAAGGGAGGACTATTGACTGGAAAAATATTAGTTAACAGTGGGTACTTGTTCTGCGGAACATGGAAGGATTTCGGACCCAGAACCACTATTGTCTACTATGAATTTTCTACGGAAAATTGATCCTGTGGGAAGGATGGCATAATGCCTTAATGAGTTCTCAGACTGAATGAAGGTCTGTTATGCTTTACAGGAAGCATGGTAGCACAGCACTACAAGGAGTGTGACTCCATGCTATGTGTGGCGGTGACTCCACCATGAGGTTCTCGAAAGAGGTAAATCCTCGGCTATGTGAGCCAAGTCACAGCGGCGTAGCACCGCAAATAGGCAGTTGGCCTAATGCTGTATATTAAATTAAAGAGGAATGTAGTCAGCACTACAAAGAGGAGGTGTTCCTCATGTTACGGGTGGCACGACACCACAATGAGGTAAACCCGGCTAGGGATAAAGCCTCGGCCTTGCAAGCCATGTCGTAGCGGCGTAACACCGTACAGAAGCGTAAGGCTTCATGCTGGGTAGTTTGGCACTACAAAGGGGCTAGACCTCATGCTACGGGTAGTATGACACTACGATGAGGTTCCCGGTGATTCGGGGTAAGGTCCTCGGCTTAAGGCCATGTCATAGCGGCGTAGCACCGCAAAGGAAGCGTTGGACGCTTCATGCCATGTCTCTTTAATAAAGAACTCACCTATAATGTATGGACAAAAAAATAGGCCGTTTCTTGAGGGTAAATTTGTAGACGCCCAAAATACATACATTGAAATCCAGGCTGGCACAAGGCCTTTAATGTGCAGCCAGAAGCACAGATAACTATATTATGTGAGTGGAAAAAATTACAGTTGTGGTACAGAATTCAAGGCGTAGTCCATTCTTGTATCATACTGTTGTTCAACCCATGCGGGAAGATTCAAGTCGTCAGCGACATCTATCCTAATGCATAATGGACAGTTATTATGTGGAACGCTTAACTCATATATATAGAGATATGTGGGGGATTGTTGGTGTTTTATTCTATGTATTGTGTGTGTTCACAACATTCTATTGTTAAAAGATAGTCCCACATTGGAAAATCACACCAATGTGTATCTCTATATATTACTTATGAAGGAATAGAGAGATGCACATGGGTTGAGGCACAATGGAGGGTGCCATGTGGGGGGATTTTACATAGAGGTGAGAATAAGAAACCAACTTTTGGCCAAAATGAAAATAGATTGGAGCTAAGCCCCGAAGGGGCTTAGCGACTCGGACTCGGACTCGGACTCGGACTCGGACTCGGGCTTGGGCTAATGGGCTTTTGAGGCTTATTGTGGCTTTTTGATGGCACTTTGCACTTAGCACGACAGCTCGTCGCAAGGCGCATTGTGCGCTTTAGTTGCGCTCGTGCGCGAGCCTCTGCGCGGCCCTGCGTGGCGTGCGAGGCGTACGGAGCGTACGGGACGTACGGGTCGTACGGGTCGAGCGGGTCGAGTGGGCCGTTCAAATTATGTAACGTCCGCGGGTCTTGTGGGCTCAGATCCGGAAATGGCTCAGATCCAGAAAATTCGGATCTGGCATTAAACCAGGGCGTGCGTTCAGAATTTGAAAAGCCCACCTCGTGCCGATAATATCATGAGCATCTCCTCTCTCCAGGGTTACAGAAAATAATCAGAGAATTTTCAGAGAGAGAGAGAAGTGCTGCTGCTATTCCGAGGAGTCGTCGACATTTTTGGCCAGCGTTCTAAAGTTCTCTTCGAACTTGCTGGTTCCTGAAGGCTTGTCCGTAAGGCGGATATAGCTTTGAGCGCCGGTGATCTTTCACCCCAGCAGGCTTTCTTCTTCTTCTGTTGCCTTCGAGAATACCGTCGCTTCTCTTTAGAAGTTATACGGTTCTGTTGCCTTCGAGAATACTGTGGCTTCTCTTTAGAAGTTATACGGTTCTGTTGCCTTCGAGAAATATTACGAAATCTTTTTAGATTTTCGTAATACAACATCACCTTCTTTAAGGTGTTGTTGCTAGAAACATTGTCTTTACAATAGTTTCTGAATTCGTGGTTTTTCATCGATTGTTCGCCAAGGGACTAACATAAGACTCTTCCATAGTTTAAGGTATTATCTGGTAAGAATATTTAGTTATAATTAACAAAAGAAAACAATGATGACACCGAAGAATGATGAGACCGAAGAAAAGAACAAATATTTCTAGAATTCCCAGAAAGTTTCTTTGGTTACCAAACTCCATGCAGTCCAATAGCTTCCGCGTTCCAACGCACTCTTCACCAACTTTATTTTATCTACAGCTTTTTCCCACAAAATCCCAATTCCCTAAGGGCAATTACCGTAATTTCATAAAAAAGCGGCCATTTCCATGTAAAAATTGAATTGGCCTCAATAATTAAGCAGGAATCACGCTAAATACACTCTCCATTCCCCAGATGCACCCTCCTTTCTTTATTAGCACATGTCCACCCAATCTAAATGCTGAAAAATTGGAGGTGAATCTATCCATGTAAAGCAAGCACTACTACTACTAGTACAGCTACAAGAAAATTCTCGTGATTTTATTTTAACTACAGAGAGAGAATGGGGTCAGGGTCTCTCATCAAGGTTGTGCTGAAGAACTTTGATGTTCTAGCTGGGTATGTATGGATTTTTTTTTTCTTTTCTTTTATGATAATGTTTATATTATCTCTAGATTAGTGTGTTGCCATTTGGGAGTTTCTCATTTTTTTAAACATCCATCAGCATTATTTTTATCATGAAAAATATTGGTGGGCAATCATGATAATTCCACCGAACTCTTGTTTTATCTGCTCTCTTCAGTTGATCTTAAAAGGCATAGATAAGAGCATCAATAGTAAGTCTCATCCCAATTTCTAGATTCTAGATTCAGAATGTAGGAATCTATTTTGTTGAATAGTAATGTTCAATTAGAGCTCCATGATGATCCCATCCCAATCACAGTAGCTAGCATAGGTCTCAGAATATCTACATTCAGAATGTAGGAACTCATTTTTGTAGGACTCAATTTGGAGCCAAAATTTTAGATTTTAGATTATTTTTTAAAAAAAGAAAGAAAGATGACACATGTATCTATATCCATTCATCTCATGGATCCCAAAATTTATTTATTTACTATTCTCGTACAAATCCAACCCATTCTACATTAATTTTTTTTATTACAAATTTCGGCATCAAGATATATTTTTGAGCTCCATCAAAGCTAGTCCTAGCATCACCAATCATTCAATGCACACTACAACAAATCTCCTTAACAAAATTTCGCAAATTGACCTAGGAAAATCTAATCTACATGATTACAGCTTCTTGAATCTTCAACAATGACTTTCCCCTCCAAATGTAGTAGCACTCTAAGACAAAATCTCGGGTTCTCGAAAATGTATCGCAATTTTAGTATGTATCAATGTATCATGTTTGTATCATGTCCGTGTTTAACTGTCAATGCAACCATGTTGGTATATAGGAAACAAATTTGAAACTCCAGATGATATAGCAGACATCCGGATTTCTAACCGCTCAGCCAACTTTGAATAACCGATCACTTGACCATCCAAGGTGGCACGAACAAAGTCAGTTCAGACTCGATTTTCTTCACGATTTTATGTTATATTTTGGGTTTTTACTCGTGATTTAAGTATGTCGATTTGGGTCTATTTTAGGGCAAATCATAACTTGTACTGTAATATTTACGTCCATTTAGGGTATCATCATGTTTCTTTTTCTTCATACTTGTAACTTGTAAGCCTATACATATTCATCAATGTAATTGTTTTGCAACTAAATTTTAACAATAGAACTCTTTGAGAAAATGTCTCTTTCTTGGTGGACTCCAGTTCATTTGTGGCTTCGGATAACCCTTGTAGGTTTGAGGCCTGGTGGACCTGGAAATCACTATGGACTCTAGAAACCTTTAACGGTGTCGGTCGTTCAGCTATGTTTCAGCGACGCCACCCCATTTCTTCTCCCCCATATTACTAGATACTCTCACAAAGGATTCCTGGGGGTTCACTTCATTGGCTAGGACAAGTACAAAATCCATATATACATAATTGTCATTTTGGCTAGGCAGAGTGTGGAACTACAACTAGAGATCAACCGAACTAGCCAAACAAGCATATGCCTAGGACCTGTTAAAGCCATACACAAATTAGACTTATTTCCATGGATGATTAAACCCTATCAAGCTGAGGTACAAAAGGTCAGGGATAGCACAACCTATCATCCAATGCACCCTACGACAAATTTCTTCACTGATTTCACAAAGTTATTACCGTAGTTTAAAGTATCGGCCGATACCGATCCGAACAACCAATACCAATACGGTTTGGCATGTCCCGATCCGATACTGACCGATACTCGATACTGACCTATACCGACATTGAGGGTCTCTTTTCCGGTCAATCCGGGAAAGAAAATTGAACGAAAAAGACAAATCAACAAAGGTTTGAAGCATAGTAAGGTTGTAAAAGCATGTAAAAAAAGAAAATTGATATATTGCATGTAAACCAATCGGTAAGGGTGACTACTATTTCATTTAATTTCAAAACTACTAAGAAATAACACTGGAAATACTTAAAATTATGCCTAAATGTATGAAATATATTTTTTGAATGTTAATAATTTATTAATAATGATTTGTTTTCCGATACTAAAAAATCCGATACTCCAATCCAAAACCGCCAATACTACCGATATCGCCGATACCGATACTCATAGGAATAGTCTGGTACCGATTCCGATACCGATACCGCGAACCTTGGTTATTACCTTATAAAAAGTTATCTAACAGAATTCCAACTTCTTGAATCTTCAACAATGGTTCTTACCACCAAACATTTCAGAAGCCCACTATAATTGGGAAGGCTAATATCTTGAGAGCCATGAAGCTCTCTCTATAAATGACATTTGGTACTATATCGCAGACCGGAATGTTTGAGCATCACCATTTACCTGTTTAATCTGTGGTTTTAATTTTGAAGTCAAGAGCTGGGGGTATGGGTTCCTCTTTAATGGAATAAAAGCTGTTCTCATAATTGACTGTCTCTTTGTCTTCCTCGATCTTGTACAGCAGTCAATACCACTCTTTTTAAATGGATGGAAGAATTTATATTAGCAATCTCCAAATATTAAAATTCATTCTCCACTCTTAAGAGCCCCTGCCTGGTCCTCATATCTGATTCTATGGCGGAATGATGGTATATGTAAATTATAGAGCTACATTGAAAAGGTTTTCCTGACCCACTACATTGTAGATACGCATATGATACAATACAATATGGGCACAGGGACACTGAATCAACACTGCTTGGTGTGTTTGACTATATTTTACAGTATCCATGTCAAGTCTGATATGTATTTGTCACAGACATAATACAATATATACACCAATTTCGGGGTGCCCGTTCTTTGTAACCTGACCCATATGACCTACTATAATCTCGTTCCCTCCACTAATATAGTGGAGGGGGTTTGGGGAGGGTTGGTAGTCTTGAATTGGAAACCTCAATTAGTTCTCAATCAAGGCCTTGCCTGATCAGCAATAACTGCCCATGCTGTAGTCACATCCTAGGTCTAAAAACCGAATTTATCCCCAAGTAGTAACTTGAGCTGGATCCAATGTATCTGCTGTTCATTATGCCGACATTTCCATCAACCATGTTCTCCATGTTCTCCTGAAGCTCAGTTGATCTTCATCTCTGATTGATTCACTTGTCAAGTGAGCTGGCTCTGGAACCAACTTTTCAGGATCAAGGCAGCGCTTTCCTGGATCGGGGGCTTATTAGTGATAAATTCAGGAGATCATTTGTGGGCAATTATGTTGCACGGACACGAATGCGACACTACACGATAAGGACACGGCAACACGGACACGGCATCTATCTTGGTGTGTTCTAGTGTATTTTTGAGTGTCCGATAGGTGTCCTTGGAGTATCTGATACTATGTGTCTGTCATGACACGACCACATTTTTGGAGTGGCCATGCTTCCTATGTAGGCAACTATGTTGCACGAACATGGAAAAATGGTGCCCGTATTGGTATCACGTCTTACCTCTCTCTTGTCATATTCTTGCAACAAAGGTGACTACTTATTGCACCACCTATGTTGCATGAATATAAACACGGATAAGGACACAATATGGGTACGGGATTAGGTGGATAAGGATTTGAGAGGAACATGTAAACTGGCCATGGTTTGGGGAAAATGAGAATCCGTTTGCGTCTGTGGGCTATTATGTAGAAAATGAATTTACTTGGAACACTAACATAATGTTAGTCCTGGGACTTGATCAAAGATGGTAGACTCGATGTCGAGATCAGAGGTTCAACAAATGTTCACCTTCTGATTATTCTCGAGATCCAAGAGGAACACTATAATATGAATCTGATTACAAAAGCAACGGTAATCATAAAGTAAATCTCACGTTCTTCCTCGCAATCGCAGTTGCTGACGGACAGAACTGAGTTCAGAAAATAAATCTCACGTTCTTCCTTGCAATCGCAGTTGCAGACGGATAGAACTGAGTTACAACTCAGATGAAGGAGAAGAAGAAAGAAGAAGAAAAGTTTTTACTGGGGTGATTAAGATCATCGTTGCTCAAAGCAAGATTCGTCCCACCACGATCTGCTTCCAGGAACCAGCAAGTTCACGAAGAACTTCTGGAACGCTCGTAAGTCAAAATTTGAGACTTGAACGGACTTCCTGGACTTTACAGACTCCCTTAACTCTCTTCTTGGTGCATCTTTCAAAGGAGGCCAAGGGGCTATTTATAGAGTGGAGTGAGACTTCACCTCTTCTCCTATCCGGTGTGGGACTAAATATCAATACTCAAAAATAGAGTTTGATATTTTAGATCATCCCACAATCAACATAGAAGTGTGCCAGTCTACGCCCACCCCTCGAACACTCCCGTGCATGCACGAGACATCCTGGAGTCCGTGTCCGAGTCCGCACAACAAAAATCAACTTATATCTTTGTTGAAATTAATCCTTTTTCCTTCTAGAAAAATACTCCCACATGACACACACTTGTGCCCCACCACACCTCATGTGCACACCTCAACACAAGCAATACATTATATTGAGATACTCACCATTTGGTGTAGCTGATGGGACTATCTTTCCTAGTCCAAAGGCAAAAATACCAACAATTCCCCATATATCTCAATATATGGGTTGAGCATTCCCCACAGTGACTGTCCATCATGCATTAGGAGAGATGTTGCTACGACTTGAATCTTTCCGCATAGGTTAAATAATAGCATGATACAAGAATTGACTAATCCTTGAATTCTGTACCATAACTGCAATTCTTCCTACTCACATAATGACATCAACTGTGCTTCTGGCTGCACAATAAAGGCTTTGTGCCAGCCTGGTTTCAGTGTATAATTTTTGGGCGTCTACAAGTTTACCCTCAAGAGACGGCCTGATATCTCTGTCCATACACTATAGGTGAGTTCTTTATAAAGAGTCATGGCATGAAGTATTGCGCTCCTTTGCGGTGCTACGCCGCTATGACATGGCTTAAAGCCGAGGCTTTACCCCACCTGGGCACCTCATCGTAGTGTCATACTACTGTAGCATGAGGTCACAAGCCTCTTTGTAGTGCCAAACTACCCAGCATGAAGCATTGCGCTTCCGTGCTGTGTTACGCCGCTATGACATGGCTCGCGAAGCCGAGGCTTTACCCTACCTGGTACCTCTTCGTGGTGTCATGCCACTGTAACATGAGGACATCGTCCTCTTTGTAGTGCTGTCTACCTCTCTTTATTACGATTATCATACAACATTAGGCTACCTGCCTATTTGCGGTGCTACTCCGCTGTGACTTGGCTCACAAAGTCGAGGCATTACCCCTAACCGGGAACCTCATGGTGGAGTCACCCCACTATAGCATGGAGTTACACTCCTTGTAGTGCTGCGCTACCGTGCTTCCTGTAAAGCACTCCCGGCATTCACTCTGCCTGAGAACTCATTAAGGCATTTAAGCCAACCTTCCCACATGATCCGTTTTCCGCAGAAAATAACAGTAGACAACAGTGGTTGTAGGTCCGTAACCTCTTCATGTCACGGAGGACAAGTACCCACCGTTCCTGATATTCTTCTGGTTAATAGTCCTCCCTTGAACCAAAAGCTAGATGCCTAATAGATTTTTCTTTGAACTAATAGCATAAAACTTTATGGTAGGAATGTAATAACACAATATCATAATGCCTTCAAGCCCATTTTACAAGCTGTCATCGATCAGCTGACGCTTGAGGCCCTTGGTGAACGGATCCGCCAGGTTCTCCTGACTCCGAACGTCAATCACTGCAATAACACCCCTCTTGATGAGATCGTGTATTGTCCTGCGTTTCAACCGCACAGTCCTCTTCTTCCCGTTGAAGAGGTCATTTGATGCCACCGCCGCAGTCGCTTGGTTGTCGCAGTATATCGGTATTATCGGTATTTGTGCCCCAACCACTGGAAGATCATACATGAGCTCCCGAAGCCATTCTACTTCTTCCGCTGCGGTATCAAGTCCAAAGAACTCAGATTCCATGGATGACCGCGAGAGCATAGACTGCTTCTTCGATTTCCACGATATAGCAGCTCCATCCATTGTGAAAATGTATCCACCTGTGGACCTCTCGCTCTCCACTTCTGAGCACCAACTGGCATCACTGAAGCCTTCCACTACCGGCGGATCTTCGCTGTAGTGCAGTGCATATGTCTGAGTCTTCTTGAGATATCTCATAACCCGTTTCACAGCTTTCCAGTGCTCAATGCCTGGGTTGCTCGTGAAATGACTCAGCATTCCCACAACGAAAGTTATGATAGGCCATGTGGCAGTAGTAGCATACATCAAACTCCCGATTACGCTTGCATACTCTAGCTGCCTGACGCTTTTTTCTGAATTAGGCTTCAGCTTCAGATCACACTTGTACGGTGTATCGATCCCTGGGAGATCCTGATACCCATAACGAGTGATCATCTTCTCAACATAATGAGACCGTGACAACGCTAGTCCAGTATCTGTCCGGATCTTGAGTCCCAAGATAACATCAGCATCCCCCAAGTCCTTCATACTGAACTTCGTCGAGAGGAGCTTCTTTGTCTCCGTGATACAGCTTATATCCGTACCTAGGATTAGCATGTCGTCCACTTATAGACAAACGATGACTCCTCTTCCGTCAGCAAACTTCGTATAGACATACTTGTCTGTTTCACTGACCCTGTAGCCATTTGACCTTATGACTTTGTCAAACTTCTCATGCCATATTTTGGGAGCTTGCTTTAAACCGTACAGAGATTTCATCAACTTGCAGACTTTGTCTTCAAGACCTTTGATGACAAACCCTTCTGGCTATTGCATGTAGATTTCTTCGGTCAGCTCGCCATTCAAGAATGTCGTTTTCACATCCATCTGATGTATCACCATCTTATGTATCGCTGCGAGAGCAATCAACATTCTGATGGTGGTCATCCGGGCTACTGGAGCATACGTGTCAAAGTAGTCGATCCCCTGCTTCTGAGAAATCCCTTTGCCACTAGCCTGACATTGAACTTGTCAATGGTTCCATCAGCTTTCATCTTCTTCTTGAAGATCCACTTGCATCCGATAGGTTTTGCTCCTTCAGGTAGATCAACCAATACCCAAGTGTTATTGGAGGTGATTGATTCAATTTCATTGTCTATCGCCTCCTTCCAGAAAACAACATCTCTGGTATTCATCGCCTCATCATAGGTAAGCGGATCTGCTTCCACATGATAGGTGATAAAGTCATCTCCGAAGTTCTTTGGCCTCATCGCTCGCTTCGACGACGGCTCAGCGAGTTCTGGTTCAATCGTTGTCTCCTCAATAACAACTTCATCTTGGACAACTGGCTCATTGAAGATCTCAGTCACCTTTGCACCTTCATCATTCTCCGAAATGTCCGTTAGAACAATGTTTTTGTGCCTTACAAACTTGTCTTCAAAATATTCAGCATCGCGAGATTCGATGATATAATTTGACTCAATATCAAGAAATCTTCGAGCATCACTCTTCTCGGTATACCCCAAGAAGATCGTCTTCGTAGTCCTTGTCCCCAGCTTCTGAATCTTCAGATCTGGGAGCTTCGCATAGGCCAGACACCCCCACACTCGAATGACATTCAAGTTAGGTCTGACTTTGAACAAGAGTTCATGAGGAGTTACGTCCGAAGTTGCATACAACACTCTACTTAGAATAAAAGTGGTCGTCAATGTAGCTTCTTCCCAATAGCATTTAGGAAGACCCGCAGTTAGCAGCATTAAGTTCATCATTTCTGTCAACGTTCTGTTCTTCCTCTCCGCTACTTCGTTAGATTGAGGAGAATACGGAGCAGTAGTTTCATTTATGATTCCATGTTCTTTGCAGAACAATGTGAATTCATGAGACCGATACTCTCCGCCTCGATCACTTCTTAGCCTCTTGAGTTGTTATCCAGTTTGCCGTTCAGCCTCGGCCTTGAACTCCTTGAACTTCTCGAACGCTTCGTCTTTAGACTTGAGCAAGTAGACGAACGCGTACTTTGAGAAGTCATCGATGAAGGTCATGAAATACTTCATCCCGGCTTTTGTAGAGAATTGTTTGAAGTCACAAATATCAGAGTGCACCAACTCCAGTAGATCTGTGCTTCGATTGACCCGATGAAAGGATTTCCTTGTGATCTTTGTCTGAGCACATACTTCACACTTCTCTACCTTACCCCCACATTTGGAGATAAGTCCTAGACTGGACATTTTGTTAATTCTTTTACAGTGAACATGTCCTAGCCTATTATGCCACAACTCAAGAGAATAATCAGAAAGAGTGATTGCATTGATTACATTTGACTGGTTTACAAGCTGAATTTTGAACATCCCTTCGGTTTGAAAAGCTTTTCCGAAGTATGTTTCCTTCTTGGACATCACCATCTGGCCAACATTGATGTCCATCCTCAAGCCTGCGTTGTTAAGCAGGCTCCCAGAGATCAGGTTCTTGGCAATCACCGGAACATGCTTCACACCTTGAAACGTCAGAGTGTTCCCAGAAGTGAGTTTCAGCTCCACAGTCCCGATCTCCAGAACTTCAGCTTGGGCCTGGTTCGCCATGACAACCTTCTCAGATATAGGCTGGTACGTGACGAACCATTCCTTGCCAGAGCAGACATGGCAGGTCGCACCAGTGTCTATCCACCAGTCAGAGTCAGCCCCCACAGCTGTTACCTGAGCAATCATAGCAACAATGTTAGAAACCATGGAAACCTTGCTAGGCTCACCTTGCTCAGCTTGTTTGTGCTTGGATTTGCATTCACTCTTATAGTGGTCCTTCTTGCCACAGTTAAAGCAAGTCACGTGGGACTTGGACTTCTGTTGCTTGAACGAAGGACCCTTCACTTTCATATTAGTGGAGTCCTTCTTCTTGTGATGAGAAGCCGCCTGCTTCCCCTTGAACTCTCTTGTCTGCACCAAGTTGGCCTTAGCCAGTTGGTTGGACAGAGAGTCCATCTTCTGTTGAGATCGCATTTCGTCCTCAACGTGGATCTCTTGTAAGAGATCTTCCAAGCTAATGTCCAGCTTCTTCCGATGCATACTAGCATAGAAGTTGCTCCAACCAGCAGAAAGTTTCGAGACTATCCCTCCAACGACAAACTTGTCGACGAGAGGCATCTTCTCGTCATCTAACTTCTGGCGTAACTTCAGGAATTCCTTCACTTGAGGTAGCATCGCCATCTCGTCTTCGAAGAGCCACTTGTGGTACTTCTCGACGATGAAGATTTTGGACCTGTTCTCATCATCTTCATATAGCTTATCCAAAGAATCCCAGATCTCTTTGGCCTTCACCTTCTTGGAATATGACTCTGCTAGAGAGTCTTCCATAGAATTGAGAATCAGCAGTTTACATATACTGTTTTCCTTCTAGTAACCAATACCATTATAATAGCAGGTTCACGAAAATAATTAACTATTGTACTTTGAACGTATCAAAGAATGAGTCGGAATTTTCAGTAGCTTCATTCGTTTTTCTTAAGGGCCCGTTTGGTAAATCTTTTGGTAAATCGTTAGTGGAGGAAGATTTGGATTTGCAATTTTAAGGAGGGAAATTATGTACGAATCCATATAACTTTTTGTCCCCTAGTAACAAATGTGTTTGGTTATGATAAGAAAATGAGGAAGTGGAAAGAGAGTATATATAATAATAAAAACTATAATAATTAGTTCAAAAATAAAGGTGAATAATAGTTACAATTAATTAATATTAATTAAAACTTTTGTACAGTATCTAATTAATTATCATAATTGAATAATAAAATAAATAAATCATATACAATAATAATTAATTAACTCATTTACTAATTAATTACTAATAATTAGATAATCTAAACAAACTCGGTCCAAATCTAGAAAGTACATGCACCTCTACATCCAAAGAAGCTAACCTACTAAATTCCTTTCCATATCCGTGTGGGATTAGAGGATGTCGGATAGGTGAATTTTCAAGGGGACATGATTTGATTGGGGGGGGGGGGGGGTGTCCCACCTCTACATCCAAGTCCAAATCCTCTTCCCAACCAAACAATGGATTTGGAGTTCCAAGCCCAAATCCAGCTGGAACTTCAAATCCAAGCCTAAATTCCTCTTACCAAACGAGCCCCATCAAACATGGATAGCTCGATACTTATACCAAACCCCAACTGCTCCTTGCATCTATCAATTATTTATGAAGTACCTTTTGTTCACTCATTTCTTGTGAAATTGTTTGGAGTAACAATCTTAGTTGAAGTTATCTGGACTTCTCATCTTTAGCATTGTGGTAAGATGGTATGTTGAGCTTTATGAAAGTGTGACATGAAGGAGATTGTAAAATCATATCATGTTAGCCATGGCTCCTTGGATCCATAAGGTATTCCTTCAAATATCAGACTTTCAAACTAGAAATGCTTTAAAGGATTTATTCTCTTATATTTCTTGATATTAACATATGTAGCATTCGTAAATTTAAATTTAAAGTGTTTTTTTGGAAGTAAGAAATAAATCCTTTGATATTAACATATGTAGCATTCGTAAATTTAAATTTAAAGTGTTTTTTTGGAAGTAAGAAACTTATTATCCTTTGGTTTATAAAAGCTATAAGAAACTTAAAAAAAGTCCAATTTAAAATGTTGTTTGCTTGCTAGAAATGAGAAACTATAAACTTGTCATTAATGATCACGTGTACCTTTTTTAGCAAACACCATTTGATTAAGAGAAATGAGATGGGAGGGAGATAACACATTCCCCTACAAGAGTGGGAGGAAGATAGTCCATGCCCTTACCAGTTCAAGTTCACATAAACATTAGATAGTAAAAGAAAGCAAAAAAAAAAAAAAAAACACTACATATATTAATCGTATGATCTATAAGTAGAGCCACCTTGGTGGCCAAAGTGCTTAGTAGATAAATTCTTTGCAGGGAAAAGCCTAATGCATATTATGATAAAAGTTATAGCTCTGCAATGAGGGTACAAGGCTGCATAAGTCCAGGATATAGGGTTCCAAAGCTGCAGTCAACCGATACTGGACATGATGCAAGTGAAGTACTAGAACAAAATCCATGAATATAAATCAAATCTACTCATCTGTTTGTATACTCAAAATGAGTTGGAGATTGTCAAGATTTCACTTGTTGACATGGTGGCGATAGAAAAGAAGAACATAACATGTAAGTAAGTCCATAATTGACAACC
This sequence comes from Iris pallida, assembly GCA_029216955.1. Lineage (NCBI taxonomy): Eukaryota > Viridiplantae > Streptophyta > Magnoliopsida > Asparagales > Iridaceae > Iris > Iris pallida. The sequence continues at coordinate 681,691 of JANAVB010019600.1, read as the reverse complement.
CATAGGTGGCAACCAACAAGTGACTCAAATGATATGTTTGTAGGTGGTGGTCAAAGAGAAGGATAATGATGTGGGCCCACCTATCATTAAATAGTCATTTTCCTATTTTAGTAAGGAAGGATTATTTTGGTCTTTCACCAATAATAACCCTTCCTTAATAAGTCATTTTCCTATTTTAGTCAGGAAGGATTATTTTGGTCTTTCACCAATAATAACCCTTCCTTAATTAAGCCTTTGTTTTTCCCTATATAAACTAGGGTTAGCCATCTTTTATTTTCCATGCTTGTATTGAGAAGAAACTCTCAAGTATCAATAAGAAGGATTTAGACTTTGTCCGTCCACCAAAATTGGGAGTTTGTTCTTTTCTCACAAAAAGATCATTATCTTTCTCTGTTTCTCTTTTCTACAAATCTTTTGTGAATCGAATAGGTCGATTCACATCAATTGGTATCAGAGCTCTCTACGATCCATGGCGTCCGGCACAAGGAACACGATCGAGGAGAAGATCCAGGGGCTTCGGGAGGATTTCAACATCGAGATCGAAAGTTTGAAGGCCGCAATCAAAGATCAAGCGTCCACACAGGAGGATCTCCAGACCGAGGTACGAAGCATGCGGGAGGAGATGACGTCGATTCCGGCAATGATGAAGTTGTTGCAAGACATCTCAAAGAAGGTGACCGGTGCCGGATCGACAAGCCAAACGGGGGCGGCAACAACCCAAACCCTAGGCGACCAACTAGGGTTTGTTCATACGGAGGGGGAAGCGACCGACGACCACGGAGGACCGGCCGACGGGAGCTGGCCCGCACCCGCCGTCGCCGCCGCGCCGCCGGGCGGGGACCTGGCGGCCGGCGACCCTCGCCGGACAGCGGCCGAAGGCCGCGGGAGCGTCGCCGCCAACCGCGCGAGCCCGGGCGGGGCCGCTGCTGTTGGGGGCGGTCGCTGGCCGGCCCACGACCACCACCCCTGGCCGGTCGGCGCCAGAGGAGCCGCCGGCGAGCGGCCGTGGCCGGACGCCGTCGATCCGTACGGTCCCGGCGGACCGGTTCCACATTCGGGAGAAGCCCTAGGGCTTGGGGCCCCCTACGGGGGTCGGACGATGACAGCGAACTACGGAGATCGGTTCGCGGGTCCGGGAAGGGGCTTGACGGGAGTTCTGGCTTGGACGGGAGGAGCGGAACCGCCAGGAGGAGCGAGGCACGCCGGAGGCAGCAATTTCTTTGGGGGAACGACGGATCCCGCCAACTTCCAGAGAGGGGACCTGCCCCCACGACGACCACTACGGGCGAGGGCAGTCGGTGACTACAGGGGTCCGGTGGAGGAGTGGGGTGAGCAGGTCTGGGCTGACGAGCGGTATGAGGAGGTTGACAGAGGCCCGTACGAGACCCAGCGGAGAGATACACACCGCTGGGAAGGAGGACGAGGCAGGGATGATATGCAGCACGGTGACCTTAGCGCGGATCGCCGGCTGAGGAAACTGAAGCTACCCACGTTCGAGGGTGAGAACCCGGACGAGTGGATTTTTCGGGCGGAGCGCTATTTTGAGATCATGGAGCTGACCGAGGCAGAGGTCCTCAGATGCATCGGAATCTATTTCGAGGGCCAGGCCCTGGCGTGGTATCGGTGGAGATCGGCGAGGACCCCGTTCAGCAGCTGGGCGGAGCTGACGGGATACATTTTAGACCGCTTCCAGGAGACGGCTTCGGGTGATTTCTACGAGCAGTGGTCGCCGCTACGACAGGAGGGGACGGTTCGAGATTTCGTCGCGAAGTTCGAATTACTATCTGGACGCGTTCGAGGGGTGTCGGACGAGTTACAGATAGGTATGTTTATGAAGGGTTTAAAGCCCTCCATACGAGCGGAGCTCAGGCTGCAGAGTCCGCGGTGCTTAGAAGATCTCCTCCGCCTGGCCCACAAGGCAGAGGAGAAGTTGGCGGAAGAAAAGCGCCTTAAAGACGCTTGGGGAGCATCGGGACAGCACAGTCAGACGGGCCTAGTAATTCCACGACCAGCAGCGGAGGCTCAGGCACCAATACCACCTAGACCCGCGGCGGGACAGGGGGCTCCATAGTACCGGTGAGGCGCCTGTTGGATGCTGACATGAAGGCGAGAAGAGCAGCTGGCTTGTGCTTCAGATGCGACGAGAGGTTCACTCCCGGTCATCGATGTGCGAGCAAGTTGCTGCAGATCGTAATCTTGCCCGACGAGGAGGAGGATCCGACGGAGGAAGAGGCCGCTATAGCAACAGACGCAGTTTCCAGATTTCCACCTTGAGGACAAGGTGGCTCTTTTAGGGGGCGGTATTGATGTGGGCCCACCTATCATTAAATAGTCATTTTCCTATTTTAGTAAGGAAGGATTATTTTGGTCTTTCACCAATAATAACCCTTCCTTAATAAGTCATTTTCCTATTTTAGTCAGGAAGGATTATTTTGGTCTTTCACCAATAATAACCCTTCCTTAATTAAGCCTTTGTTTTTCCCTATATAAACTAGGGTTAGCCATCTTTTATTTTCCATGCTTGTATTGAGAAGAAACTCTCAAGTATCAATAAGAAGGATTTAGACTTTGTCCGTCCACCAAAGTTGGGAGTTTGTTCTTTTCTCACAAAAAGATCATTATCTTTCTCTGTTTCTCTTTTCTACAAATCTTTTGTGAATCGAATAGGTCGATTCACATCAGATAAATATGTGACTTCAAGTAAAATGTGAGTAGCCATAGGTGGCATCCAACAAATGGCTTGTTGTTGTAGTATATAAGATTGCTATTGGGAACAGGTGTAGTCCCTTATGGTGCATGAACAACTAAGCTAAACTATTCCATCATGGAGCTTTCAACAATGGATCAAAGCCCAAAGAATAAAGACCTAAGAGAGGCAAGAAAACCAGTGGTTGAAAGAAAAAGCTAACATAAGGGCTATACTTCTTCTCATGGATCATCACCTTCAAAATATCCTTTGAGCCACTTGTTAGTTGTCACCTATGACTAGTCAATTGTGGACTTACTCACATGTTTTATCATTCTTTTGGACCACCACCACGTCAACAAGTGCAATCTTGACCTATCTCTAGCTTATTTGGATTGTACAAACTCAGCTAAGTGCATTTGATTTCACATTCATGAGTTTTGTTCTAGTGCTTTACTTGCATCCCATGTAGTATTTGTTCAGTACAGCTTTGCACCCCCGCATCCTGGACTTGTGTAGCCCTTGCACCTTATTGCAGCTCTATAACTTTCATTATAGTACACACAAAGCATTCCCCTAGAAGGTAAAAAAACGAAGTATAGGCTTGCTACATATCCACATGTAATGCCCGTGGTTCGTATTGCGTATTGGGAGTACGTGTACGTATTTCGGGCCCGTATTTTTGGTTTGTCATAATTAGTTAGCCTTGGGTTTTATTTTGCATGTTGCATTAGCATGGTTCATCATGGCATTGCATTGGCTTGGTTTGGTTCGGTTTAGTGGGTTTGGCTTGGTTTGGTTTTATGTGGAGGACCACTCCCACCTACCACCACTCCCACCATAAATATCAATCCCACTCTCTCTCTTCCATTATTACTCATTACTCATTTCTTCTTCTCCATCTTTACTCTTCACCTACCAGGAGAGAGGGAGAGCTTAGGCAAGTGCACCTTGCTTCATGGAGGAAGTCCATTTTTATTGTTCTATTGTCTTCCTCATGTGTTTCTAACCCACTTTAGTACTTGTCATTTTTCATTTCTGTGGTTAAATTCTTGTAGATCTAGTTTGGTGGTATTTACGGTTTCCATGAATTTTGATCTATCAAACTTGTATATTTCTGCTAACTGATAGTTCCATGTTGTAGAGAATTTTATTCTGCCCTATTTTGACCTATGGAAGTTCGGATTTGGACTCTGGATGATGGAATTATGGAGCTTGGAAGCATGGCTTCATGGTGTTCTTCTCCTCGGAAAGTGGAGGAGAAGAAAGGTACTTGACCGCATGACTATTTCATGCGGCAAGTGTTCTTCCCTGCCGCATGGACAAATCCAGCCGCATGAGCATTAATTTATTGCCTTGGCCACATGACTATTTCTTAACGTTTGCTAGCATGCATTAATTTCATGGCCATTTAATTAATTGCCTTGCATTTCCCAGCCGCATATGGCCTTAGCAGTCAGCCACATATGCCTGTATTATTTTAATGTATATTTTAATGCATGCAATATTTTAGTGCATATTCTAAATGCATTCCCTGAAGCATTCAGCCGCATGGAAATTTTGTGAGCCGCATAGGCATTATTATTTAATGTATTAAGAATGGAATGCATCAGTATCCGTGTGAGCCGCATAGGCATCTATTAGTAATGCATTAGTAATTGAATGCTTTAACCCACATGAGCCGCATATGCCTTCCTCTAATGTGTATAATACAATCACTAATGCATTAATGCATTTAATGCACTCTTGAATGCATTTTTCTAAAGCAATTGTTAAACACATTCCTAAAAGAAGCCGCATAACATTCTGGTACAAGCATTCTTTAATGCTAGTACATTTTCTCTGATGCATTACTTTAATGCTAGTGCTTTTTCTTAGATACAATTCTTAATGAATTCAAGAATGCCATTCTTAATACTTTTCCTAAAACCTATAGCCGCATAAGGAGTTCTCTGATGCATTACTTTAAATGCATGCATTAATGCATTCCATGCATTAATTAATAATTTGCATAATGGCCCTTATCTTTTATATATTTGCTTTCATTAGTATTTAGTATTTAGCCATAGCTTTAATCAATTGCCATTAGCATTGTATTAAGCTCTTGCTTGCAAAAATTTGCATGCAACCTGCACACATGAACCGCATATAAGCAGGAATGTTATATTTAATGCATTAGTAAAGTGGAGCCGCATAAGGCTTGGTCTTTTATTTGCCATTAATGCATGAAACAAAGTGGAGCCGCATAAGGAATTATTTAATATTAGTTGCTTGTTTGCATTTTCATGCAAGCAAACCACATGGCCATTATTTATTTATTTATTTAATTGTTTGTATTTTCATGCAAGCAAATGTGAGGGTGAGCTGCATGGATATTTACAGCATTAATAATTGCTTGGTGCAGAGCCGCATGGCCTATGGCCATTAAATAATATTATTATTTGCATGTTGTATTTTTTCTTGGAATCTAAAGTGAGCCGCATAGGCTCCCTTCCTCCACTATCTAATATTTTGGCCACGTGAGCCACTCTTTTACTGACAGTCATCATTTCATTGTTTGGCCACGTGCCCTTTCCTTTGTTTAAGTGGAAGCTCGCAATTATTGTCTTCCCACTCTCTTTGACCGCATGTTTGTTCTTCCCACTTTTGGGTCGCATGGGGTCCACTTGGATTGTTTAATGTTTTAATTGTCTGAATTGTGGTCAGAATTTCTTCCCACTTCCAACAAGAAAGTTGTAGAGTTTCTCCTTGGCTTCAAGAATATATATATTATAATATATTATTATTTTAATTGTGCAAGTTTCTTCCCTCCTTGATAATGACATGACTTGATGGTGACCCGCCGTGGTGCACTCCTGACATGATAACTTGACCTGACAAATTTGACATGATAACTTGACATGGTAATTCTTGATAGTGGCCCGCCGTGGCGCACTCTTGACATGATAAACCTGACATGATATTTTTCGAAATGCTGTTACGACGGCTAAACATGACACGACAAGATTGAATGGCCTGGACACCGTGGACGATTGTGCTTGTACAAATGAACCCGTCTTATCTTGCATCATGTCTAGGACAGGGACCCCTGAGTACCACGGTCAGGGGTACCCACTGAAATCAACTAAGGCTAACAACTAGAATAAATCCAGTAGTCATGAAGAGATTTTCCCAGCTACAGGCAATCCCGTTATCTGGACGCCCCACTTGGGATCTGTAGCCTGCCGTCGAGTAGGGCACATTTTCAGCACACTGTCATGTGTTGCACCCCCTAAGTCACCTAAGGGTAAATGCGTTTCCTGGACGATGTACCCACTTGAGTTCAACCCCTAATTGCGTCCGGATAGCCTGGATGGTCTGCAGGGCTTGTGGCTGTGAAACAATCTCACTGCATCTTGCTAGTAACTAGGCCTATGATAACCCTAGCTAGTTAAAGTATCAAGCTGTACTTATTGCTTGGCCGTGAAATGTTGGATGGGGTTTGCCAGTCTATTCTTGTCTTGATTCTATACGAGATTGTTACATGTCCTGATTTCTTTTATTTACCTTGCCGATAAATGGTGGGAGAAGCCAAGTTCTGTTCAGACGAAGGGTTACAACCCTGGTCCATGTTTGGTTTACGGGTTATTACCTGGCTATCTGAATAGTCCCATGGTTATCTCATCGTATATCACATGTCATGCTTTTTCCTTAAATTACTGTCTTTTATTATACAAATACTCTTGTGCTAATTTGTTGGTTTTAGTTCCTAAGTGAAGCCTCCTTTGTGGCACTTGCTCTTTCTGGGGTCTGACCCAGCTGGTTTTGTATGGCCAGATACCAGAGCAGCTCCAGAGGATCTACCGAATCTCCAGCCACATGGTGACCACTAGACGGAATCCTGGCAACGAGTGGGTTATTTTTGGCTCTCCCACTCTCTTGTAAAATTATTCTTTTGAGGCGTTTAGCCGCCGAGCAAGTGTTAGCTCGTGTATATTTTTACTTACTGTCTGCCTACGGGCTGTAACATGATTGACAACCTAGGGTTGATCATGTATGACTAAAACTTTTGCTAGTCCTCACATTTTGTAACGACTAGCTTCATGATCAGCTGAATATGTAATGTTTGGGACGCCTTACTATTGTATATTTGGTGATCTTACATCTTGTAACATTTACTTACTTGCTTGTGATTGAAACACTAGGCTTGTTATTGACCTTAAGAGACTGTTGGCTTGTAGATAAACCCTCATATATCTAGACAGCCGTGACCGTATAGTGGAGTGGATTCCATTTCATTATACGTAGCTGGCTATGTCTGCCCCCGCTCTCCAGTATTCTGGTTCTGGGGCGTGACATGGTTTAAGTGGTGGCCCATGCAGGTCTTGTAAATCAAGATATGTGAGGGTTTACCGAATAGATGTCTCAATCAGTACTCGCCCTTGATCTCTACTTGTATCCTCTTGATTCCTGAAATTCTTGTCCTGATCACATGCTTGTAATCGTTGATCTGTCCTGGTCCTTCCTTATTGTTCCCTATGTCGTCTTCTTCAGCGGCATTGTTCCTCAGGCCCAAGTGTTTCAGCAGCAGTACCAGCCTCCGAGGCCATTGCCGCCTCAGGCCCTAGCCTTCCAACTACAAAGACCCCAGCAGTATGCCCAGGTCCAAGCTCAGATCCAGAACCGGCAGAGAGGTTCCTAGCAGGATGTCTTCCCTCTTTTTCGTGCCTTCAATTTCCTTGCTTACATACATGATTGCATGATTGATTGCTTAGTATAGCTTGTCCTTGCATCTCTAGCCACTTGATTAAATTCCGAGGACGGAATTCTTTTAAGGTGGGTAGAGTTGTAATGCCCGTGGTTCGTATTGCGTATTGGGAGTACGTGTACGTATTTCGGGCCTGTATTTTTGGTTTGTCATAATTAGTTAGCCTTGGGTTTTATTTTGCATGTTGCATTAGCATGGTTCATTATGGCATTGCATTGGCTTGGTTTGGTTCGGTTTAGTGGGTTTGGCTTGGTTTGGTTTTATGTGGAGGACCACTCCCACCTACCACCACTCCCACCATAAATATCAATCCCACTCTCTCTCTTCCATTATTACTCATTACTCATTTCTTCTTCTCCATCTTTACTCTTCACCTACCAGGAGAGAGGGAGAGCTTAGGCAAGTGCACCTTGCTTCATGGAGGAAGTCCATTTTTATTGTTCTATTGTCTTCCTCATGTGTTTCTAAACCACTTTAGTACTTGTCATTTTTCATTTCTGTGGTTAAATTCTTGTAGATCTAGTTTGGTGGTATTTACGGTTTCCATGAATTTTGATCTATCAAACTTGTATATTTCTGCTAACTGATAGTTCCATGTTGTAGAGAATTTTATTCTGCCCTATTTTGACTTATGGAAGTTCGGATTTGGACTCTGGATGATGGAATTATGGAGCTTGGAAGCATGGCTTCATGGTGTTCTTCTCCTCGGAAAGTGGAGGAGAAGAACGGTACTTGACCGCATGACTATTTCATGCGGCAAGTGTTCTTTCCTGCCGCATGGACAAATCCAGCCGCATGAGCATTAATTTATTGCCTTGGCCACATGACTATTTCTTAACGTTTGCTAGCATGCATTAATTTCATGGCCATTTAATTAATTGCCTTGCATTTTCCAGCCGCATATGGCCTTAGCAGTCAGCCACATATGCCTGTATTATTTTAATGTATATTTTAATGCATGCAATATTTTAGTGCATATTCTAAATGCATTTCCTGAAGCATTCAGCCGCATGGAAATTTTGTGAGCCGCATAGGCATTATTATTTAATGTATTAAGAATGGAATGCATCAGTACCCGTGTGAGCCGCATAGGCATCTATTAGTAATGCATTAGTAATTGAATGCTTTAACCCACATGAGCCGCATATGCCTTCCTCTAATGTGTATAATACAATCACTAATGCATTAATGCATTTAATGCACTCTTGAATGCATTTTTCTAAAGCAATTGTTAAACACATTCCTAAAAGAAGCCGCATAACATTCTGGTACAAGCATTCTTTAATGCTAGTACATTTTCTCTGATGCATTACTTTAATGCTAGTGCTTTTTCTTAGATACAATTCTTAATGAATTCAAGAATGCCATTCTTAATACTTTTCCTAAAACCTATAGCCGCATAAGGAGTTCTCTGATGCATTACTTTAAATGCATGCATTAATGCATTCCATGCATTAATTAATAATTTGCATAATGGCCCTTATCTTTTATATATTTGCTTTCATTAGTATTTAGTATTTAGCCATAGCTTTAATCAATTGCCATTAGCATTGTATTAAGCTCTTGCTTGCAAAAATTTGCATGCAACCTGCATACATGAACCGCATATAAGCAGGAATGTTATATTTAATGCATTAGTAAAGTGGAGCCGCATAAGGCTTGGTCTTTTATTTGCCATTAATGCATGAAACAAAGTGGAGCCGCATAAGGAATTATTTAATATTAGTTGCTTGTTTGCATTTTCATGCAAGCAAACCACATGGCTTTATTTATTTAATTGTTTGTATTTTCATGCAAGCAAATGTGAGGGTGAGCCGCATGGATATTTACAGCATTAATAATTGCTTGGTGCAGAGCCGCATGGCCTCTGGCCATTAAATAATATTATTATTTGCATGTTGTATTTTTGCATGGAATCTAAGGTGAGCCGCATAGGCTCCCTTCCTCCACTATCTAATATTTTGGCCACGTGAGCCACTCTTTTACTGACAGTCATCATTTTATTGTTTGGCCACGTGCCCTTTCCTTTGTTTAAGTGGAAGCTCGCAATTATTGTCTTCCCACTCTCTTTGACCGCATGTTTGTTCTTCCCACTTTTGGGCCGCATGGGGTCCACTTGGATTGTTTAATGTTTTAATTGTCTGAATTGTGGTCAGAATTTCTTCCCACTCCCAACATGAAAGTTGTAGAGTTTCTCCTTGGCTTCAAGAATATATATATTAGAATATATTATTATTTTAATTGTGCAAGTTTCTCCCCTCCTTGATAATGACATGACTTGATGGTGACCCGCCGTGGTGCACTCCTGACATGATAACTTGACCTGACAAATTTGACATGATAACTTGACATGGTAATTCTTGATAGTGGCCCGCCGTGGCGCACTCTTGACATGATAAACCTGACATGATATTTCTCGAAATGCTGTTGCGACGGCTAAACATGACACGACAAGATTGAATGGCCTGGACACCGTGGACGATTGTGCTTGTACAAATGAACCCGTCTTGTCTTGCATCATGTCTAGGACATGGACCCCTGAGTACCACGGTCAGGGGTACCCACTGAAATCAACTAAGGCTAACAACTAGAATAAATCCAGTAGTCATGAAGAGATTTTCCAGCTACAGGCAATCCCGTTATCTGGGCGCCCCACTTGGGATCTGTAGCCTGCCGTCGAGTAGGGCACATTTCCAGCACACTGTCATGTGTTGCACCCTCTAAGTCACCTAAGGGTACATGCGTTTCCTGGACGATGTACCCACTTGAGTTCAACCCCTAATTGCGTCCGGATAGCCTGGATGGTCTGCAGGGCTTGTGGCTGTGGAACAATCTCACTGCATCTTGCTAGCAACTAGGCCTGTGATAACCCTAGTTAGTTAAAATATCAAGCCGTACTTATTGCTTGGCCGTGAAATGTTGGATGGGGTTTGCCAGTCTATTCTTGTCTTGATTCTATACGAGATTGTTACATGTCCTGATTTCTTTTATTTACCTTGCCGATAAATGGTGGGAGAAGCCAAGTTCTGTTCAGACGAAGGGTTACAATCCCGGTCCTTGTTTGGTTTACGGGTTGTAACCTGGCTATCTGAATAGTCCCATGGTTATCTCATCGTATATCACATGTCATGCCTTTTCCTTAAATTACTGTCTTTTATTATGCAATTACTCTTGTGCTAATTTGCTGGTTTTAGTTCCTAAGTGAAGCCTCCTTTGTGGCACTTGCTCTTTCTGGGGTCTGATCCAGCTGGTTTTGTATGGCCAGATACCAGAGCAGCTCCAGAGGATCTACCGAATCTCCAGCCACATGGTGACTACTAGACGGAATCCTGGCAACGAGTGGGTTATTTTTGGCTCTCCCACTCTCTTGTAAAATTATTCTTTTGAGGCGTTTAGCCGCCGAGCAAGTGTTAGCTCGTGTACATTTTTACTTACTGTCTGCCTACGGGCTGTAACATGATTGGCAACCTAGGGTTGATCATGGATGACTAAAACTCTTGCTAGTTCTCACATTTTGTAACGACTAGCTTCATGATCAGCTGAATATATAATGTTTGGGACGCCTTACTATTGTATATTTGGTGATCTTACATCTTGTAACATTTACTTACTTGCTTGTGATTGAGACACTAGGCTTGTTATTGACCTTAAGAGACTGTTGGCTTGTAGATAAACCCTCATATATCTAGACAGCCGTGACCGTATAGTGGAGTGGATTCCATTTCATTATACGTAGCTGGCTATGTCTGCCCCCGCTCTCCAGTATTCTGGTTCTGGGGCGTGACACCACACCTCAAGCGGGATCATCAGAGGAGCCATGAAAAGGATGAGTCCTCCAAAGCCGAAGAAGTCCAAGAGACCCCGGAAGGCGACGAAGCCTTTGAAAACTGTCATGCTCCACTCCCAAAATACATAGGATTATGATACGTGATAATTGCCAGCTATGCATCAAGTGGACTCAAATCCAACTCGAATACGTATACATTGTCTAATATTGATATATCAATCTCTAATAACATCGCATTTCTATATCGCAATCCACATGATAAAAATATAAAGAATTGATAATATGAATACCAGTCTGTAGTCCAATAACCATACTTGCCCTAATAGACACCAAATGAATAATAAGGGCCTATAAACGCTAGGTTATAACAATAATAATATTATGGTATGAAATATAAACTACGAAGGAATCAATACCTGAAACGAAAAAAAAGATCATCACCTATCCACTAGAAGAATGCACTAATATCAACTTACCCAACCTGGAAGGAAACCAGGGGTCCTCATAAGGACGTATCAAGATGCAAACAACATGTTATATAAATTGAAATATAAATATGCAAGGGTGTTTCTAACCATATAAGTACACACATTTGAGGACAACTTTTGCATGCATGGACATGTGTATGCTAAAATAGGAATCCAACATAGCTCCAGGCTAGTGATATGCATATAATGTCATCCAGACATCTCTAAACTTGTACAAGGTTCGACGAACGTCATAGGCTATCTGTATATAGTGTTATCACTCCCATATTTTCTCCGAATTGGGTAGCCCATATGCCTAGTGACTATCTTTCCCATCCCTATAAGACTGAGCAAGTTGCATACACAACATGTCTAGTTTGTAATTGCTATGGCTACTAACACACTATAATAACAGTTACATTCTATAAGTTGCACGTCCCGTACGTATCGATGATCAATCAGATATGATGGCACATGTCCAATCATCAATATCATATATTGTATCATGTGTGTGACAAGGCCATAGAGACGAGAATATCCCACAACATAGGTCAGTCTACTAGCAACTAGGTCATTATGCATATAAATGAACAGAACACGAATCGACATACTCCATCGTAGGGACGAGCGTTATTTGGTTTTGGACCGAAAATCAAACCTAACCAAACTGAATAAGAGATTCGGTTTGATTTGAAAATAAATTTGGTTCGATTTTGAAAATACTAAAATTCCTTTTTCGGTTTTGTGTTTCGGTTTCGTTTCAAAATCGAAAACCGAATAAGTCTTATGTAATTACGTAAATACACTCAATTTTATGCATATTTTGTGATTAAAAATGTGTATATTTGAAACCATAATTCTATGATATGTCTTGAAGTCCAAATTTGATAATTTAACTAGTCCAACCTTGGACGCAACTTTGAAATACAATAAATATGTGTATAAAAAAAATGGTAACTTCTAATATAATTTAACCACGATCCCAACTTTGAATCTGACCCATTAAACAATAAAAATATTCCAACCGAATAAACCAAATTGATTATTTGGTTTGGTTTTGGTTTTATCTAATTTTGGTTCGGTTTTGGATTTTAGTATTTCGGTTTATTCAGTTTTGACTATTTCCGTTTGGTTGAAACCGAATAAACCGAACGCTCACCCCTACTCCATCGATCGCACCCAAATCTAGCTCATACGTACATCATATATCTTATGAAATATGAACATCACTAAAATAAAAACCATATCATGCAGAAATATATAAATAACAGTAAATAATAACAAGATATACTTGTCTGAGGTTTGAAAGGAGTTTTGACGATGTTCTGATTGCAACTCGTCATCAGAAGTGGAACGAAAAGTGAAAACTACACAGATGTTACTGGATGCTGAAACAAACATCACTAATGCGGCCGGAATATGTGAGATACTTAGAAAAGCCTACCCATAAGTCCAATTTAGACATAGGGCCAAATCAAGTAGTTTCGAGTTTTACGTAAATACACTCAATTTTATGCATATTTTGTGATTAAAAATGTGTATATTTGAAACCATAATTCTATGATATGTCTTGAAGTCCAAATTTGATAATTTAACTAGTCCAACCTTGGACGCAACTTTGAAATACAATAAATATGTGTATAAAAAATGGTAACTTCTAATATAATTTAACCACGATCCCAACTTTGAATCTGACCCATTAAACAATAAAAATATTCCAACCGAATAAACCAAATTGATTATTTGGTTTGGTTTTGGTTTTGTCTAATTTTGGTTCGGTTTTGGATTTTAGTATTTCGGTTTATTCAGTTTTGACTATTTCCGTTTGGTTGAAACCGAATAAACCGAACGCTCACCCCTACTCCATCGATCGCACCCAAATCTAGCACATACATACATCATATATCTTATGAAATATGAACATCACTAAAATAAAAACCATATCATGCAGAAATATATAAATAACAGTAAATAATAACAAGATATACTTGTCTGAGGTTTGAAAGGAGTTTTGACGATGTTCTGATTGCAACTCGTCATCAGAAGTGGAACGAAAAGTGAAAACTACACAGATGTTACTGGATGTTGAAACAAACATCACTAATGCGTCCGGAATATGTGAGATACTTAGAAAATCCTACCCATAAGTCCAATTTAGACATAGGGCCAAATCAAGTAGTTTCGAGTCAAAGCGGGGGTCTGCATGTGGGCTCGCAGGGTACCAAGTTTAGGTCTCAACATAGGCTAATTTTGACTGTTCTCCAAATGTGTCAGTTATATGTCAAACAAGGCCTAAACGACGATACACAATCAACGTTATGTCCAGAATTAGATTCCGATTAGCCGAACACAAAAAATGTATGTCAATTCGGATTGTAGGACCTGTAATACGGCGATCTGGTCGACTGTTTTAGAATCATATGAAATTTGAGTCACTAGGTAAGTCGGACAATGCAAGTCCAATGACATAAGTTTTGTCGCGACACGATGAGTGTACATAAGTAATTGCAAATTTTTCGAAAACCCTAATATTGTAAATTTTGACGGATACATGCCAATTTGTTGCACACGTGACTAATGTAAATTTTGTCAAAGCACATACGTCGGGGAATATTGTACGCACCTTTCGATGCAACTGGTGCAAGTCCGGGTGGTCCGATTTGTCGGGACGATGCTCAATCAATTTTTTTTGTAAATTTAAAATTGTTTTTACGTGCCTTAGTTCGACTTGGGCTTTAATCAGTCAATTGCTCAAATTAACTTCTGAAAATTGACATGCTAGGAGTCGAGTTAACCGAGACCGTAGCTGCACAAGTGGTTCAGAAACGAGCTGAATGAGTGTGGAGAATGATCAGCCTGAATTTTCTAAAAATACATAATGTTATTGGCTTTGACAAAGCCTTTCCTGTGCTATGTTGCTCTGTTCTGACGGAGATCGACGGGATCGTATGATGGCGATGGGTCGTCGGGGTTGATGGTATATATATATATATATATATATATATATATATATATATATATATATATATATATATATGAAAAAAAAAAAAATATATATATATATATGGCTGGAGACTCGGGCGACAGGGGCGATCTGGCGTCGAACCTAGGGTTTCAACGTGGGCTTCCCCCACGGCCGCCGGACCCCTTGGCCGGCGGCGGGCGGGCGTCAGCACCAAAGGGCGGCCCCCCTCCCGGTGTTGGGGGGGCGGGAGCCAGAGTCGGGGGGTCGGGCGGACCCCCTCATCCGTGCGCGCGTGGCGGCCCCCCCCGAAGGCGGCCGGGGGGGGCGGGAGCAAAGGAGGTGGGTCGGGGGGTCCCCCCGGTGGCAGCGATGTCCCTTCTCGGTCGGGGGAGGGGTCGGGATCTACGGGGCCGGGGATGGGTGTTCACCAAATTGGGACTCCCTTGGATCCGAATTTTGAATTCGGTGCGGGGTCCGAATCTCTGGGGAGTCAATCAGAGGGAGGAGGATGGACGACGGTTACGTGCCGTCGTGTGGCGAAGACCGGGGGGAAGACGGGTGGCGGACAGGGTCAGGTTCGGGATCGCCATCCCGAAAATCGTCAGAACGGGACAGGGTCTCGGCCTAGCCGAGGTCGGGGGCGTCTGCTGGGCGATCTATGGGTTGGCGGCCTAAGGCGACCGCGACGGCTAAGGGGAAGAGCAAGGTAGTGGATCTGGATGTTCAGGGTCCTGGGACTTCCCGCCCGGTGACTACCCCAAGGCCTATTGGGACGTCCCCAAGGCCTGCGGGACGGTCCTGGGCCGAGATCTGCAAACCGGTGGGGCCGAAATCCCCCACATCGATGGAGTACGTTCCGCCGCTCAAGGTAGGGAGGGGTTTCCGGGCTGTGTTTCCTGCGGAGGAGATCCAGCAGGTGACAGCTTACTGGGAAAATACCCTCGTACTGTATGTCTTGGGCAACAAGCCTTTCTACGGGCAGATCCGGGGCTATGCAGCGCGAGTCTGGAAGCCTAAGGAGAGTATGGAGTTCTATGCTCGTGAAAACGGCTTCTATTATGTGAAGTTCGGGCTGGCGGAGGATGTCGCTAGGATCCTCCAAGGCGGCCCCTGGACGTTTGACGGCCGACTGATCATTTTCAAGGAGTGGACTCCAGAGCTACGATGCGAGAGGGAAGTTCTGAATGCCATCCCTGTATGGATCCGCTTCCCCGAGTTCCCGGTAGGGTTTTGGAGCATTCCCCTGTTGATGCGACTTGCAAGTCTGGTGGGCACCCCGATCAAGGCAGATGAAGCTACTACCTTCCGGATGCGGTTGATGTACGCAAGGATTTTTGTGGAGATTCGGGCAGGGGGGGAGCTCCCGAAGATGGTGGAGTATGAGCTCCCCTCTGGAGAGGTGCTTACCCAGAAGGTGGAGTATGAATGGGTTCCGCCTACCTGTTCACGCTGTTCCTGTTTCGGGCATCTGGCCAGTGCTTGCTTAGAGGCTGGCACTCTGGTGGAGCCTTGTATTCCGCCTAGTGAAGTTCCCGAAGCACCATGTGATATGGATTTCAGAGATGATAGCGGAGTGGTGGTCGTGGAGGAGGAGGTTACTAATCAGGGGAGTGATGTCGGTTTGAGTCTCGTTGTATCTACCCAACTTGCTCCTACGGGTGGGATGGTATCCACTGGCCAGGGCCCGAGTAGTATAGTTACCAGAAGTATGGGTGCAACGGAGACTGAGGCACGAGGGGAAGGCGGGTCGGCTGGAGGGCAGGTTTACTGTAGGAAGAGACGTGCGGTCGGCCTGCTGCGTGATGGCCCCTCCATGTTGGAGGGACGTACCACAGACAGAGAGGAGGTGGTGTGTGTTGACAATCCTGCCTGGGCGTTGGTGTTATCTCAGGCCGTTCCCCATCAGACGGTTCCGACTGGCATGGATGAGGATCCTTTAGCGACGGATGCGGCACCTTCCCCAGGTGCTGTTCCGGGAGTTTCTCAGGGGGCCCCCACCTCTCATTAATTAATGGCCATTATCGCCTGGAATGTGAGGGGGGCGTGTTCGCTAGGGAGGTGGAGAGAGATATGTGGGGTGCTCCACAGAGAGAAGTGTGACATTTCTGTTATTTTAGAATCCAAGATTAAAGGGGAGAAGACCCTTACTCGGCGGACCCCTTCTCATTGGGCCCAGCTGCACAATCTGGTCCTTTGTGACATGGCCAGGTTTTGGGTTGCTGGAACTCGAAGAGTTGGGATGGTGACTTGATATTGATGACGGAGCAGTTGATTGCCATCTCCTTCGTGAACAAGGGTGGCTTCCGGTTCTTACTGGGGGCGGTCTACGGCCACAATGACAGAAGAAGAAGGGAGTCACTTTGGAGGGACATCTCACGTGTTTCCGATGTTGCTGAGTCGTCATGTCTCCTTCTGCTCTTGATCGGGGACTTCAACGCTCTTATGCATCATGGGGAGAAGCTGGGTGGTCGTCCGGTTCCAGATTCTATCCTTTATGATTTTCAGAGATGCCTCCTACTTGCGGGGCTGCGGGAGCTGTCTCGATCAGGCTTCATCTGGACTTGGCACAACAAAGCAACTCACAACAGGGTTGCTTGTCAGCTTGATCGAGCTCTGGGCAACGGGGAGTGGTTCCGTCACTTCCCCAACTCTTCGGCTGAGGGCCTGGCAGCTGGGACGAGCGATCACTCCCCCATCAGGGTTGGCTTCTCTGCTCGTTCTCTTGGGAAGTCCCGTCCATTCAGGTATAACAACAGTTGGTATCTCTCGGAAGGCTACCTGGAGGCTGTCGCAGAGGGCTTGTCTAGTGGTCAGGAGGGGACGGCTCAATTCCGATTGGTTCGTCGACTCAAGGCTACCAAGAGGGCTCTCAGGAGTTGGGTGCAGGGGTTGCCAAAGTCTACACTAGAAGATAAGGAGGCTGAGTTGAGATCTTTGCAGCAGGATATGCAAGCTGACATGCTTAATGGAGATCTAGCGACTAGAGAGAAGGAGCTGATTGGAGAGGTCAACATTCTGAGGCTGCAAAAGGAAATTAGCTCGGCCCAGCGAGCTAAATGTTCCTGGCTGAAGGATGGAGACCGGTGTTCCAAGTTCTTTTATGATGTTATCCGGACTAGACAGGATCGGAATCACATATCCCAGCTTATTGATGCGGATGGCACTCTGGTGGGGACGCCGGCTGAGATACAGGGCGAGGCTGTCAGGTATTATTCTGATTTATATTTCCAGACTGACTTGTTTGCTATGAAATATAAAAGAACAGAACAATTATCGGAGGACCGGACTTTTACTTCACGTTACAAACTCGCTTGTACAAAGAAAGCCTAGGGACGAAAACCTAGGTACAGCAGTCTAAGTACAATTGTTTATTTTAGATTCTGGGGGGTGACGATAGAGGCTCGGGAAGGCGACGGCAGCCCTGCCTTACTCCTTGGACGATCGGTATGCAGCCTTGGCTCCTGTGAAGAGGTGGTTGGCGCTGGTGAAGAAATGCTCTTCTTGCTCTCCCTCTATTATTCTTCTGGCTTCTCTCTCTCTGTGTGTATTTTTTCTCTGATTATTAGGGGAGTCTCTCTGTATGGGCGTATCTCTCTCTCTGACCGTATATCTTTTTACAAGGGAATGGCACCTTGCTATTTATAATAGTGGGATGTGATCATTAGGGTTGTCGATGATTGTCTCTTGGAGATGGCGGCGGCCTGTGGATTGGTCAATCTAGGCCGTTCGCTTTTGATTGTGACGAATTCGAGCCATTGAGTGTAGATTACACCAAATCCTATCAGCAATTAATGCTGATTGGAATAAATCTTCCTCATAATGGTCTTCTGATGTCTGCGAATAAATTAGATTTATTCTCCTGCCACGTGTCCCTGATTATTGGGATTTTACCCAATCTTTGATTGCAATAAATCTGAGGAATTGATCGGCTTAGGACACGTGTCCTAGGAACCATTGGGGGGATCTGAACCGCATGACGAGTGAGCCGCATATGATTTTGGGCCGCATATGATTATGGCCACGTGTCAGGGCTGCCTGGGTAGTGGCCCTCTCATGGAGGTGATCATTGCGAGCCGCATAGGGATACATCCGCCTGAGCCGCATGGAAATGGTCCTCTTGAACCGCATGAGAAGTCTTTTCTCGAGCCGCATGAGGCTGTCTCGGCCTGAGCCGCATAGGATAGCTTCATTCTGAACCGCATGAGAAGTCTTTGCTCGAGCCGCATGAGACTGTCTCGGCTTGAGCCGCATAGGACGACTTCATTCTGAACCGCATGAGAAGTCTTTGCTCGAGCCGCATACGAACGCCCACGTGGCATTTTTATGGCTCTCGGGGGATTTCTGTCAGAGATCTCTTTTCTCTTCCCTAGAAGTCTGTCATTATGACAGAGTCATAATTACTTCTTTTTTTTGTGTCAGAGCTGTCACTTTTTTCAGAGTTGTCAGCCGTCAAACAATTAATGCGAGGGGGCAGAGAAGAGGACTGTCCCGCCACGTGTCTTCTGAGCCGCATGGGATGTCTTGGGCCGCATAGTCCCTTATGCCGCATGACTCTGTGAGCCGCATGGGCTTTCTGAGCCGCATGGGGTTCTTTGGCCGCATGGGTCATTTTCTTTAGTATTTTCCATGCTTCTACAAGACCCCCTTCAAAGTTTTCAATTTGCAAAATTGAAATACTTTGAATAAGAAGCATGGCTGTGTTCTTCTAGCCGCATATGAAACCCTGACCGCATAGAGATCTTGGCCGCATAGATTGTTCGGCCGCAGGAGTGTCTCATCCGCAGGGGACTGTTCAGCCGCATAGCTTCTCGCCACGTGTGCGGGTCTTTAATTGCCTCAAATTCGCTTCAGCGCCGTTTTGTAGGGGGAATCCCAAAGGTCAGTTCATTAAATCTTTCAGATTTTACGCCCTGGGCGAATCTTGGAGACGAAACCCGAGGAGTCGGTTTCGCTTTTTTATGAGGCGGTCATTGGCCCACGTGTCCTCTTTCTCCCGTCCTCCTATAAATAGGAGTTTGAAGAGAGAAAGGGCTTCTTTACTTTCTTTCTTTTTCCTCGAATCTTCCCTATCTCGATTGCCCTTCCCCTCTTCGATAATTAATGGCTCCCAAGAAGACCGTGGCAGCAAAGGGCAAGAAGGCAGCCTCTACTTCCGCCTCGACTGCGGCTGCTACTCCGCCGGTCGTCGTACCTGATGTTCATCCTGACGTTCACCCCCCATTACTGGTAAGGACAATGTATGAGTTAAAGAACCCTAACTGCCATGGCTACGTTGCATACTTTATGCACGAGTCTTTGCAAATCGCATGTTCGCCCTACGGCTGAGCTGCGAGCCGCATAAGAAAACCACCGTGTCTGCATACGCGCTTCATCGGCGAAGCCGCATAAGCGACGCTAAACCGCATAGACTTTTATCGCACGGAGCCGCATAAGTGTTCTTCTGAGCTTGAGCCGCATGAGGCTTTTTTGAGCCGCATAAGACTTCGGAGCCGCATAAGGCTTCATGGAGCCACATGGATGTTTTCTTGAGCCGTATGAGGCTTGAAAGCACCCAATCAGCTCTCTTTATCCATCCGTTTAACCTACCTTTCTCTGTCTTTTCTTCAGTGATTCTGCCGGTTAACGCTGCTGGAGAACTCTTGGTGGGTAGCGCCCAAGCTGCTCTCGGCTATAGGTACGACCATATTGTTCAGCATATGACGGACCAGTTTCCGAGCGATGAGCCTCTGGCTAGATTGAATGCCATCAAGAATCAGTCTTTCCATTTCCTTAATGCTATGATGAACTCCGGAAAATTTGAAGGTGAGTATTTGAAGCCTGCGTTATTTTTTGGAGACGCCTTGACCGTGGAGAACAATCATGTTCTGGAGATGTCGGAGAATTGGAGTTTTGTCTCTAACGGGATGGCGATCCGCATCCCCCAGATGGAGCGACACTTCCCATTATCTTGGTTCAATATGCTCCCATTGGACCGGAAGATGGAGGGGACTTTAACCCCTACCAGAAGTGGGATGTTCGTAGGGAACATCCATTATAATAACAATCTGAAGTCCGTGACTGCCGGCAAGGTACATACTAGCTGTTCTGTGACGGGGTTGGTCCCAGGTTCTTTCCTGAATGTGGCGGGCCCTAACTTCACATTTTCTACCGCCGATACTTTTATAAATCAACTTGCTCGGAAGGGCTCCTATCCCGTTGGCCGGTTGATGTTCCCTGGTTGGGTACACCCTATTCCCTCGTGGACCAATTTGTCTACTTGGATCTTGCAGAAGTATGAGGCCTTCTTGTGTGAGATTGGCCTTTACCACGCTATCCGAGGCACCAGTCATGGCTTGTCCATAAACAAGAAGCTGTTCATGTCTCTGCTGGAGATGTATAATTGCCGTACGGGGACCTTTTACACACCTGTAGGGGAAATGGGACTCGCGCTTCATGAAATGCACGCGGTCTCCAAGCTTCCTTGGGGGGACGAAGCTTTTGAAGCATACACTCCCACTAATGAGGAACTCGAAGATTTGGAACGACGGTATCCTAGCTTCGTGGCTCTTTACCAAGAGATATTGTGCCATTATAGCACATGTCATCAGATAACCCGAAAGGATAGTAACTCGGAAGGGAATGCCCCCCACACCAAGGACTGGGTGCACTATCTCTTCCCGATAGATGCCTCAGGTCAAGTTACCTCTCGTCGCCCTCGATCTCGGGAAGCGGTTAAGGACTTGGTGTCGTCGGCTAAGAGAGTGGCCACTACCAGTGACAGATTCGGGAGCAAGACTGACGCTTTTGGTTACTTTTACCAGGATACTCAAGAGCTGTCCGAGAAGGCGCTCCTGGCGGGGTTTTTGATGATATGGCTGCGAAATTGTGTAGTCTCCGGAGGGACTGGTTCTATTGAGAGAATCAGTCGTAACTTCATCCTTCCGGCGGTGAAGTTAGTTTTGCGAATCAGGCTAGCTCTCCTCCCGGCCATGGTATGCAGCATCCATCGTGGACTTCGCACCTTCACATCTAAGGTCATCGCTCGCGACGTGACCAAGGATTTTGAACGCACCGAGTTACCATATCACTATTTGATGGGGTGGTTGCTGATGCATTATCCGTCTTTAATGAGACCGAGTTCCGAAGACGGTGTAACTGATGATGATGCATTTATCTTCCGTTACCGTGATGAGCCATGGGAGTGTGAGACCATGCGGGCTTGCCGGATGGCCTTGGCGAGGGCGGATATTGTCACGCCCCAGAACCAGAATACTGGAGAGCGGGGGCAGACATAGCCAGCTACGTATATTGAAATGGAAACCACCTCGATATACGGTTACGACTGTCTAGATATATGAGAGTTTACTACAAGCCAACAGTCTCTTATGGTCATGAACAAGCCTAATGTCTCAATCACAAGCAAGTAAGTAAGGTCGCAAGATGTATGATCATTAAATATACAATAATAAGGCGTCCCAAATATTACATATTCAGCTGATCATGAAGCTAGTCGTACAAAATGCGAGGACTAGCAAGAGTTAAGTCATATATGATCAACCCTAGGATTTGTTAATCATGTTTACAGCCCGTAGGCAGACAGTAAGTAAAGTGCATCGAGCTAACAGGTGCTCGTCGGCTAAACGCCTCAAAAGAATAATTTTTACAATAGAGTGAGCGAAACAAAATAGAAAACCCACTCGTAGCTCGGGTTCCTTCTAGTCGCCACCATCGGGCTGGAGGTTCGGAAGATCCTCGGGAGCTGCTCCGAAATCTGGCCACACAAAACCAGCTGGGTCAACCCCAGAAAGAGCAAGTGCCACAAGGGGGCCACGAAATAAGAACAAAAGCCAGCAATTAGCACAAGAAAATCTAATATTTAAAACTAGAATTTACGAAAACATGTCAGGATGATATACGACGAGATAACCATGGAACTATTCCGACAGCCAGGTTACAACCCGTAAACCAAACAAGGACCGGGATTGTAACCCTTCATCTGAACAGAACTTGGTTTTCCACCATTTATCGGCAAGATAATAATGTAAGAAATCAAGACAGGAAACAATCTTGTACTGGGTCAAGACACGGCTAGACTGGTTATACCTCATTCAATCAATCACGGCCAAGCAGATACTATGGCTTACTACTTTAACTAACTAGGGTTATCACAGGCCTAATTACTAACAAGGTGCAGTGAGATTGTTCCACAGCCACAAGCCCTGCAGACCATCCAGGTTACCCAGGTCGAAAATTAGGGGTTGAGTTCGGGTGGGTACATCGTCCAGGAAACGCATGTACCCTTAGGTGACTTAGAAGGTGCAACACATGACAGTGTGCTGGAAATGCGCCCTACTCGTCGGCAGGCTACAGATCCCAAGAGCGCCCAGGTAACGGGATTGCCTGTAGCTGTGTCATCTCTTCATGACTACTGAGTTATTCTAGTTATTAACCTTAATCCATTTTAGTAGGTACTCCTGACCGTGGTACTCAGGAGTTCCATCCTAGACATGATGCAAGACAGGACAAGTGGATTTAACAAGCAAGCAAGAAAGAACTACCCACGGTGTCAAGGCAAGTCAAGTTAAGTTAGCCGTCGCAACAGCATTAAGTTATCAAGTCATGCTACAAGTCAGGAGTGCGCCGCCACGGGCCACTATCAAGTCAGGTTGGTCATGTCAGGAGTGCACCACTATGGGTCACTGTCGTGTTATGCTAGTTCCTTGTCATACCATGCCATGTACAATAGTCATTCCAAACATATTAAGTAAAATCAAGTTCATGACAAAAGGCGTAAGGATATAAAATGGGCGTAAAATATCTAATAAAATATCAATATGCAGGGCTATAGAAGAGCCAAGCTTAAAGAAATAAGACCAAAACTCCAAGAGCCAAAGGGTTAAGCAAGGGGTTCAGGGTGCAGCGTACGCACAAGGGCACGCACAGCGTACGCACGAAAGCACGCACGCAGGAGAGCTAAAGTACGCACAAAAGCACGCACGCAAGAGAGCTGCGTATGCGAAAAGACACGCACGCAGGAGAGCTACGCAAAAAGACACGCACGCAGGAGAGCTGCGTACGCGAAAAGTCACGCACGCAAGAGAGCTGCGTACGCACAAAAGCACGCACGCAGGGAGCTGCGTACGCGAAAAGTCACGCACGCAAGAGAGCTGCGTACGCGAAAAGTCACGCACGCAAGAGAGCTGCGTACGCGAAAAGTCACGCACGCAGGAGAGCTGCGTACGCGAAAAGTCACGCACGCAAGAGAGCTGCGTACGCGAAAAGTCACGCACGCAGGGAGCTGCGTACGCGAAAAGTCACGCACGCAAGAGAGCTGCGTACGCGAAAAGTCACGCACGCAAGAGAGCTGCGTACGCGAAAAGTCACGCACGCAGGAGAGCTGCGTACGCGAAAAGTCACGCACGCAAGAGAGTTGCGTACGCGAAAAGTCACGCACGCACGAGAGCGGCGTACGCGAAAAGTCACGCACGCAAGAGAGCTGCGTACGCGAAAAGTCACGCACGCAAGAGAGCTGCGTACGCGAAAAGTCACGCACGCAGGAGAGCTGCGTACGCGAAAAGTCACGCACGCAAGAGAGCTGCGTACGCGAAAAGTCACGCACGCAAGAGAGCTGCGTACGCGAAAAGAAGTCACGCACGCAAGAGAGCGGCGTACGCGAAAAGTCACGCACGCAAGAGAGCTGCGTACGCACAAAAGCACGCACGCAGGGGAAATGATCTTCTTCTCCATGGCTGAGAAGCTCTCATGGCTCCAATAACTTCGAGGCATCACAACTTGGCCATCCGAACTCCAAATCCGGATTTCCAAAGTTCCAACCAGGGTGGAATTGAACTCTCTTCCACATGGAAACATCAAAACCCATAGAAATCCAACTTAAATAGATCAAAACCATACAAAACCGAAAATAGAGAAAACTTAGATCTAGAACAATGGAGACTCCAAATCACAAAATACCAAGTTCTAATGTTGATCACCATGTCCTAATCTAACAAATGGACAAATAAAAGAGGGTTCTCATGTGGTGGCAAGGTGCACTTGCCTATGGGTGGGTGTTGTGGAGAGGAAGGAGAAGAGTGTTGTGTAGAGGAAGGAGAAGAAGAAATTAATGGAGGTTTATGAGGAGAGAGAAAAAGTTGGTGGAGTTTTAAAGAGGGTGGGATGTGGTGTGTTGAGGGTGGAGCATAGGCTAAGGTGTTCCAATACACTAAACCAAACCAAACCAATCCAAACCAATTAAAACCGAGCCATGTCAAAATCCGAAATACGAGAAATACCGAAATTCCACAAGTTGAGAAAAATAAAAATACATGCCAAAATTCAGATACAGGTATAAATACGATATACGGGAAATACGGGAAATGAGGGTGACAGATATGTATCATATTTTTTTATCCGTCCCTCGCTTTGCTGCGAAGGACATAGAGGCTGTACATCTTGATGGTATTGCGCCTCCTCAGCTTCTGGATGGCCCGTTGCTCCTGTGGCTGCGAAACATCCTCCCTGCACATCTGGTGTACCGTAACCGCAATACAGTTTATTTGGAGCCTTATCTGTCCAGCAGGTTTGTCCGGTAATTTGGATACAGCCAGCTTTGCCTAGACAATTCCAGCTCCTGTCTGGGTTTTGAAGGTAGCCTTCTTGATGGTATCAGGGCTTGGCAATACTACGATACATTCCATACCCGTACCATTTTCTCGGTCTCTGCCATTGAGGCGTCAGTGGAGATCTTGTATATGGCGGCTTTGTATCATGTCATGGCGAACAAACCCCCGGTCGGTTTTAACCCAGGTACCAGTTTTATTGTTGGTACCGGTCTGGAGGAAGGCTCTCAAGGGGCCAAGAAAAGAAAGACTAGAGCCGAAGTGCCAGATTTGGATTCCGCTGCTGAGGGTGATGAAGGCAACGAGCATGATAGAGATGACTCTATTCTTCCAGTGGCAGACGCAGAGGCGGGTCAGCCGCCTATTTTGTCAGATGAGATGTTGGGGGATCAGTCCCTCGTTGCGCCTGGTCCTACTCCGAAACGTAGCAGGCAAGTTTCTCCTGTTGGCGGTGTTTCTCGATCCCGGAAGCTGGTTGCGACTAGGCACCGTCCGCTAGCCATAAAAGAAAGTGGAGAAGAAGCCAACCCTGCGTCCGAGGTAGTAAACCGCTCTCGATTCCTTCTTCCTTCTTTCCCTCGAGCTTCAATTCTAATCGTCTTCGTTCCCTCTTTTAGGTGTCAGGAGAAGAAGAAGAGTTTCAAGATGTCGAGGTGGTGACCCAGGATGACGGGGACTCCCGTGAGCCTGTTACTTTTCAAGATGACGCAGATCAATCTGTATCCCCCTTCAAGGTGGCGGGGACAGAGGACGTGACTGAGTTTAACTCGGGGATCGCGGGTGAGGGGACCATGCCAGTTGTGGATGAGCTGCAACCTTCATGCCCCTCCCCTGGTAAGATTAGCCGAATCTTAACCTGTGAGGAAGCCTATCTGCTCTATCATCACGTCCTTCGGGTTACGTCGGTTGATTGTTACTCTGGGCATACAGGTCCCGCCCCTCCAGTGCCGAGGATGGACGTTGTTGAGACAACCCCAGCCGAAGGGGCATTGGTGGAGAAGGGTGTACCTCCTCACCGTCCGACTCGTCTTGATGGGCCTTTTGGGGGCTCGAGTTTAGCGGGCCAGTTATCGGGGCAGTCGGGGCAGGGAACGATGGTCCTTGCGTCGTCCTCTGCTCCGGTGGCTCCGAGAATCGACCTTTCAGCCATATCGAGTATTTAAGCTCTCCGGGCGGCGGAAGACGAGTTGGCCGCCATTCATGCACCGTTCTACTCGGACTCCGTTCCCCTGGTGGCGAGCTCTAGCGTTACTTCTCCGACGTTGCCGTCCCTGCTTCCCCTGACGCCATCCTCTGCTGAAGTTCTGGACGACGCGTTGCAGGACGTGGTTGCCAGTTTTCATCGTCATTTGAAGAGGGGAATCGAGGCCGCTGTGGAAAGAGGGACCTCCTTTACCTTGGCCCGACAATGCGCCCAGGGTCAAGTAAATATCCTTAGGAATCTTCCTGGTGATGCAGGGATGGCTTCGCTTCTGGAGGCGAAATTGTTGGAGGCTGATCAGCTGGTGGCCGAGCTTCGAGTATTGCGGCAGGCTGATCTGTCTGCTGTTATAAACGAGGAGCGGGATTCCCTTATCGCTGTTATAGAGAGGACCAGAGCTGCTCGGGATAAGACCAGACCGGCCATACTGATGGATCTCAGCGACTTATCTGATCGGTATGATCGATTGAGTTACGCGAATGAAAATGTCACGGCCCGGGAGGAGTCTGTCTCTCGTGAGATTACCGAGACGCGGGAGCAGATCCTTGCGCTTCAGAAGAAGCTGACTTTCTTGGAGTCCGAACTTGAGGCTGCCCGAAATGACAGGGGGCTAATTGTTCAGGAGGCTGACAGGGTTACTCAAGCTTCGACTGACCTGGAGGCCCTGAAGAAATTGGAAGATGACTGTCAGGCGCTCCTGGGCTTGGACAATGAGGAGCGGTTACTCCAGGAGGCCGAGCGTCGCGCTCGGCAACGGATTGAGCGGGGGACCACCTCAGTGAGAAACCGCCTCCTAGAATTGAGTAATGCTGAAATGTAGCCGGCCTTTTCTTTTCCTTTTTTGAAAGGGACGTGGTCCCGAAATATGTAATACTTTTTTTCTTCCTTCAAATAAAGAGTACTTTCCATTCTACCCTTCATTTGTATTGCTTGCTGCGCCTGTGATATCGTGGTGATGTTCTCCCCCGCATAGGGGATATATTTGTGGACCTGTTACCCATAGCATACCTTGGTTTTAGGTACAGATAACAAGTTTTGGTCAGGATACCTGAAGCAGCTATGGCAAAGTGGTCATGGATGCTCTTGGTATTGGGAACAGGAATGCCGTAGAGCAGCTGGGCTCCTGGGGCATGATGAGATGGTATGTTTGTGCTAAGAAACTTAGCTGAGGATATTTGTGGGCCTATTATCCTTGGCGTACCCTGGTTTAAGATACGGATAATAGGATGAAGGAGAACCGACATACTTGCTCAGAGGTAATGAGGACATGGCAAGCAGGCAAGTTTTTTTTTTAGATGTAGAGTTTTCCTACTCATAGGTAATGAGTACATGGCAGGAGCGAACTCGACGGAGGGTATTGGTGGTCAACAGAGGACATTTGTGGTCAACAGAGGACATTCGTGGTCAACAGAGGACATTTGTGGTCAACAGAGGACATTTGTGGGCCTATTACCCTTGGCGTACTCCGGTTGTGGGTACAGATAATAGGTCGAAAGGGGATTATCATACTTACTCAGAGGTAATGAGGACATGGCAAGTATGGAGGTTTCTTCGACGGAGCCTTCCCATTCAGAGGTAATGAGGACATGACAGGAGTGGGCTCAATGAAGGAGGGCACATAGAACGACTCAGAGGTAATGAGGACATGGAAGTTCTATGTAAGGGGTGATTTGTTTTTGGCGGAAGTGGAACGACTCAGAGGTAATGAGGACATGGCCGTTTTAGAAATTTGTGGATCGCTTACCCTTTTTTGTGCACTGGAAGTGCGGGTATTGGATCATGAGGGAGGATCTCCTCCAGGAAGGAAGTTCAGAGGTATGATCATACATAACTTTCTATCTGAAAGAGTGACCGGGATGTGAGTTCAGAGGCACTAGCGGGTACGTGACTCGAGGATCTGAGGAATGGTGAGCGTGAGTTCAGCGGTACCAGCAGGTACATGACTCGAAAATCTGACAAACTATGGGGGTGAGTCCAGTGGTATCAGCGGATACATGACTCAATAATCTGGAAAACTATGGGGGTGAGTTCAGTGGTACCAGAGGGTACGTGACTCAATAATCTGGAGAATGTTGTTTTAGACATAATATTTCTTCAGGAACTTGCCGTTGACGGGCAACATAAGCAAGTCTCCGTTTTGCTTAGCGAGGCGGTAAGCACCGTTGGAGAACACGGCCTCGATGACAAATGGACCTTCCCATTTTGGCTGGAACTTGCCGGCGGTCTTGTGAGTCATGACCATTGGCCTCCGGACTGCCAGAACAAGATCGCCCACTTGGAATGTTCTGATTTTGACCTTCTTGTTGAAGGCTCCTGAGATGCGTGCTTGGTATAGCTCGATCCTTTGCTGAGCTAGGAGGCGCTTTTCATCTAAGGCCTCCAACTCTTGTAGTCGACGTCGGTAGTTGTCATCCGTCGTCAATTGATACGTGAGGGCGACGCGGAGTGAGGGTATTTGAGTCTCTAATGGGAGAACTGCCTCACTCCCATATACTAGAGAGAATTGTGTATTTCCGGTGGCTGTTCGAACTGTGGTGCGATAAGCCCATAAGCATTCGCCGAGCTTCTCGTTCCAGTCGCGCTTGTTGGAGGAAACAAACTTCTTGAGGAGTTTGATGATTGTTTTGTTGAATGCCTCTGCCAACCCGTTCGCTGCCGGGTTGTACGGTGTCGAAGCAATATTCTGAATACGGTGCTTATCGCAAAACCGATAGAATGCGTGGCTTGCAAACTGCGGATCATTATCATGGATGATCCTTCGGGGCAGTCCAAAGTGGTAGATGACGTGATGCTTAAGGAAGCTGATCACGTTTGAAGTCTTGACTTCTGCGAGTGGGACAGCTTCCGTCCACTAGGAGAAGTAATCAGTGATCGCAAGTATGAAGCGATGTCCTCGGGAGGAAGGTGGGGTGATTACACCAATGATATCCATTCCCCATGCTTCGAATGGCCAGGACGCCACTGTCGGATGTAGAAATTCGGATGGTTGGTGAATGAAGTCCGCGTGGACTTGACAGGCTTTGCATTTTCTAGCATAATCTATCGCATCTGCCACCATCGTGGGCCAATAGTAGCCCATTCGTTGAAGACGGTCTTGCAATTTGGGACCGGGCTGGTGGGCCCCGCAGACACCGTCATGAGCTTCTCATACGGCTTCTTTGGCTTCTGTGTTTGACAAGCACCGGAGCAGTAATCCGTCGTAGGAGCGGCGATATAGCATTTTCGTCTCTGTATCGTAGAAGAATCTGAGAGAACGCCGTCTGATGGAAGTGGCTTCCTTTGGGTTCTCGGACAGGATGTCGTAGACGACGAAGTCGATGAATGGTTGTCTCCAATCTGGGGCATCATCGATCGTCTGTGCGGAATAACTCGTCACGAATTGCACATTGTTCTTGGGACATACCAGTTCGTGGCCTATCACATCCACTGATTGGCGATCATGATTCGGAACTGCTCGGGAAGCGGCAAGACCAGCTAAGGCATCAGCTTCGATATTTCGGAGTCTGGGGACATGTTCGATGAAGAACTCCTCGAACGACGAGATGATGTCAATCGCTATTTGGTGATAAGGGATCATGTCTTCGTGGCGGACCTCATACGAGTCCCGTATCTGATTGACGATTAGTTGGGAATCGCCGTATGCTTCAAGGTATTCTACCCCCAGCTCTCTTGCAAGTTGGAGGCCAATGACCAGAGCGTTGTACTCGGCCACGTTGTTAGAGTAGGGCTCTGTGAGGGAATAAGCGCGGTTAATCACCAATCTGGAAGGGGAGACCAGCACTACCCCGACTCCGACGACTATATTGCCTTTAGGTCCGGTCCTCGAAGCACCGTCGAAGAACATTCGCCATATAGCCTCGTGAGAGGTTGCATGCGAGTCGGCAACCTCATCTGGGATCTCTTCATATATATTGGAGGACTCCGAGCCTGGGTGGGCTGCTAAGAAGTCTGCCAGGGCTTGACCTTTGACTGCCTTTTGGGGGACGAAGATCATATGATAAGGGGACAGCAATATTGCCCATGTAGCGAGGCGAGAGCTGAGTGCCCCTGGTTTAGTCATGAGGACCCTGAGAGGGTTGACTTGTGAGATCACATGTATCGTTTGTCCGGTGACATAGTGCCGCGTTTTCTGAATAGCGAACACCTGGGCGAGGCATTCCTTCTCCACAGCGGTATATCGGTGCTCTGGCCCAATCATCATTCGGCTGAGGTAATATATGGCTTGCTCATAGCCTGCATCGTTGTTTTGTGCGAGCAGAGCCCCGAGGGAATGTTCCATTGCTCGTACATCGAGCATGAATGGTTTTCCAGGAACCGGGGCCACCAAAACTGGAGGATTTGACAAATATTCTTTGATGCTGTCGAAAGCACGCTAACATTCCTCGTCCCATACGAATGAGACTCCTTTCTTCATGAGGTGCGTGAACGGTCGGCATCGCCCGGAGAGGTTGGAAATGAACCTCCTTATGTAAGCTAGCCTCCCTTGAAGGCCTCTGAGTTCGCGGAGATTTCTTGGGGGACCCATCTCCATGATTGCCTTCGTCTTCTCAGGGTCTACATGGATACCCTGTGCAGTGATGATGAATCCCAAGAACTTCCCGCTGGATACACCCAGAAAGGACTTCGTAGGGTTCATTTTCAAATTGTGCGCTCGCATTAGGTCGAATACCGTCCTTAGATCCTGCAGATGGTCTCCCTTGCAGCGACTCTTAACGGCTATATCGTCAAATAGCACTCCACTGTCTTGCGTAAGTGGTCTCTGAAGATGATGCTCATGGCTCTTTGATATGTGGCGCCAACATTCTTTAAACCGAAAGGCATAACTGTGTAGCAGTATGTGCCAATCGGTGTTCGGAATGATGTGTGCTTTTCGTCGTCAAGAGACATCTTGATTTAGTTGTACCCCGAGAAGCCATCCATGAATGACATACGTTCAAAACCGCAGGTATTGTCAATCATGATGTCCGTGATAGGGAGGGGGAACTCATCTTTGGGGCATGCCTCGTTCAGATTGCGGAAGTCGATGCAGATTCGAATCTTCCCGTTTTTCTTGAGGACGGCACTATATTGGCGACCCAATCGGGATGTTGTTCCTCACGAATGAAACCGCTGGCTATCAGTTTGTTGACTTCGGCTTCGATTGCGTCCATGATGCCTGGGCGGAAGCGTCGCTGTTGTTGCTTGACTGGCTTCGCATCTGGCCGAATGTTGAGTTTGTGAAGAGCAATGTCGGGATTTAACCCTGGCATATCTTCATAGCTCCAGGCGAACACATCAATGTATTCTCTGATAAGTTCTAGCAGCGACTCCCGCTCTTCGTCTGCTAGGCTTTTACTGACGAAGATCAGTTTTGGAGAAGATTCGCTGCCGAGATCCACTTGTATGACCTCATCTTCAGTAGGAGGTTCTCTTAGTTCGAACCGTTTTTTCCATTGTGCATCCAATTGCTGGGCCCATGGCTCTAGCTCGAGGATTTCGGGGATGTCTTCGTCTTCTTCGTAAGCGTCGGCGAATGCCATGTTGACTGTCATGACTTGTCTGAACACATCTCCGATGCTGGTATCCGAGTCCGAAGTTGGTGACCCGGTTGAATGTGACTGCCAGTCGTATTCTTCATCTGAACTCTCAGGGGTTGTAATAGGCGTTACATACCCCAACCCGCATCGAGTTTTGCTATAGTAGTCTCGTGGTTTGCCCGTCGGGACTGGCGGCTTCAAAGGTAATCGTCGCCCAGTGCCGTAGTTCAAACCTGGCGTCGTCTCCAGATCATACCCCTATTTCTGCACGAGATATTTGGATTGAGGGCTATAGAGATACAGAGGCAGTCTCCCGGCATCTGACCCGAGGTCGGCTTTCTCTATGGTGAAGGGATGCGGGTTGTTCGTCCGGCCGAAGATGATTGGATGGTCCCCTCCCTCGATTATTCGGTAAACCTTCTACTGGAGTAAGCTGGATCGCGGTGTACACATTTGTCACCTGTGTGTGTAGGTGAGTGCCTATACCGTGTTCCATATCATACATTGTACATAGCTTATTGAGCTCGGTGTAGTTCAAAGATAACCCTTTATTGATGAAGTAAGGTATCTTTTCTAGGGGGATTACATCATCAGCGGAGGTGACATCAGTGTGGGCAGCCACATACTTGGCTAGCTCCGGTTCCTCTTCGGCTACCCCTTGTGCAAATGAAGATTGAGAGGACGACCTGGGAAGCTTAATTGTCAGTGGTTCAGTTGATGGAGCAGAGCGTGGAGTCGTTGGCAGACTAGCGACCCCCAGTTTGGCACTTGATGTGGAGCGAGGCGTGGCCGGTTCGCTAGAAGTGTCAGACCTCGCATCGGGGTGACGACCCTTCTTGGGAAGGCGTATCGTCAGTGGCCTGTCGGAGGGATTGAGCTTCTCCGTTTGGGGTTGACCGACTCTCGGCAGTCTGATTGTCAATGGTCCCGTTGTGGGTCTCGGCACTTGGCCGGACCTTGGCAGCCGGATTATCATCTGCTCCTCCTGCGTCGAGAGGTTGATCGCGTCCTTCCACAGAGTGGCGGTAAGGGGTGCGGACTTGCCCGGTTTGCGAGCTTGGAGGTGGATCGTCAGAGGTTCTTCTGATCCTGTGGCCGTTTCGGTACCAGCTTGTTCACTTCCTTCATCAAGGTGCCTCTTCGACTTTTCGTATAGGCAGGAGTCTGAGTAGTAAGATTCGACCCCTTTGAAGGGATCGATATCAGCAAATTCCGTCCTCACGAATCCGTGTTTGTCGACATATTTGAAGCACTGGTGTAACGTGGAAGGCACGATCATGTAATCGTGTATCCATGGGCGCCCCAAGAGGATGTTGTAAGAAGTGTCTGCATCTATGACGTAGCAGGTGACTTCGGATTGGAGGTCGCCAATTTGACACTTCAGACGAATCTTCCCAATAGGGTAGCTCCTGCCCGAATTGAAACCGCTGATGGCGGTGCTTGTAGGCGTCAGGCGATGCATTGGGATGCGGAGATGATGTAGCAGACCCTTCGGGATGATGCTTATGGAAGAGCCAGGATCTATGTGCATCCGATCCACCTTTACGTTGCCGATGTATCCCGTATAGTATAGCGGGCGATCGTGTAGGTCGGTTTTGATGAGCATGTCCTGCGGAGTGAAGACGATGTTGGACATTGCTCCCGTGCAGGCACTGTCTTGGAGATCCACGGGTGAGTCCTCCCCGGTGAGGTTGGATTGAGCCAGATAGACATCGGCATTTTGGAGTGCTTCGCTTAATACAATACGAACGTCCTTGGAGAGCCTTAGGAGTTCGTACAGTGACAACTTGGCCGGTGTGTTAGCCAATTGTGCTAAGATGTCAAAGTTGTAGGGCCTCTCTAGCCCTTGGGCTGCCTCTTTTCGGAGGGATTTGTCGAAGCGAGTCTCTCCCGGCCTAGGCTTGTCGGTCGTCGAAGGCTGAGCCGGTCCCGGAGCATCAATTGTAGTGGGTTGATGATTTTCAGCTGGATTGTCAACCACAGGTTGGGATTGCGCTCAGACCGTGTGACGACGGCTGTAGCTTCCTCGTTGTCTACCGAGATTGTATGACAGGTCCTGACTTTTCCACTTTTCTTCTTGTCGGTGGAAGATGGTGTGGGCCGAGTCACTTCTGACACCAAGTCTGGATGGATCTACATGACCTCCCCTCGTGATGTGGTGAGGGGTACTAGACCAGCAGCCTGATCTCGGGGAGGTGGAAGATTGGTAATCTCCATTGTCGCCAGAGGGATGGGGACCACCCCGTCTTGAGTTTCCGTCGGAGGGAAGCTGTCGAATTGTACGGACACCATATTGGCTGCCACGGTTACCTCTTCGAAATCGATGGCCAGAGCGTTCGAATCGATGAGGTTCTGGATGTACCGTTTCAGCTGGTAACAATCGTGTGTAGCATGATGAACATAGCGATGATAATGGCAGTACTTTGGATTCTCCATCTCTGCCGGCCGTGGTTCCCGTCTTGGTGGAGGAAGCTGAATTCTGTCCCCTTGTATGAGCATGTCCAAGATGGGCTTGACGTGACCGTCTTCGAAGGAGTAAGTGATTTGCGGCCATTGTTTGTCTGCTGGCTTCGGCTCAGATTTTTGTGCTGTATCGGCCACCATAGCCTGCTTTCCTTTGCTATCCCGATTGTTGGAGGGGCTACCCCCATTATCGTTGTTGGGACGCTTGCCCTTGTTTTCTCCTTCCGAGATGTGCAATCCCAGTTGGCGAGCCTTCTTCAATCGTTCTTCGGCGCTCGTGGCGCTGATGATGAACGTCTTCCAATCTTTGAATTGACTTTCGCCCATCCAGAGACTGATCGTTGGAAGCAGTCTCTTTTGGCAAATTTCAATTAAAGAGGAATCTGGATTTCTGGAGGGCAGCTTCATGGCGGTTTGGCGGAACCGCTCAATGTAGTTCCTTGTCAGCTCCTTCTCCCCTTGGACGACATCCATGAGGGTGGACATGGTGACGTCCTGCCCTACTTCGTAGAATCTCTCCAAGAACAGGCGCTTGAAGCCAGCGAAGGAGTAGATGCAGTTGTCCGGCAGATTGCGATACCAGTCGAAGGCGACTCCTTCCAATGCCCCGATGAATAATCGCGTGAGGATAGCATCATCATGGGGCAGATGGTCGGTGGTGACCTCGAAGTAAGTGATGTACCGACTTGCTGAGGTCTTGCCATCATACGGGTTGATATTGAACGGCTTATATTTTGGTGGGAATGGAACATCCCTCCATTCAGCAGGGTATGGTTGCCGTATTCTGAGGTCTTGAGCGTTTTCTCGGGCATGGAACATGGCTCGGAGCTCCTGAACTTCTCTTCTTACTTCTCGGGCCTCATCTGTCGCGGTAGGGGCTGTTATTTCGGGAGGATTATTGCACGTGTTCGGTGCCGCTGAGTTCGAGTCCGCGGTAGTCCGCATTGACCGCGGGACCCGTGCTTGTTTGGCCAGGTGTTCCTCCTTGCAGAATTGGAAGAGCCGCCTTGATTTCATCTACAGATTTGACCAAAGCAAGTAATATGGCTTCGAGATTGTCGATGCGCTGGCGATCACTGGAACCACTTTGATTGCTGTCTGTCATGAATACCGTCCTTATATGATGAGAAACGGAAGGGACGGTGGAGGATGTATCCTCCGAGTCATACCCATGTACCGAGAAGTCATCGGGATATGTGGGAATATTCTCTTCTGGTTCGGACTCGGAGGGAATAGTACCCCCGGCTTCAGAGCTTGCTTCATCTTGAGAGTCGTGGACGTCCTCGGGGATGCCGGCCTCGGCTATATCTGATGGGAGAGTTATCTCCCTTGGCTTGTCTTCTTGGAATATTGGATTGTTGTGGAGGCTCGGAGGGGTGCTACCCCCAGCCCCAGCAACCCCCTGCGTTACGGACGACGGGCCTCCTACTGTAGCAGATTTCGTCTTAGAGCGAGTACCTTGGAAAACTCCGGTGGTGGGCACCCGCTTAGACGACAGTTTTTTAGTTGCAGTGGTTGAGGTCTTCGGACTGGAGATGCTTGCCTTCTTCCCTCTCCCCTCGGCGGGAACTTTCTGAGTGGAATTGCAGGAGACAACAGGAGGTGCCTCGTCTTCTGAGCTCGGACGCTGTAGTCTTTGGAAGACTGACGGCCGATCTTCCGTCACTGCCGCGTTGTTGCAACAGCAGTTGACGATGATTTGGGTGCAGTGACGTCCAAGCGAGGACTCTTTGCACACCGAAGCCCCGTCTCTTTCCTTGCGCTTGTGGAGGATATCCTCACGCAGGTCAGAGGAACCACTCTGTCCGTTCGCCGCCGGGGGCTGGATTCGAGTAGTTCTGTACAACTTCCCATCAGAGGCCCGCGTGATAATCAGCGGGACGCCCCGATGGTCAGAGGTTGGGGCAGCTGACTGGGCTTGGTGAGCCCGCGTTGCCCTAGACTTCCTCCTTTTAGCACTTGCGGGTGCGTAATAGGAGGAGTCCAAGTTGAATACCACAGAGTCTGGCTTATCATCCAGAGAACCATCAGGGTCAGGACCGTACGAGAGACGGTCGAAGACTGATCGAGAGAAGCGTGGAATGGACGCTATGCGGCTAGAATTGAGTACCGTGCAGGCTGTCTGCATGCGGTTGTCTTCTGCTGTCGGATGAGTTGTTTTTGTGCGGCTAGGAGTCACGACCGTGCAGGCTGGCCGCATGCGGTTGGCAATTGTGGCCGCATGGGTTTTCTGCAAGCGATTGACTTCCATAGATGCATGAGTTTCATCCATGTGGTTGGCAACTGTAGCCGCATAAGCTATGCGGCTGACAGATGTGACCGCATGATTTTTCTTCATGCGGCTAGCGGATGTGGCCGCATGAGCTTTTTCCATGCGGCTAGCACCCTTATGCGGCTCGGATCGCGTAGAGTTCCTCTTTGCTTCTGCAAGTCCAGCATCATAGTGTTTTCTTCTGCCGGACTTGGGGACAGCAGAGTTGCCTATGGTCTGAAGTAGGGCCGCAGGAGGGTCTTGCTCGCCGTCTTGAACAACAGAGGGTATCTCTGCAAGAGCTTCAGTAGGAACGAAGGATCGGGGTCTCCACTCCTTGCGGGCCTTCTTCGTGCGGGCTCGCTTCTGGACCGGGCCAGCGCTCTTGTCGGAGAGCATTTCCTCGAACGCCTGTTGGTCGAACCGGGCGACCATCTTCTGTTGCGTGGAGCCAAGCTTGGCTGCATCCGATTGCGTCACCAACTCCTCAGCCGTGGAGAAGTTTGTCCCCAGCAGAGTCGCCATTGTGTTTGCCATGAAATATAAATGAACAGAACAATTATCGGAGGACCGAACTTTTACTTCACGTTACAAACTCGTTTGTACAAAGAAAGCCTAGGGACGAAAACCTAGGTACAGCAGTCTACGTACAATTGTTTATTTTAGATTCTGGGGGGTGGCGATAGAGGCTCGGGAAGGCGACGGCAGCCCTGCCTTACTCCTTGGACGATCGATATGCAGCCTTGGCTCCTGTGAAGAGGTGGTTGGCGCTGGTGAAGAAATGCTCTTCTTGCTCTCCCTCTATTATTCTTCTGGCTTCTCTCTCTGTGTGTATTTTCTCTCTGATTATTAGGGGAGTCTCTCTGTATGGGCGTATCTCTCTCTCTGACCGTATATCTTTTTACAAGGGAATGACACCTTGCTATTTATAATAGTGGGATGTGTTCATTAGGGTTGCCGATGATTGTCTCTTGGAGATGGCGGCGGCCTGTGGATTGGTCAATCTAGGCCGTTCGCTTTTGATTGTGACGAATCCGAGCCATTGAGTGTAGATTACACCAAATCCTATCAGCAATTAATGCTGACTGGAATAAATCTTCCTCATAATGGTCTTCTGATGTCTGCGAATAAATTAGATTTATTCTCCTGCCACGTGTCCCAGATTATTGGAATTTGACCCAATCTTTGATTGCAATAAATCTGAGGAATTGATCGGCTTAGGACACGTGTCCTAGGAACCATTAGGGGGATCTGAACCGCATGACGAGTGAGCCGCATATGATTTTGGGCCGCATATGATTATGGCCACGTGTCAGGGCTGCCTGGGTAGTGGCCCTCTCATGGAGGTGATCATTGCGAGCCGCATAGGGATACATCCGCCTGAGCCGCATGGAAATGGTCCTCTTGAACCGCATGAGAAGTCTTTGCTCGAGCCGCATGAGGCTATCTCGGCCTGAGCCGCATAGGATAGCTTCATTCTGAACCGCATGAGAAGTCTTTGCTCGAGCCGCATGAGACTGTCTCGGCCTGAGCCGCATAGGACGGCTTCAGTCTGAACCGCATGAGAAGTCCTTGCTCGAGCCGCATACGAACGCCCACGTGGCAAGGCCACGTGGCATTTTTATGGCTCTCGGGGGATTTGTGTCAGAGATCTCTTTTCTCTTCCCTAGAAGTCTGTCATTATGACAGAGTCATAATTACTTCTTTTTTTTGTGTCAGGGCTGTCACTTTTTTCAGAGTTGTCAGCCGTTAAACAATTAATGCGAGGGGGCAGAGAAGAGGACTGTCCCGTCACGTGTCTTCTGAGCCGCATGGGATGTCTTGGGCCGCATAGTCCCTTATGCCGCATGACTCTGTGA
Source organism: Iris pallida (assembly GCA_029216955.1). Lineage (NCBI taxonomy): Eukaryota > Viridiplantae > Streptophyta > Magnoliopsida > Asparagales > Iridaceae > Iris > Iris pallida. The sequence goes on along the minus strand of JANAVB010019600.1, from coordinate 643,151 downwards.
GCCGCATGGGCTTTCTGAGCCGCATGGGGTTCTTTGGCCGCATGGGTCATTTTCTTTAGTATTTTTCATGCTTCTACATGACTACCTGTCTGTGTTCCCAGAGGTTGTTACGAAGCGGTTGGTGACTCCATTTGGGAATAGCATCCTTCTTGCCCCTGTCACTTTGGAGGAGGTGGAATCTATTGTCAAGGGGGCGGACCCCAACAAGGCCCCTGGTCCAGATGGCTTCAGCAGTGGTTTCTTCTAGCGTCATTGGGATATTCTGAAGCTTCAGGTCGTGGAGGTGGTCCAGGAGTTCTTCACCAAGGGGAAGCTTTTGAAGGAGCTGAATCACACTTTCCTGACCTTGGTGCCTAAGAAGGAGGGCATGACAGCATTGGCGGATTTCAGACCTATTGCATGTTGTAATTATCTTTACAAGATAATTACGCACCTTATGTGCCGACGGATGGAGGGAATCACGCAGGACTTGGTTTCTCCAAACCAGGCTGCGTTCATCAAGGGGAGGTCGATTGCAGAGCATAGCCTCCTGGCACATGAGATGGTGAGGGGATTCAGCAGACCTGGTGGGGAGAAAGCTTGTGTTAAACTGGACCTGAGGAAGGCGTATGATATGGTCAATCGTGACTTCCTTTGTCATCTGATGTCTGCCATGGGATTCGCGGATCACTGGGTTGCGTTGATCAGGGAGTGCATCACGTCCCCTACTTTCTCAGTTCTCATCCAGGGCGTTCCTTATGGGTACTTTCAGAGCAACCGTGGGCTGAGGCAAGGTGACCCATTGTCCCCTTAACTGTTCACGCTTGTGATGGAATACTTTACTTGTTTGATGGACCTGGCTGTGCACCGTGGACGGCTGGTGCCTTTGTTTTGGAGGATGGACCCCCCAGTTACCCACCCTATTTATGCTGATGATCTACTGGTCTTCATTCAGCCTACGACGATGGGGTTGCAGACTTTTGCGGGTATTATGGAAGATTTGAAGTCCTTCTCGGGTCTCCAGCTGAACAGGGATAAGAGTCGGGTCTACTTCAGTTTCCGGTGTTCCCAGATGGAGGAGCGGGCTGATGTCCTAGGGATCGCGAGGAGTGATCTTCCGGTGCGCTATTTAGGAGTGCCCCTCACAGTCAATTATGCGCGAAATCAGGACTGCCAGGGCCTGGTAGAGTATGTCCAGCGGAGAGTAGAAGGCTGGCAAGCCGCCAGTCTGTCTTTTGGCGGACGCATAGAGCTGATCAGATCTGTGATCTCGGCTGTGGCCCAGTTTTGGCTACAGTCCATTCTCCTCCCGGTGGCCACTATTCGGCGAGTGGAGCGTCTTTGTGCTGATTTCCTTTGGAGGGGGGTATGCATGCGATCTCGTGGGAGCAGCTCTGTCGTCCCAGGAAGGAGGGAGGTGTGGGGCTCAGGCCGTTGCTGGAGATCAGGGAGGCCTCTGCGCTTAAGCTGGCCTGGAGATTCGTTAGCGGGGGGTCTCTTTGGGCGGACTGGATGCACAGAAGATACGTGAAGCATGGTAATTTTTGGACGTGTTCTCCTGATAACAACCATTCTGTCACGTTCAAGACTGTCCTGAGACACATGGGTGTGCCCAAGTCTGCTATCCGGAGGGTCATGAAGGATGGGTCGGGGACGGACCTCTGGCGGGATCCTTGGATTGATCGGTGTTCGTTGCTAGATATTAGGGGTTCCCCGACTCACATGGAGGACAGGCGAGGTCTGACGTGTAGTCGGATCTTACGAGATGAAGAGTGGAGGCCGGAATCTTATCGGTACACTGAGGAGCTGGGAGGGTTAATTTTGTCTACAGTCTTTGATCCGGCTTTGCCTGCGGATCGGTGGATTTGGGAGCCGCCTGAAGCATCTTTGGGCTCGGGGGAGTTCCAGTTCCGTAGTTGCTACAATCTTATCCGGCACACTTTTCTTCTGAGTTCTGATTATGAGTTCGTCTGGTGTAAGGGTCTGGCCAGAAAGATGCAGTTGTGTGTTTACAAGCTTCTTCTAGGTCGCCTCTTGACGAGGGATCGCCTGAGTTCTTTTGGTGTGCCAGTGCCGGACCCAAAATGTGTGCTTTGCTGTTTGGAGCCTGAGTCTATTAAACATATCTTTTTCGAGTGCACTCTGGCATGGCAGATATGGTCGGAGCAGAGTCGGGTATTGGGAGTGTGCGCCTCTGGTAAATACATTGGGGACATCATCCCGGTGATACGAGATAGCAGGGGTCGAGGTCAGGACTGGTTCCGTACAGCTAGAGTTCGCCTGGCGGCTTCGGTTTGGCATGTTTGGCGGGAGCGAAACCGCCGGATCTTTGAGGGACTAGTCACACCTCCGGTTGGCATTCTCCACAACATTGAGTTTGATGTAAATGCTATGGAGAATGTATGAGTGTTGAGTGGGAGTCCCACTCAGATTGTATGTTGTATGATTATGGCTTCTCTTTTGGAATAAAATTTACCTTCTTTCAATATATATATATATATATATATATATATATATATATATATATATAGCAAATGACCTCTAGCCCAGTGGTTAAGAGAGATGCATGCGGCCCGAGACTGGTCAGGAGTTCGAATCCCAGTGGGAGCGATTCCAGAAACAATTTACCTGGTTCCAAGTATATATATATTAAAATATATATATATATATATATATATATATATATATATATATATATATATATATATATATATATATATGGAGCTTGGTTGGGCTAGGATGGCCATAATTCGACTTGCAACATTAGTTTGACACGTCTGGAGGGAGCGTAACAGACGTATATTTGAGGGGCTGATTACCCCTCCCGTTGGAATTCTAAATAATTTAGAATTCGATGTATCTGTAATGGCCCCTTAACCGGGGTGGGAGAGATGTGAGATTGTGTACTGTAATACTTTTACTGAGCTCTGCATGGAATAAAATTTACCCTTATTCCAAAAAAATAAATAATATATATATATATATATATATATATATATATATATATATATACTCATATTTGTATACATATTTTTATTTATATATAATGGTTGTACTGTATATATATTCATACACACATATAAATACATAACTATTTAGGCTATAACAACTACTAAGTTTATTTATGAAAATTAAGGAATTTTTCTTTACAAAAACATCCTATAAACCTACAAGAACAAAAAGAAGAGAAGACGGCCGTTAAGGGGGAAGACCTTATGAACCGATAGCCCTAGAGGAAGGAAAGAAACTGACTAGTGACGGACGTCCCTAACTTGACTTGTCCGAAAGTAGAGCGATTTCCTGACCGGAAAAAGATATCATCTACTAAGCAGTTTAACCACAAAGGTGGCTCATAGATCTTAGGATCATTGTGTGATGTAGCTTTTTTGGCTTTCTTATATTATCTATGTTTATGTGAACTTGTAGGAGCATGAACTATTTCCCTCCCACTATTGTAGCGGCATGAGCTATTTACCTCCCATTTTATTTATCTTAATCAAATGACGTTTACTAAAAAAAAGTACGTCATCATTAACAACTAGTTTCTAGTTTCTAGCAAACAAAAACTTCTTTAATTGGACTCTTTATTAAGTTTCTTATAGTTTCTAAAAACCAAAAGAAACTAAGTTTCTTGCTTCCAAAAAGAAACACTTCGAATTTGAAATTATGAAAGCTACATATATTACTATAAAAAACATAAACCAACAAATCCTTTGAAGCATTTCGAGTTTGAAAGTCTGGGAGAGAACCAACCTAGTCTGATGGATAATGATAGTGGAGCTCTTATGTTAGTTTTGTAGGTGATCATCTATATCCAACCTAGTTAGTTCCAAGTCTGATTTTGTAATGAGTTTGATTTTCATACTAGTTTTTTTTCCTTCCCTTTCAAGAGCTCAGTTGATGGGGTTTTTGCTCTGTCAGCATCCTTCTTAACTACACCATTCTGCCCAATAGTGGAGCTATCTTGTGTTAGCTTTTTCTTGCAACCATTGATTTCTTTGGCTCTCTTGAGCTATCTATTATTTATACCTTTTGTCGATTGTTGCAAGCTCCATGATTGAGTTTAGCTTAGGTGTCTCTGCACCCCAGGGGACTGCCACTACGTCAACAAGTGCAATCTCGACCCATCTCCAGCTCATTTTGGGCATACAAACTGAGTGCATTTGATTTCACATTCAGCTGAGTGCATTTGATTTCACATTCATATATTTTGTTCACTATTCTAAAAATCGGCCTAGGCGTCTGGTGCTCGCCCGATGTCCGCCTAGGTGCTTGCCTAGTGCCTCTCGACGTCCTACTATGCATGTTTTTGGGTAATTGTTGCAATTTTCAGCAGGTTTTTTGAATTTTTTTAACCGCCTAGACCTAGGCAGCTTCCTAGACGAACTAGGCACACGGTGTCCACCCAACATTGATTTTGTTCTATTTCTTACATGCATCCGTTTAAGTATCGACTTAGTAGTTACCCCACATCTTGTACTTGTACAACCATTACACCCTCATTGCAGAGCTATAAAAAATAAATGGGAGCAAGTCTTAAGAGTTCCTGCAATTTTTTTTAATGATGACGTATACTATAAAAATAATTATAGAGGGTTAAAAGTGGATGTTTGCTTTTGAAAAAAATAAAAGAATAATAAACAATTTGGTCATAATTGTTCCCCTTGGGTTTCCATCTATTTTGATGGAAACTAAAGTGTGAAGTAGTTTCTTTTGGTGGTGGACCTTACAAATTTTCCAACACACTTTCCATTTTCCAAACATGTAAGTAAAAGGGACCTAGCTAGATTTTCCACGTGTTTCCTAGTTGCCCTCAAACTTTCCATTTGCCAAACAGGACAAGGTCCTAAGTGGAAGTAGATCATATCATATTCTACTATAATGGTTTTCTAAATGAAAGATGAGACATCCATCATATAGACTTGTTTATTCTTTTATCTTATTTTGTCTAGTAGATGTTTCCATTTTCTCAGATTTAATTTTCCTTTGTTCTTCATTTGTGTATTACGCAGGCCAATTGTGACACTTGTTTATCCTTTGTAAGTAGATCTTCTTATGTTATTTCTTTGTTATATCACACGGCCATCTTTTTTCTGGCATATTATATGTGAAACTGCACTTAATCATGTTGGAATTGGAACTTAGACAGGTATGCTTCAGTCAAGGCAATAGAAACAAAATCCCCCATCGATGACCAGCAATGGCTTACTTACTGGGTGCTGTATTCCTTAATGACATTGTTTGAGCTTACTTTTGCCAAAATCATTGAATGGTAATTGCATTTCTAAAGCTTCCATCTTTCTGGTTTGTGAGATTATTTTTTCTTTTTTTTCTTATCTTCCTTGCTAATATAATTAGCTATTATTTTTTCATTCATATTTCAATGCATTACTGAAAATCCAGCCATTCTTTCCTTTAGTTGTTTGTTTTGTGTGATTAGACTTCACAAAATTTGAAAGTTCTTTTTACTATTACTTGATGTTGCCAATTCAATGACATTATAATTCTCAGAATTCATCCCTTCCTCTAATCTTGTAAAATCCTAATGGTATTTTACATATTCTTCAAAAAGCACAGCCTGTCCATTGAGAGTGTCTTTTTCTTACCTATGCTATGGATAAGTGTAGGCCCTCTGGTTGAAGTAGGTAGGACTGCAAATGAATAGATCATCTCACTAGCTCGAGTAGACTCGGCTCGATAAAAGCTCGACCCGTTAAGTTTGAACATGAAAATGGGCTCGATTGCCTTAACAACCCGAGCTTGAACATAGGAATCTCAGCTCGTGAACAAGCTCGATGAGTACTCCGCTCGGCTCGACTTTTCTAGCTTGACAATCACTCTCCGTGGCACAAGTTGACCTGTCATCAAATTTTCTAAATTTTGATGTGAAACTGTCAAGAAATTCATGGCATATCATAGCTTCTAGTCCTAATTCGGTTGGGAACTAAAATGTTCATACTTAGTGTATGGAATTTAAATGACCATGGCTAATTAAGCCCAGGACACGAGCTAGACTCGAGCTCTAACAACTTGCCAGCTGCTTGCGAGCACTGAGCTTGAACGTCTTCATATAAGCTTGGGCTGGAGATCGGCTCGATAAGGACCAGCCCTAAATAAGCTGAGCCATGACATGCAAAGCTCGTGTTGACTCAGATCGATTGCAGCCCTAGAAGTAGGATTTGTAAGAAAATAAAGAAAAATGTTTAAAACTTGATAAAAGTTAGAAAGGGCCACAACGGGAAACATATTACTACTAATGACAAGTGATATGCTACAAGAGTTTGATTGATTAGAGATTCATTCTTCTCTGTTGATTAGTTATAAGTACTTTTAACTGAACCGTGTTTACCCATCATCCCACGATCTCGAAGGGTGCTTTCGGTGCTTGCCGCATGTCCCTCTTCCGATCATGGGTGTTGATAGTGAGTTGATTCTTCATCCGTCAGGTTTGCCTTGTGTAGATACCCATAACTAAACTGATTGGACCGAGCTTCCTTTTGTCAGTAATGGGCCGTCCTATATTTTGTAAAAATGGGGTAAATACCACCCATATTGCCTACTCAGTTTATAAGGTCAATCAGTCAGCAGTCGGCACCTTCGAGCCTTTAGATTCTATTGAATATTTGTGATGATTTTATTGATAATCTCATGGCTATATATAGCCTTACAATCCTCCTCATTACATTAAACCCTCTGTGGAATATCCTGTGGCATATTCTGACATACCAAATATACCAAAACAGGTAGATACATCACTCTTATTCTTCATCAAATACAGCCAAGTGACACGAGAAGACCAATCAATGAAGGAAACAAAATACTTGTAACCATTCATAGTAGTAATGGCGCATGGCCCCCAAACATCAGAATGTATTACATCGAAAACAGATGAGCTCCTATGACCCGTACTAGCATATGAGCTCCTAGTAAGTTTGTCTAAATCACATGCATCACATACTAGTTTCTCCTTATTTGTTTTCTCATAAATAGCTGTATACAATTTACTTAAAGTAGCAAAAGTAGAGTGTCCCATCCTCTTATGGTGGAGTATTAATGTATTCTCGGCACTCATCTTTAGTCCTTCCATTCCTGCCTTCTCTGTCATAGACGTCAATGCTGAATCCAGTCTTTCTCGATCCAGGTACCACAGTCCCTCATGCCAAGTGCCAATTCCAAGTCTTCGTCCCGTCTCTTTCTCCTGGAAGATAACCTTAGGAATATCAAAAGAGACCATGCATTTTGGTTGGAGGATTATAGAACTGATAGACAAAAGACTGACTGAAAAAGATAGAGCATGCAAAACATTGTATAATTTTACTGAACCTGTACAATTTATATTACCCTTACCAACCACTAGCTGGAAGTACCATCAGCTGTTTGAATGTTGTCTGCCGATGCTAGGAGAGTGTAGAAGGAGAACTCACTAGCATTTCCCGTCACATGCTGAGATGTCCCCGAGTCGATAATCCAGTCTGACGATTTAAGGGAAGACATAGATGTAAGGGCGAGTGAGTCGTCAGTACCTTCTGATGGATGGGCATACATGGCGGCGTTGTCTCCAACGAAAAATGAGGTGGACGCCTCCTCGATTTCACTCCTCCTGTCTCCATCTTTTGACGTTCTCTGCTTCCTTCTGAGTGCCTCCAGCATGCCCATCAGTACATGATCTTTCTCAGTAAAGGTACCACCAGCTCCCTCATCCCCTTCTGCTACAAGTAGGTTCGCTCGATAACCTCCTCGACCACCCTGTCGACCCCCACGACCACGACTACGTCCTCCAAAATGTCCACGTCCACCGAACTGTCCACGTCCACCACCTGGATCTCCCTCCTTAGGTTGTTTGGTGCAAGCATACCGATGATGTCCCAGCAGGTTCGCTCGATAACCTCCTCGACCACCCTGTCGACCCCTACGACCACGACTACGTCCTCCAAAATGTCCACGTCCAACACCTGGATTTTCCTCCTTAGGTGGTTTGGTGCAAGCATACCGATGATGTCCCATCTCTCCGCAGTTATAGCGCTGTCGGTTGTGCTGCCAGGACTCTCCCTTAGGCCATGTGTCGCTCGAACTAGTAGCCGGCAGTGCTGACTTTACTTCAGGAGGACCACCTGTCCCTGCCTGCAACTTGATGCGAGTCTCCTCCTGGATCATGGCCGAGATAGCCCTTCAAGGGTGGGAATCCTCAGTTGGGCTAGAAGTAGTGCTGTCCTCTGAGCAAATACTGCAGCAAGTCCTTTAAGGAACTTCATCGTCCTCTCCTGCAGACATACATGTCTCTTCTTACACTTCGGGTCCCCGCAGCTCGTCCGATCTGAGGAGTGATCGTAATCCAACCATAGATGCTCCAACTTCGTGGCATACTCCTGCACCGTCTTCTCTTCCTGTACGGTGTCATCGGTCTCCCCCTTGATCTGGAATATCCGCAAGTTGTTTCCTACACTATCGTAGGTCTTCTTAATTTCTCCCATACGTCCTTCACCATCTCGATGCCATCCACTGTGGCGGCGATCGACTGGACTAAAGAATTGAGAAGCCAAATGTAGATCACCATATGAGTGGACTTTCACTCGTCGTGTCCTGCCGAGCCCTCGTCCGGCTGTCTTCTCTCCTGACAGAAAACCCTCCAGGTTCTTTCCTACGAGGGTTCTCCTCACCCGTCGTGACTGTTACATCCCGCTCCCGTAGGAGCGATTGTCCTCGCTAAGGCGTGATGCCGTACGAGCCTAGATTGCGCTCGTGCAAGGCAGTTTCATAACGGCCGATTACAGCGGCTGCGACGGGATCGTCGCACAGAAGGCCCAAGCAGAAACATTGAACATGCAGCGGAATTTAGAAGCAAAACACAAGTTATTCAAAATGTCCTCTTTATTGATATTGAACAATAAGATTACAATAGGGCGCAAGGCCAAGATTACAAGTCTCTCAAGCTCACTTTTCTCTCATTTTACAAGTCACTCTGCTCTCTCATCTCTCGATACAATGCTTGAGCCAGCGGAAGCTTCGGAAGGCAATGTCCATACATTATGTTGCGTATAAGTTTTGACTCCACGCGGCCGCACGCTTCGAATCGCCAAGGAAATTCCGTGCCTCGACGCATCCAAGCGAGCTCCGCGCCACGAGCTTCTACCTGTGCCTGCACATGAAAACTGTGTGGGTGTCAGTACTCAACTGTACTGGTGGAGTGAGCTCCTCGCCCACCCATACAAAACCGACATGTTCATTTACTTTGTGCAGCTTAAATCCCTTTTTGATTGTCTTTCTAGTCTTGTCTTGGGATCAATTTTAGGACAAAGACGTCTTGGCCAATACACGGCAACGCAACGACCGGGTCGTGCTATACTCTATTTGCGACTTCAATATATTCGAGGCAGTGCCTCGCCGAGTAGAAACTTATGCAACTCGGCCGTGCCAAGACATTCACTTCTTTCATGCGCCTCTAGACCATTCTCGTGCCAACGACGTCAAGGGGACGACTCGTGCTGGTCGTGCCAATACTCTTGCTCGTGCCTTAATCTCGAGGCCGTGCCTCTCAAGTACCAACAAGACTTTTTCAACTTGCCTTACGGTCCTTCCTGACTTAACTCGAGACGAGACCACATTCATACCGCAACACGTATTCTTGCTATAGCCATCTCTTAGGCTCTAGATTGGTGATGCAACCGTGCACACCCTAACCCATGACGATTCAAGGTTAGCGCTTGCTAGAAGCGTAACTTGTTAACCCAACTCGTAACCTGCTAGTACTCGACGCAATCCAAAGGCATAAACGCGGATAGCCGCTCTTGTCGACATATCTATATGAGTGGTCACTAGCAATGTCAAGCTATCCTGGATCTTATGCATACGGTGACCATTCGCGTGGCGAGGTACGAGCTCCCACCGAATGACCCGCAGCCTATATTGTAATGGTTCACTTCAATCGAGTCGTACGGTCGATGAAGGCCGTACAATATCTGCAATTCCTCCTAGGCCGACACGAACCCGGCGCCCCGGGATCGCTCGAGGAATTTAGCCCTTGCGCGCAAGTTGTCCAATGACCATGCAAGACTCAACTCCATCTATCAAGTCCTTCCTTAATCATGACCATGCTTTTCATCTTTCTATCGAGACTCCCAAGTAGCGGGACCGATCTCGTGAACGAGACTTAGCGAGAGTCCCAAGTAGCGGAACCGATCTCGCGAACTTCCTTATCGAGACTTAGCGAGACTCCCAAGTAGCGGGACCGATCTCGCGAACTTCCTTATCGAGACTTATCGAGACTCCCAAGTAGCGGGACCGATCTCGTGAACGAGACTTATCGAGACTCCCAAGTAGCGGGACCGATCTCGGCGACAACCAATCGCGTGGACTTCCTTTGTCCGTGGCATACTTTTCATTAAACCAACCGTGGCTCGTGCCTTAGACAGACCTTGTTCTCTAGGCGACGCTATCGCTCCAGTCACATATTTATATGACGAGCCTTGTTCTCGTGGAACTAAGTGACTTAGCAACTGCAAGAAACAGGGTACAGTACTTACTATGACTTCGATAGCCCAGCACAACTCTCGTCTAACTTATTCGGGCCACGACTTGACGAGCAAAGGCTACGCCAAGCATCACATCGAGGGAACGTGCCGTGCACGCGTTCGACTTGAACAACCAAGTTCTCGGGTGCCTAGACTTAAGTCACAAGCCGTGCAACACGACTTAAACCACGGGACATGCGAAGGCTATGCTAAGCCTTGGACAACGGGACCGTGCATGCTTATCAAGCATTCACGCGGGCGACGCCTATGACTTAGGCTAATTCGAGCATTGTGGCAACTTAGCAACTTAGGCCAACTTCCTTCTCCCAAGCCACGGGGCGAAGGACCGAGTGTCATTTTGAAAGCACGTTGAGCCGACTTTTAAGCAGACCGTGGGACCTTTTTCCATGTTCTAACACATTTTGATCCGTCGGGATTATTCCCTTAGCTATGTGGATGGTCTCTTTTATTATCAAGCCTAACTTGTGCAAGTTGAAAACATGCGAGTTATTATGTGTAGGCTAAGATGAGGCAAGTTCATCGAAACTACCCCACCTGAGCGAGGAGTCGCCTCGACCGAGCGAGTCTTCGAGCAGCCGTTGCAAGGCTAAGGCCGAACGTCGTCGGCATTTCGATTTCTCCGATAGACTGAGCGGGACGGGACGTTATAGTGACCAACTCAGGTAGGTCGCTGGTCCATCAAGCTTCAGATCGATGGAGAGAAGCTCCAACTTCGTCGATGTTCGCATCGTGCTCTCACCAGTCGGCAGTTTCATCAGTTTCATCAACGTTGCAACCTCCGCAGGGTCCAGCTTCTTGATGATCTCCTCCATCGATCCTCCTCTTCTCCGATTACCTCACACCCGTTCTACGATTCACGCTCGTCCTCTTCGTCCTCTCATAGATCTGATCATGTCTCTCTCCTATCAGATCTAGGCCTTCAACGTCCGAAACGATTCCGCGGAAGACTTCGGAAACCGCGGCTTTGCGGTGGTAGGGGCGGTGGGCCGACTGACAAGCGAGTGGGCGCCGTCGGGTGGGTGTCTTCGAGCAGCGGCCGTCGCGAGCAGTAGCAGCAGCAACAGCCGCGCGCGTGCGGCGGAGGTGCCCGTGGAGCAGCGGCCGGCTCGCGCGCGAGGTGGTCAGTGTTCGGCCGTGCAGCGGCTGGTGCCGGCGGGGTCGGTGTGCGGCAGAGGCGGCATGCAGCGGCTGGTGGCGGCGGTGGCTGTAGTGGTGCGGATGGTGATGGCGTTGACGACTAGGGTTAGGGTTTGAGAAAGGTGGTGGCGGCTAGGGTTTTTGGTGGCTCTGATATCGTATTGAATATTTGTGATGATTTTATTGATAATCTCATGGTTATATATAGCCTTACAATCCTCCTCATTACATTAAACCTTCTGTGGAATATCCTGTGACATATTCTGATATACCAAATATACCAACAAGATATTCCAATATACTTATTCTAATATACCAACATATTCTCCATGCTCTTATGAGCCCCATGCTTGCAGACTGCTGGGCGCAACAACGGTCTTACTGACATTCAATGGAGGAGAGGCGGGAGACAATCTACCATTCTTACCCACTGTATGTTGGCCCAACAAACGCTCAACTTTACTCACCATATAAGCATTGGCCTTGATGGTTGTACTGTTGGTCTTGCTTGGCTAAGCAGTCCACTGGGGCCCTCACTGCCCGGAGAGCCGTCTTGTGACCATCAAATTGTTCCATAGATGCAAGAAAGAAAAGCAAATGCCATAAGCTATAAAACGAAAATCGACGACTAAGATTCCAGAACAGTGTAGACCTGCTCTTCATGGCCTGGCTTAATCCAAACTTACCATGGACTTCTCTTTCCAATAACCCCTCGAGACAAGCTCTATGAAATGTGACATCCGAATAGTAGTTCCTCCTATTCACGAGAGGCCTCCACGCATTTAAGAGATTAACCTTCCATGGACATTTAACTTGACTAAGAAGAACTCGTCTTTCCGTCGATCTTGAGCCCCAATACCTCACACCCTGTATATTACCCAATCTTTCATACCCTTTATGGTTGGACGATCTTCGGAAAGAGCAACAAAGAACTGTACGTTGAAGTCTTGGGTTGGTTTCCCTCCTTTGTGGAGAACACCCAGAGTCCAACGAGCACCATCCCGTGTTGTATAAAAGCTTGGGGAGCCAAAGGCGACAAACGGGCTTCGAAATGAAGCCACAAACATGGTAGGGAAGCTGATACAGCAACATCCCGTATGCATACCGATTTTTCCGAGAGTAAGACAGGTTTGGACCAGTACACCAACAAGTATACAGGCGGTATAACAACGACATACCGGTCCTGCAGGATTGAGCGGAAGTTGGGTTTGGGATCAAGTGTTGGATCAAGATTCGACCATTCGAATCATCTCATAGACGGGGAAGTACGAGGAGATGGTTATATTGGTATTCCCTGACCTAATTTAAGATGGTAAAACCTATGGTGTGATTACACAAAGATGGTGTGATTACACAAAGGCTGTATAACTTTCAAGAAGAGGGAGAAGGATATTAGAGGGCTTGCGGTTCATTCGAAGGATATTATTCAAGGAGATCCACATTAGTTCGTTTTCGGGATTCTTGTTCTCCGATAACTTGTATTTTCTCTACTGTAGTCATTCCCATTCATTAAATTGTTGTAGTTGATCCATTGTCGAATCGATGGAAGAAGTTGGAGAGGAGTCGGTGCATTCTTCTATTCAAGTAGTGGAGCTTTTTCGGGTTACACTCCGATCGTTTCATGGTTTTCTTCTGCGTTAGGGTTCCACATAAAAATCATGTATTTGCGATTGTGTGGATTATGTGATTGTATGTTAGCAAGATTCGTCGATTTGTTTCAGTCCCACAAAATACTTTCTGTTGGGAACGGTTGTATTCTGCTGCGTTCCTCCAATCCCAACAGAGTGGTATTAGAGCGTCATGTTAAGATGTTAGGTATTTGATAGATTGAATGAGAGGAAAGATGAATATGAATCCAGTTCGAATGATTAGTCTGAATGACACTATCACCAGTGGCATAACAAGATGAATAATCTGCTGTATGAAGACACGATGCATTTACCTGTGTTTGCCTCCCGCATGCCCAAAGATAAACCCAAGGGGGATTGAAAGTTTGAGCATGCACACATGTATGCGTATACATCCGACAATTTGTAGATGATAACATATATAATCACATTGCAAACCTAAATATGTGACTGTCTCGTGGCAGTGATGCTGGAGTTCTTATATGCTAAGAAAACTGACATTAACAAGTTGTTTATGATCCGACAGATGATGGTTCTAAGGTACAAGGACGACACACCTATTATGGATAACGTGAATGAGTTCTAGGGTGTAGTTGACTAGATGGCAGCGATGAGAGTCAAATTCGACGATAAGATACAATGACTATGGCTGTTGGGTACATTGTGAGACTGGTGGGAAACTTCACGAGTATCTATGATCACTTATGCTCCCGACAATGTTGTTACTTTGGATTTTACTAAGAATGGGATGTTGAATATGCATATGCGGAAAACATTTCAGGGCATATCTCCTGTTGGGTTTTGGCCTTTATACATTGGAACTTTAGTCCCACGTTGGCTAGGCCAAAAGAGTTGTATCTCTATATATTAGCTATGCTCTTTTAGAGATGCACAAGTGGTGTGGAGGTGCACATGAGTGTGCCATGTGGGGTTATTTTTCTAATGGAAAAAAAGGTTACATAAACAATTGAAAGCATTCATGCTTTTTGGTCTTGGAAAATTTATTTCCATTGGAGCTAAGCCCCGTAGGGGCTTAGCGACTCTGACTCGGACACGGACTCGGGCTCATGGGCTCATGAGGCGTAATGTGGCGTTTTGTTGGCGCACTTTACACTTAGCACGTCAGCATCGTCGCTAGGCGCATAGTATGCTTAAGTTGCGCTCGTTGCACGAGCCAGTTGCGCGGCCAGGCGCGCTGCCAGGTTGCGCGACTCAGGTTGTGCAGGCCAGGTTGCGCGACCAGTTGCGCAGGCCAGGTGCGCGGCCAGGTGCGCTGCCAGGTTGTACGGACCAGGTTGCGCGTCTAGTGACGCGTCCAGTGGTGCAACCAGTTGCGTGCACAGGTGCGCGCTCAGTTGCGCGGGTGGCGCAGGGCGCGCAAGTGGTTCAGTGCGCGTTCAGCGCGTGGTGTACAAGGCGCGCGGGGTGCGCGAGGTGCGCAACTTGCTTCAGATCATGCCTGTGCATGATCTGAGCGGTTACTGCACGTTCGGAGTGGTTTTTACCACGTCCCGAATGTTGTGCTAACCGGGCAGTTGCTACTCGGGCCTATAAAAGGTCTCTTCTCTCTCACAGGTAGATACACATATATATACAGAGAGTTACGAAAGTTTACAAGTATTTTTTAACACAAGTAAACAGAAGTCTTGAGAGAAGAGAAGTGTTGAACCAGCGTTGCATTTGCACGGGAGTCCGTGTACGATCCGAGGAGTCAGAAGAGCAGGAGTGTTCCAAAGTTCTCCGACGAACTTGCTGGTTCCTGGAAGCTATTCGTGTGGGACGAATATAGCTTTGAGCGACGATGATCATTCACCCAAGCAGGATATTCATCCATCAATCGCCTGCTATCTTCTTCGCTGCTGTGGATTACGAAATTTTTTTAGATTCTCGTAATATCATATGCTGCTGTAACGAGATCTTTTTAGATCTTCGTTAACTTGCGCAACCTTCCTTGAAGTGTTGTGTTGGAACGTTGTTTTTACAATTGTTTCATCTTCTCAGTTTTCCATCGAAAAATTGTGCCCCGGCACTAACAATCTCAAAGCTATATTGTTACGATGGAAAACTTTAATGCCTCACTCCTCAATACTGACTTTTGTAAGTTAGAAAAGTTTGATGGAGAACATTATCAAGTCTGGAAGAGGAAGGTTTATCTCACTCTTCAACTCAGAGACGTTGATCACGTGCTTCTTGAAGAGGAACCTACTGTTCCAGATACTGGGTCTGCTGCCGCAATCACTGCGGCTACTAAACTTCTGCCACGACCCACACCTACTGTGAGGGTACGAGCACGTAACAACGTCCAGCCTACGCTGTAGAGTCAGCGGTAGAACGTTGTTCTAGGTCACTATCTAACCAACAAATCACACAATTATAAAATGTACTTGTCAATATATCAACTCCGAACGGAGGACAAGTATAGATATAATGTAATCTCAATCACAGTCTAAGCACGATATATAATAACACAGAAGATTATAAC
Source organism: Iris pallida (assembly GCA_029216955.1). NCBI lineage: Eukaryota > Viridiplantae > Streptophyta > Magnoliopsida > Asparagales > Iridaceae > Iris > Iris pallida. Next base: position 627,396 of record JANAVB010019600.1, on the reverse strand, counting down.
TAAGACTAAATAACAACAATAAACCAAATTACTAAATAATATAATCTCAGACAATCTCAAACTACATATCTCAACTTATTTACAACTCAAGTTCTAAAGCATGAAAGCTATTACAAGGCAACTAGCTAATCTTCCGATCACTCCTGAGTGTCGGGGCCATAAGTAGCTAAGCCATCTCCTGGTCCATAATATGTAGGGCATGTGTCCTCAGGGCAATTATCTGTAAAATTTTCAATAGGTCCAGTTAGGACAGGAACGAGTACAACTCATCATGAAAACCCAAGTAATGACAGAGAACTATAAAGCAGTTATAGACAGTTTTATTGATGAATATGGTGGGTTATATTCAGGTGATGGTATAGAGAAACATATAAGATACAAGAAAAGTAACTAAAACAAGAGTAGAATCATGACAATGAAGACTGTAAATATAAACTAGCTGAACTAGAGTAACATGGTATAAGTCCAGACAGTAAATGTAACAAGTGTAAAACCTATGTAAATCCAGTACGGGACGAATCTAATACAAGATGAATCCAGTACAAGATGATTCTAGTCAGTGATCAAGAATTCATGTGAGACCGGCTATACTCTAACAGTGTGTTTTAAAATACTGAGATCGACATGTAAACGGTTGTAGGTATCAGGCACATCTCTCACTGATCAGGCGAGAGATGGCTATGCTTCCAGCAGATTTCAGTAGGGAGATTCCAGATTTGGGGTATGGCTACATGCCTTACTCAATATTTCTCCGTCCCGCAATACAAGTGAATCCAGTACAAGACACGAGAATCGAGAAGAGTCCAGCCAAACACGATGATTCCAGTAATGATTCCAGAATGATTCCAGTAATAGAGGCCAGATAAAATGGTAAGTGTGTCGCATACATGAATCCAGAAATATCCATACGTGTGGTAACAGAGAATCACATAAATCTAACTAGAACTGAAGTACAGTAACTGACAAATAAATGAGAGAACTATCAGAGAACGTATTCGCCTGATACTCTGAAAAGAGTAGTGTAATATCATATGTCTGCACCAGAGTCACAATGTCCTAAATAGAGTAATATAGGTTATGACATGTCCAGGATGGTAAATTAGAACATTACAATGCAATCTACATGATTTCTGGGCCAATCTAGATCAAAGTCAAACTTGGGTCAACCATAGTCAATTACACTAGTCAAACTAGGTCAACTAGGCCAATCCTAGTCCAATCAAGTCTCACTAGGCCTAACCAAGTCTAGACTAGCATCCAAGCACAATCACAAGGTTACAAAGCAACACATATTCATATATATGCATATACCATATATATATATATATATATATATATATATAGGCTAAGGTATTTATACATGCATTTATACATTATCATTCATTCATGCATATATATTCATTCATACATTCATATATGCATACATGCATACATACATATATACATATATACATATATATTTAGCATACTTGCATTCTACATTACCTTTATTCATGCTTATTCATGTCATCATGCATCCATACATATATACCTTCATGCATTCATTCAACAGCATCATTAACTAGCATATTTGCCTATCATTATGAAATCAACATGCATACATACATGGGTGTGATAGGTTTAGGGATTAAAGCTAGTGTACAACATATATAGTGTAGTGAAGTATAGGCATGCATATAGAGGGGGGTTAAGGTGTCAACATGGCAGTTTAGTTTGGTTCCAGGAAAGGGGTTCACACAAGCTTGTGTGAAGCAAACTCAGGAAAACACAGCATGTGCAACCTTCATAACCCAACAACCCAACCTGCATATGCTCAGGTATGCATGTATAACTCAGTTATACCTATTCAATTCTCAGGTTACTACATGAGATCCCCAACTCAGGTTAGCAAGGCTATGTTAAGACACTATTACAACATCATCGTCACGACAACAACACCATAGCAAGTCTAAAACCTAAACTACAGCTCAGGAAAACAGAGGCATGTAGGTAATACATTAAGGTTTAGATAATGGTTCAGTTTAGGCATACATTTCAGGTATGTAAACTAAATTAACATAGGCAAGATGTTTACAATATTAAATGAACCTTTAATTCACAGAAATTAACATTAATTAACATATTTAGCTCTGAAACCATACTGCATAGGTTCATGAATACAATTTCAGGAAGGAGAGTATCAGAATATTGTTTCAAACCCAATTTTTCCCATTCCCACATGCATATACCTAAACCAGTTATGTAAAATCATTCCAGACATCGTATGTATGTAACCACTTCATCAATTGAACATTCATATACATAAATTAACATATTAAATCTCAGTTTTAAACTCTGAACAACCCCTGTACAGGCACAGTATCAGAGTGCATTGTGCTCGACACATTCTCAACCAAATTCGAATCAACACCCCAATCAAAACAGCAAAAATTAAAGTACATATGTGTGTGTCAGAAATTTCGATGCGAGCTCGAGAACTTCCTCGACTCGCAACCAAGTGTCACGAAACTTGGTGAGGGTCTAGTCAGACATGGGCCCCATCACCTCGTCAAATTTTACGTGTCCTGGTGCTGTGTCGTGTCCTGTGTCAACCCCGAAATGCAGGGGATGCGCACAGCGTGCACGAGCAGTGCAAGATCGGTGCGCGGTTGATTTCTCCGCGCACACAGAACGAGAACCTGTGAAATTTTGTGGGGGTGATGTCAGTGATTGCACGAACGTGTCCACCAAAAATCATGACCTGAATCGCCGTGTCGTGTCCTGTGTCAACCCCGAGCAGCAGGCCAGTGCACGGTGTCCTCGTGCGTGCGTGTGTATCCAATTTTGGACACGAAATGCGCACAGAATCGTGCTCAGTCCTCAACATAATTAATGTACACATCAAGAGCTTCAAAAACATGTAATTACTTTTGGAAAATACGAAAATTCATTTCATTGCGACATTTCGTCGAACACGTAAGCTTACACATAGACACGTGTCCGATACGGACACCAAACGGACACGAAATCCTACCAAACTTGAGGGACAGCTAGGGGACATCTAAACCTAGCATAATATGCAAAGAAATCAGAATAAAAATCCAATTTGTAGGGTTTTACCTATAAGTGCAAATTGCAAGAAAAGCTTCAAATGGGGGAGTGTTCTTCTTGATGGCCAATTGCTCCAAATGAACCCAAAACTGAGATTAACCTCCAGAAATAATAAACATACAGAAATTAGGTCCTAATGCAAAAGACTAGGATTAAAAAGGAATTAAAATAAATTTATGGAAATTTTTGAAAGGGAAAAAAATACATTTTCTTCAAAACTAGGTCAAGCTCTAAAAGAGGCAAGAACTCCTTAACATGACATTAAATAGGGAGGGGCTCTTTTATGGCTGGTCATAAGTTGCTAAATTAGGGTTAGGGTTTCCTAGATTGGCCCATGGGCTTAAGTCACAAGTCATTAAGTCATTAAATCACAAGTCATTTCATTAAACCATAAACCATGAAATGATTTCACTTAAACTAATCCTCTTATTCCAAAATTAGTTTCTAATGACTAAAAGTAGGTTAACCTAAGTTAGACTAGGGTCACCATGGCTAGGGTTAGCTTCTAGACTAGTCTACAAGTCTCTATAAGTCAAAGCCCAAACTAGGAATCACCAATCCAATAAATAATCAAATAATTCAAATAAGTCAAAATGACCAAATTCTCCTAGGCTAAAAATGATAACTAAATATCCCTAATGACATGGTTAGTGTCACGCCCCAGAACCAGAATACTGGAGAGCGGGGGCAGACATAGCCAGCTACGTATAATGAAATGGAATCCACTCCACTATACGGTCACGGCTGTCTAGATATATGAGGGTTTATCTACAAGTCAACAGTCTCTTAAGGTCAATAACAAGCCTAGTGTCTCAATCACAAGCAAGTAAGTAAATGTTACAAGATGTAAGATCACCAAATATACAATAGTAAGGCGTTCCAAACATTACATATTCAGCTGATCATGAAGCTAGTCGTTACAAAATGTGAGGACTAGCAAGAGTTTTAGTCATACATGATCAACCCTAGGTTGTCAATCATGTTACAGCCCGTAGGCAGACAGTAAGTAAAAATGTACACGAGCTAACACTTGCTCGGCGGCTAAACGCCTCAAAAGAATAATTTTACAAGAGAGTGGGAGAGCCAAAAATAACCCACTCGTTGCCAGGATTCCGTCTAGTGGTCACCATGTGGCTGGAGATTCGGTAGATCCTCTGGAGCTGCTCTGGTATCTGGCCATACAAAACCAGCTGGGTCAGACCCCAGAAAGAGCAAGTGCCACAAAGGAGGCTTCACTTAGGAACTAAAACCAGCAAATTAGCACAAGAGTAATTGCATAATAAAAGACAGTAATTTAAAGAAAAGGCATGACATGTGATATACGATGAGATAACCATGGGACTATTCAGATAGCCAGGTTACAACCCGTAAACCAAAAAGGACCGGGGTTGTAACCCTTCGTCTGAACAGAACTTGGCTTCTCCCACCATTTATCGGCAAGGTAAATATAAGAAATCAGGACATGTAACAATCTCGTATAGAATCAAGACAAGAATAGACTGGCAAACCCCATCCAACATTTCACGACCAAGCAATAAGTACGGCTTGATACTTTAACTAACTAGGGTTATCACAGGCCTAGTTACTAGCAAGATGCAGTGAGATTGTTCCACAGCCACAAGCCCTGCAGACCATCCAGGCTATCCGGACGCAATTGGGGGTTGAACTCAAGTGGGTACATCGTCCAGGAAACGCATGTACCCTTAGGTGACTTAGAGGGTGCAACACATGACAGTGTGCTGGAAATGTGCCCTACTCGACGGCAGGCTACAGATCTCAAGTGGGGCGCCCAGATAACGGGATTGCCTGTAGCTGGGAAATCTCTTCATGATTACTGGATTTATTCTAGTTGATAGCCTTAGTTGATTTCAGTGGGTACCCCTGACCGTGGTACTCAGGGGTCCCTGTCCTAGACATGATGCAAGACAAGACGGATTCATTTGTACAAGCACAATCGTCCACGGTGTCCAGGCCATTCAATCTTGTCGTGTCATGTTTAGCCGTCGCAACAGCATTTCGAGAAATATCATGTCAGGTTTATCATGTCAAGAGTGCGCCACGGCGGACCAATATCAAGAATTACCATGTCAAGTTATCATGTCAAATTTGTCAGGTCAAGTTATCATGTCAGGAGTGCACCACGGCGGGTCACCATCAAGTCATGTCATTATCAAGGAGGGGAGAAGCTTGCACAATTAAAATAATAATATATTATAATATATATATTCTTGAAGCCAAGGAGAAACTCTACAACTTTCATGTTGGGAGTGGGAAAAAATTCTGACCACAATTCAGACAATTAAAACATTAAACAATCCAAGTGGACCCCATGCGGCCCAAAAGTGGAAAGAACAAACATGCGGTCAAAGAGAGTGGGAAGACAATAATTGCGAGCTTCCACTTAAACAAAGGAAAGGGCACGTGGCCAAACAATGAAATGATGACTGTCAGTAAAAGAGTGGCTCACGTGGCCAAAATATTAGATAGTGGAGGAAGGGAGCCTATGCGGCTCACCTTAGATTTCATGCAAAAAAACAACATGCAAATAATAATATTATTTAATGGCCAGAGGCCATGCGGCTCTGCACCAAGCAATTATTAATGCTGTAAATATCCATGCGGCTCACCCTCACATTTGTTTGCATGAAAATACAAACAATTAAATAAATAAATAAATAATGGCCATGTGGTTTGCTTGCATGAAAATGCAAACAAGCAACTAATATTAAATAATTCCTTATGCGGCTCCACTTTGTTTCATGCATTAATGGCAAATAAAAGACCAAGCCTTATGCGGCTCCACTTTACTAATGCATTAAATATAACATTCCTGCTTATATGCGGTTCATGTGTGCAGGTTGCATGCAAATTTTTGCAAGCAAGAGCTTAATACAATGCTAATGGCAATTGATTAAAGCTATGGCTAAATACTAAATACTAATGAAAGCAAATATATAAAAGATAAGGGCCATTATGCAAATTATTAATTAATGCATGGAATGCATTAATGCATGCATTTAAAGTAATGCATCAGAGAACTCCTTATGCGGCTATAGGTTTTAGGAAAAGTATTAAGAATGGCATTCTTGAATTCATTAAGAATTGTATCTAAGAAAAAGCACTAGCATTAAAGTAATGCATCAGAGAAAATGTACTAGCATTAAAGAATGCTTGTACCAGAATGTTATGCGGCTTCTTTTAGGAATGTGTTTAACAATTGCTTTAGAAAAATGCATTCAAGAGTGCATTAAATGCATTAATGCATTAGTGATTGTATTATACACATTAGAGGAAGGCATATGCGGCTCATGTGGGTTAAAGCATTCAATTACTAATGCATTACTAATAGATGCCTATGCGGCTCACACGGGTACTGATGCATTCCATTCTTAATACATTAAATAATAATGCCTATGCGGCTCACAAAATTTTCATGCGGCTGAATGCTTCAGGGAATGCATTTAGAATATGCACTAAAATATTGCATGCATTAAAATATATATTAAAATAATACATGCATATGTGGCTGACTGCTAAGGCCATATGCGGCTGGGAAATGCAAGGCAATTAATTAAATGGCCATGAAATTAATGCATGCTAGCAAACGTTAAGAAATAGTCATGTGGCCAAGGCAATAAATTAATGCTCATGCGGCTGGATTTGTCCATGCGGCAGGGAAGAACACTTGCCGCATGAAATAGTCATGCGGTCAAGTACCGTTCTTCTCCTCCACTTTCCGAGGAGAAGAACACCATGAAGCCATGCTTCCAAGCTCCATAATTCCATCATCCAGAGTCCAAATCCGAACTTCCACAGGTCAAAATGGGACAGAATAAAATTCTCTACAACATGGAACTATCAGTTAGCAGAAATATACAAGTTTGATAGATCAAAATTCATGGGAACCGTAAATACCACCAAACTAGATCTACAAGAATTTAACCACAGAAATAAAAAATGACAAGTACTAAAGTGGGTTAGAAACACATGAGGAAGACAATGGAACAATAAAAATGGACTTTCTCCATGAAGCAAGGTGCACTTGCCTAAGCTCTCCCTCTCTCCTGGTAGGTGAAGAGTAAAGATGGAGAAGAAGAAATGAGTAATGAGTAATAATGGAAGAGAGAGAGTGGGATTGATATTTATGGTGGGAGTGGTGGTAGGTGGGAGTGGTCCTCCACATAAAACCAAACCAAGCCAAACCCACTAAACCGAACCAAACCAAGCCAATGCAATGCCATGATGAACTATGCTAATGCAACATGCAAAATAAAACCCAAGGCTAACTAATTATGAGAAACCAAAAATACGGGCCCAAAATACGTACACGTACTCCCAATACGCAATACGAACCACGGGCATTACAGTTAGGCTCTAGGTCAGACAGTCTCTAGGGTTTCACTAGCAGCACATCAAAATCACAAGTCATGACTTAAAACAGTTTTTAAATAGTTTAAAAATGATCAAAAATTACCAAAAATCATAATGTGAAATAAATATCAGTAATAATAATAATAATAATTACAAAATTTTAAAATTACCCTCATCTGGAAAATTGGGTGTTACAATCCTACCCCCTTAGAAAAATTTCGTCCTCGAAATTAAAATGATCGCACCCCTTCTAGGTCAAACCCAAACAATCAAGGTCAAGAGATAATCATGCAAACATAATCTTATTGGTCGTGATTCACGGTCTCGAACATGGTAGCTACACTATCTAGCAAATCACAAACAATATCATGGCAGGTACTAAGGAATTGTCACGATCCGCACCCGATTTTTTGGACGCGAGCTCGAGAGCAAGCCAGCTACGCATCAAGCGGACTCCAGCCCGACTCGAATACGTAAACGCTGTCATGGCTATGGCAATGGGCCTAATCAAGGCAAGGCAAAACTATATCTCAATCCACAATAAGAATAATAAACAAGAATGAACAAGTATGGGTCGTGGTCTGCAGCCCACTAGCATGCATGTCCGATTAGACTCTAAGAAATAACATGAGTCTATAAACTGAATCAATAAATATGATATATCATGATGATGAAAGTGAAACACGAGCTGGATGAACTGGATAATAAATATGGTATCAATACCTGAATCCCGCAAGCAATATCATCACATCCGGACCCCACAAGTGTCATAATCATCTGCCATCCAGAGCTGCTAACTAACTCCACGCAATAATTAACCTGAAGAGATCATCAGGTCCTCAGTGGACATGGCAAGATACATAAAAACATGCCTATCTAGCATTTTATCATGCAATAAAGAAACTACAGAAAATAAACGGGAAAAGACCAATCAGTACGAAAACACGACTATACACGATTGGAAGAACCATTACGCCTAAACGAACTGCTAGAGAAGAACAAGAGAACATGATATCACGATGTCAATGGATAACCAATCGAATACTCAAACCCTCGCCCCTAGTGTGGACTCGCAGGTTTGAACAACTACTAGCCCTCGTCCCTAGTGTGGACTCGCAGGCTAGCATCACTCTCGTCTCTAGTGTGGACTCGCAGGCTAGCATCTCCCTCGTCCCTAGTGTGGACTCGCAGGTGTGAACCATATACTGCTAACCCTCGTCCCTGGTGTGGACTCGCAGGCTAGCATCACCCTCGTCCCTAGTGTAGACTCGCAGGTGTGAACCATATACTACTAATCCTCGTCCCTGGTGTGGACTCGCAGGCTAGCATCACCCTCGTCCCTAGTGTGGACTCGCAGGTGTGGATAGATAACTACTAACCCTCGCCCCTAATGTGGACTCGCAGGTTAGCTTAACTACTAACCCTCGTCCCTGGTGTGGACTCGCAGGTTAGCTTCAAGAATTTCAAGGTACAGCAGTTCCGTTATGACTTATTCATCCTATGACACGATGCGACTCAGTCCAAGTACAAGTGATGACACAACACGACCCAATCACGATACACGAGAAAACCAATCCAATATGACTACAAGTTAACTATGAACAAGAACTATATATACGTATATCCAATATGAACTACAAAGCTTAATTATAAACAAGGCTATATATATACTAGCAGGCATGATATACAAATCACATATAAATAACCAACTAGTAAAACTGTATAATAATATAAATATGCATTTAAATAAACCGTAGAGGGAGGCAAGGTATCTTGCCTGTGCTCCTTGCACAAACCGTAGTCACAAGTCGAGGATGAGGGAATGTCGATCTAGGAGCTGTCAACCTATAACACATATCGCACCATGAACCGTGCACGAAAACTATAAATCAATTCTAATGTTCTAGTTCTAAATTCATGTAATAGTGGCTAGTTGGGTTGCTAATCTAATAATAATTAATTCTGGAATAATTCACTTAAAAACCTAATCTAACCTAATAATAATATGAATATAATCTAAACATGCAAATTTGGCCATCAAAAGTCATATTTCCAATTTTGGAAACCATGGTACGCAAATCGAGACGTACCGTTGAGTATTTAGTCAAATGCTGTGAACTTTAGATTTTGAAAGTGCACCTTAGTAAATTTCAGCGCCACGAGTGCACTGGAATCAACCGTGCCGCAAAATCTCGCTTTGGTCAAAAGATATTGCCGTTATGGCTAATCGTGACCAAAACGGTGATCAACCGATCAATTCTGAGTTCAACATAATAAATAAATTAATAGATGAACGAAATAATTTCTGGGAAAATTTATGTCGTAGAGCTCTGTGTTAGCTTTCCGAAACTTCAAACGGTTCGTGATTTCGATTTCTGGTTCTCCCGGAATCTCGAAAACAATGAAACGTGTCAAGTTTCGGACAACCGACACTCTACGAATTTTTCAAAAATTTAGGAATAATATCTACGAAAATAAATTACATATTCAGAAATTTTACCTCAATACGAATCAAAAAAAAAAAACGGCGCGCGAAAATCACGTCGGAGTTGACGGTAATCGCTTCGGGAAGTCGGAAACCCTAGATGAGTTCTCCCACAAAAAGCTGCTGAAATTTCTAGGTTTAACGAATATAATAATATATATATAGGAGAGAGAGTCGGTGGGCTGCTGGGCGCCGACAGGTGGGCCCAATGCTGACTGTGCAGATGACTGTGTAATTAGTTAATTTAAATGCAGAAATCGTTAAAAACTCATTTTAACTCCAAATAACTCCAAATAAATATCAAAAAAATCCAGAAAATTGTAGAAAATTATAGAAAATACATTTAACCTTCTAGAATATAAATAAATTTTTTTTACCTCATGTTAGTCCCAAATGGCCTCATAATAAATATTGGAAGCCTTTAAAAATATATAAACCTTAATAAATAAATACTTAAATATTGCCAAAAATTATGGAAAAATTCTAGAAAATATAAAATAGCATAATGAACCCTAGAAATATATTTGGGATCAATATATGCTCATAGGCTTGCACAGTAAATTCTACAAGTCTTAGAAAATAGGTTTTTCCTATATTTAATTATCTAAGAATCCCAGAAAAATTGTAGAAAAATACAGAAAATATATTTAACCTAATAGAGCCTAAAGAAAAATACTGGGCCTCAAAATAGTCACAAATGGCCTCAAAATAAATTATGAAAGTCATTCATAAATATAAATCTTCATAGAATAAATATTTAAAAATATACAAAAATGTATAAAAATCATAATAAAATATAATATAGCTATAGAATGCATATAGACCCTATCTAGAGATCTTGTGACCATAAGATGATCATAACTCACCTGTGGGCTTAGTCACAACTCCAATGATCATAGAAAAATTAAATGTAAACTAATCAAATAAAAAAATAAAAATATATCACAAAATTTCGGGAAGAGGAGTTACAGGAATCACACAGGAAAGTGGGGAGGAAGAATTAGAAGGACAAACCTGTTAACCCATCACCTGCAGCGTCGGTCTCCTCGACCGCCATCGCAAAAGCTCCACCCCTCTGATGCTGAGCTACAGGTGGCCTAGCTCCCTCAAAAGGAGGTAAAAAAAGGGACAGTCTATCTTCTGGTGGGCTTCAGACCCACAGGAATAGCAAATCTTCAGCCTCTTCCTACACTGCTCTCTGGTGTGTCCCAACTTCCTGCAGTAGGAACAACTGATCGTTTTCAGGTCCTGGCCCCGATACTGATGCTGCACCTGCTGAACCATCACTGGTGCCCGGGTCTGCTGAATCTGTACGTGAGGCCTATTGGCCTGGCCTCCGCTGCTGCTACCACTCTGGAAGTCACGACCCCTCTTCAGCTTCAACCCCAGGTCGTCCTCCGCTGCCATAGTCCCAAAAAATATCTTCGCAAAGGTAGCGTTCCGGCCGCTCTTAGTCAGCGACCGAACCTCCCTAATCAAGCCTCGGCGGAACTTCCTCGCCTTCGTCTTCTTAGTCAAGTCATCAATGAATCGGGCCAACCGGCAAAACTCCTCGGCGTACTCAGCTAATGTCTGGTTTTCCTGAACCAGACTCTCAAACTGTGCCTCAATGCCTCCCAAGGCCACATCTGGGAAGAACTGTTCCTTGAACTGCGCCCAAGTCTGGCCCTCAACTCCCACCCGGGGATCTGTCTGGTACCACGCACAGGCTAAGTCGTGCATCTGACTGCCCGCCGCCTCGATCTGGTTTCGAGCTGGTATCTCCGCCTACCTGAATATCTCCTCGATATGCTCGATCCAATCGTCTGCATAATGAATGCCCTCAGTGTCCAGGAACTCTCTGGGATGCATCTTCTGAAAGTCCTGTATATCCTTCTCCTTCCGACGAGGCTGCTGCTGCTCCCCCTGAGCAGTCACCTACAGTAGTACGGACTAGCTGATGTGCCTCGTCAATCCCCTGACGGAAGTCGGCAGTCTGGCGCTGCTGCTGCTGGTGAGACTCCAGAATCCTCTCCACGAAAGAGAATAGATGAGCAGCATCTACCATCCCCGCAGGTGGAGGCTGCTGCGGCGGAAGGATCTCAAGAAGCACCGGGCTCTGCCTCCTAGATGGGGGAGGTGCTCCTCCGAAAGCTGCTGAAACACCCACCCCAGTTGGCATGACTAGGGCTGCGGTACCGGGAACTGGCTGCTGAAGACGAGAGGTGGCAGACCCCTCTACAGCATCCCCCGGTCCTGGGCGATGTGATCTCGTCTCAATCATCCTGGAGACACAGACCAAACAAGAAATCAATACTGAGATAGAAGCGATAAATTAAGGGAGGACAGTTAATTTCAAGGAAGACAAATCAGCAAGATGTATAGATGGTATGAATTGAAGCAAAATTTTTCCTAACTGTGATTGAGTACCTCTTCGTTAAAGCCTATCTCTCAATCCTATCGCAGGCTCGCAGCAGTACAACTAAGTCGTTGTACTACCACGACATCGCACTAATGCGACTCTCGACCTGCATGGGCCACCACTAAAAACGTGTCACGACCTGCACCCACTGTGAGAGTAGATATTGAGTCAAATCATATTGAGCCAAATTATATCATTGAATCTCGCGACACAGAATATTTTGAAGACAAATTTGCAAGGCACAAGAATATTGTTCTTGCGGATATACCGGAGAACAATGATGGTGCGCAAAAAACTGAAGTCTTCAATGAAGATGTGGTCCAAAAAGATGTTGATACAACGATTGAACCAGAACAAGCTGATCTGTCAGCTAAGCGTGTGAGGAGGCCGAAGGACTTGTGAAGTGACTTTGTCACCTATCATGTGGAAGCAGATCCGCTTACCTATGATGAGGCGATGAAGACCAGAGACGCGATTTTCTGGAAGGAGGCGATTGACAATGAAATTGATTTCATCACCTCAATAACACTTGGGTGTTGGTTGATCTTCCTGAAGGAGCGAAACCCATCAGATGCAAATGGATCTTCAAGAAGAAGATGAAAGCAGACGGAACTATTGACAAGTTTAAGGCTAGGTTGGTAGCCAAGGGGTTTTCTCAGAAGTAGGGGATTGACTACTTTGTCACGTATGCTCCAGTAGCCCGGATGACCACCATCAGAATGTTGATTGCTCTCACAGCAATACATAAGATGGTGATACATCAGATGGATGTGAAAACGGCTTTCCTAAATGGCGAGCTGACCGAAGAGATTTACATACAACAGTCTGAGGGATTTGTCGTCAAGGGTCTTGAAGACAAAGTCTGCAAGTTGGTGAAATCTTTGTACGGTCTTAAACAGGCTCCTAAGATGTGGCATGAGAAATTTGACAAAGTTATAAGGTCAAATGGCTACATGGGCAGCGAGACGGACAAGTGTGTTTACACGAAGTTCGCTGATGGAAGAGGTGTGATCATTTGTCTGTACGTGGACGACATGCTTATCCTAGGTACGGATATGGGTTCTGTCACGGAGACAAAGAAATTCATCTCGAGCAAGTTCAGTATGAAGGACTTGGGGAAAGCTGATGTGATCTTAGGGATCAAGATCATCCGGACAGACACTGGGCTAGCGCTGTTACAGTCTCATTATATTGAGAAAATGATCACTCGTTATGGGTATCGGGATCTTCTAGGGATCGATACGCCGTACATGTGTGATCTGAAGCTGAAGTCTAATTCAGGAGAAAGCGTCAGGCAGCTGGAGTATGCAAGCGTAATCAGGAGTTTGATGTATGCTACTACTGCCACAAGGCCGAACATAGCTTTCGCCGTGGGAATACTGAGTCGTTTCACGAGCAACCCAGGTGTTGAACACTGGAAAGCTGTGAAACGGGTTATGAGATATCTCAAGAAGACTCAGACATATGCACTGTACTACAGCGGAGATCCGCCGGTAGTGGAAGGCTTCAGTGATGCCAGCTGGTGCTCAGAGGTGGAGAGCGAGAGGTCCACAGGTGGATTCATTTTCACAATGAGTGGAGTTGCTATATCGTGGAAGTCGAAGAAGCAGACTATGCTCTCGCGGTCATCCATGGAATCTGAGTTCTTTGCACTTGATACCGCAGCCGAGGAAGCAGAATGACTTCGGGAGCTCATGTATGGTCTTCCAGTGGTTGGGGCGCAAATACCGACGATACCGATATACTGCGACAACCAGGCGACTGCGGCGGTGCTATCAAATGACCTCTTCAGTGCGGTTGAAGCACAGGGCATTACACGATCTTATCAAGAGATGTGTTATTGCAGTGATTGATGTTCGGAGTCATGAGAACCTGGCGGATCCGTTCACCAAGAACCTCAAGCGCCAGCTGGTTGACGACACAGCTTGTAAAATAGGCTTGAAGGCATTCTGATATTGTATTATTGTATTCCTACCATAAAGTTTTATGCTATTAGTTCAAAGAGAAATCTACTAGACATCTAGCTTTTGGTTCAAGGGAGGACCACTAATCGGAAGAATATCAGGAACGGTGGGTACATGTTCTATTGGGCATGGAGAGGTTACGGACCTACAACCATTGTCATCTACTGTTGTTTTCTGCGAAAAACGGATCCTGTGGGAAGGTTGGCTTAAATGCCTTAATGAGTTCTCAGGCAGAGTGAATGCCTGGTGTACTTTACAGGAAGCACGGTAGAACAGTACTACAAGGAGTGAAACTCCATGCTACTGTGGGGTGACTCCACCATGAGGTTCCCAGGCATGGGGTAATGCGTCGGCCTTGCTAGCCAAGTCACAGCGGCGTAGCACCGCAAATGGGCAGTTAGCCTAATGTTGTATGTTAAAATAAAGAGGAGTATAGTCAGCACTACAAAGTGGAGGAGTTCCTCATGTTACAGTGGCACGACACCACGATGAGGTATCCAGTTAGGGATAAAGCCTAGGCCTTGCAAGCCATGTCGTTGCGGCGTAACACCGCAAGGGAGCCTAAGGCTTCATGCTGGATAGTTTGGCACTACAAAGAGGCGGTTACCTCATGCTACAGTAGTATGACACTACGATGAGGTTTCCGGTACGGGGTAAGGCCTCGGCTTTAAACCACGTCATAGCGGCATAGCACCGCAAGAGAAGCGCAAAGCGTTTCATGCCATGTCTCTTTAATAATGAACTCACCTATAATGTATGGACAGAGATCTCAGGCCGTCTCTTGAGGGCAAACTAGTAGACGTCCAAAATTATACACTGAAACCAGGCTGGCACAGGACCTTTAATGTGCAAACCAGAAGCACATGTAACTACATTATGTGTGTGGGAAGAATTTCAGCTATGATGCAGAATTCAAGGCTTAGTCCATTCTTGTATTATAGTCTGTTGTTTGACCCATGGGAGAAGATTCAAGTCGTAAGCGACATCTCTCCTAATGCATGATGGATAGTTACTGTGGGGAACACTTATACCCATATATAGAGATATGTGGGAGATTGTTGGATTTTGGCCTTTATACATTGGAACTTTAGTCCCACATCGGCGAGGCCAAAAGAGTTGTATCTCTATATATTAGCTATGCTCTTTTAGAGATGCACAAGTGGTGTGGAGGTGCACATGGGTGTGCCATGTGGGGTTATTTTTCTAATAAAAAAAGCTAAATAAACAATTGAAAGCATTTATGCTTTTTGCTCTTGGAAAATTTATTTCCATTGGAGCTAAGTCTCGTAGGGGCTTAGCGACTCGGACTCGCACACGGCCTCGAGCTCATGGGCTCATGAGACGTAATGTGGCGTTTTGTTAGCGCACTTTGCACTTGACACGTCAGCATCGTCGCTAGGCGCATAGTGCGCTCGTTGCACGAGCCACTTGCGTGGCCAGGCGCGCTGCCAGGTTGCGCGACTCAGGTTGCGCAAGCCAGGTTGCGCGACCAGTTGCGCTGCCAGGTTGCGCGGCCCAGGTTGCGCGGACCAGGTTGCGCGACCAGGTGCGCGTCCAGTGGCGCTCAGTTGCGGATGGCGTAGGGTGTGCATGGCTCGCATGTGGCTCAGTGCGCGTTCAGCGCGTGGTATACAAGGCACGCGGGGTGCGCGAGGTGCACAACTTGCTTCAGATCGTGCCTGTGCATGATCTGAGCGGTTACTGCACGTTCGGAGTGATTTTTACCATGTCCCGAATGTTGTACTAACCGGACAGTTGCTACTCGGGCCTATAAAAGGTCTCTTCTCTCTCACATGTAGATACACAGATATATACAGAGAGTTACGAAAGTTTACAAGTGTTTTTTAACACAAGTAAACAGAAGTCTTGAGAGAGAAGAGAAGTGTTGAACCAACGTTGCTTTTGCATAGGAGTCCGTGTACGATCCGAGGAGTCAGAAGAGCAGGAGTGTTCCAAAGTTTTCCGACGAACTTGCTGGTTCCTGGAAGCTATTCGTGTGGGACGAATATAGCTTTGAGCAACGGTGATCATTCACTCCAGCAGGATATTCATCCATTAATCGCTTGTCATCTTCTTCGCTGCTGTGGATTACGAAATCTTTTTAGATTCTCGTAATATCATATGCTGCTGTAACGAGATCTTTTTCGATCTTCGTTAACTTGCGCAACCTTCCTTGAAGTGTTGCGTTGGAACGTTGTTTTTACAATTGTTTCATCTTCTCAGTTTTCTATCGAAAAATTGTGTCCCGGCACTAACATCTCCTTCATCACATTATGAGACATTAGTGTTGGAGGCGTTAGTGTTGGAGAACAGGGAAAGGAGCAACAGTCGGGGTCTAGGAGGCAAAGGTAAAAGTAGGGGACAGTCCAAAGGTCGATACGAGGGATTTGAGTGCTTTTATTGTGGTAAGAACGGCCACCTTAATAAAACCGTTTCACTTGGAAGGGAGAAGAATAAGAAATGTGACATAGGGTAGCCAAATGGAGAGAACATTGCAACCTTTATGTTAGTACATGGATATGGCATTAATATTATAGGTGACGAGGTAACCATGAACCTCGCCTGCGATGGTACTAGTTGGCTGGTGGACTTGGGGCTTCAACGCACGTATCTAACAATAAGACACCGTTTTCCACATACGCAACATAAGGCTGAATATTGAAGATGGGCAATAGAGATTCGTTGAAGAAAATTGCCATTGGACAAGCTACTTTGGTCCTCAAGGTATTCACCATGTTCTCAACCTTTGCTTCAACCTTATTTCGGTTGGGAAGTTGGATGACAAAGGTTTCTTTAACCCTTCGGGATTGATCATTGGAAGCTAAGCAAGAGTTCGATGATTATTGCCAGAGGAATTAAGAAGTTCGACCTTTACTATATGGAGGGTAGCGCAAGAAGTTAAAAAAGGTCAATGTGGCCAGGGAGAAGGGGATGAGCTACCTAGCGAATCAGAAAGTATTGAAGCTTAGCTGGAAAGCATAACAAGGTGTTGTTTCAGAGTCACGTATTCGCGAAAACAGAAATTACTCGAGTTGGTTCACTCGGATGTCTGTGGTTCGTAGAAACTAGTGATAATGCTTCTTATTTATAACATTTATTGATGATTAGTCCACGATGGTTGAGTCTATGCCATAAATAAGGATTAAGTATTGGAAACTTTCAAGTAGTTTCAAGCCTTCGTTAAAAGCAAAACCGACAAGAAGTTGAAGTGTCTTCGCTCTGACAATGGAGACGAGTACATAGGTCCCTTTGATGCTTACTACAAACAACAAGGAATATGACACCAGAAGATTGCCAAAGACGTCTCAGCTCAATAGCATAGCAGAGCGGATGAATTAGACACTAGTGACAAGGTGTTTGCTATCTGAAGCAAAGCTGCAAGGCAATTATGGGGTGAGGCTCTTTATACTGCAACTTATATTATTAATATTACTCCTAATGCTCTATTTTTAGGTAAGGTGTGTGATAAATTATAGTACGACAAGAACTCGTTATACAATCACCTGTGAGTTTTTGGATATAAAACCTTCGTGTATGTAATGGAGGATGAGAGGTCCAAACTGGAAGTGAACACAAGGTAATGTGTTATTGAATATGGTCAGGACGAGTTCGGCTATAAGCTCTACGATGCTATAGGGAAGCTTATGAGAAGTAGAGATGTGGTATTCCTCGTGGACTAGATGATGATTGTCAATTGGGAATCCAATATATTGTTTATGTGGCCAAGGATTTGCCGAAGTTTGAGCCAGTTTCCTGTCACTGCGGATATGCTAGATCAAATAGGAACTAATATATGAGGATGTTCCTAACCTTGATTATCAAACTGCTGATGATAATGAAAGAAATCTTTAGGATGATGAGCGTGAAGATGAGATAGTTCTTGAAGATGATGAGGTTGTTGACGAACAATTAACACCATATCTTCCTTTGATAAGAGGTTCCAGGGAGCGCTAACCATCGAAGAAATACTCGGCAATGAGTACGTGCTATTGCTAACGAGGGAGAATTCGAAAGTTTTGTAGACGTGACACAAGACGAGAACATGCAAAGGGTGGATGTAGACAATACAAGAGGAGATGAGTTCCTTACATGCCAATCACACTTATGAGTCGGTGCAGTTGCTAAAGGACAATATGGTTTTGAACATGGTTTAAAGTATCGGCCGATACCGATCCGATACGGCTGATACCGATACGGTTTGGCATGTTCCGATCCGATACCGACCGATACCAAATATTGACCGATGCCGACATTGGGGGTCTTTGTTCCGGTCAATTCGGCAAAGAAAATTAAACAGCATAGGAATAGTCCGATACCGATTCCGATACCGATATTGTGAACCTAGGTTGAAAGCATAATAAGGTTGTAAAAGCATGTAAAAGAATCCGATACTACCGATAATTATTTGTTTTCCAATACCAAAAAATCCGATACTCCGATCCGAAACGGCCGATACTACCGATATCGCCGATACCAATACTATAGGAAAAGTCCGATACCGATTCCGATATCGATACTTTGAACCTTGGTTTTGAAGAATCTTCGGGTGTTCCAAGTGAAACAAGGAGTTGATGGTACTCGCCTATGATACAAGGCGCAACTGGTAGTCAAGGGTTACA
Source organism: Iris pallida (assembly GCA_029216955.1). Lineage (NCBI taxonomy): Eukaryota > Viridiplantae > Streptophyta > Magnoliopsida > Asparagales > Iridaceae > Iris > Iris pallida. Next base: position 608,466 of record JANAVB010019600.1, on the reverse strand, counting down.
TTCAACGGAAGGGAGTGAATAGCGATGATATCTTTTCTCCGGTCGTCAAGATGCCGTCCATACGTATTATTGCTTGGTTTGGCAGCGAGGTTTGATTTTGAGGTTGAGTAGATGTATGTTAAGATGATGTTCCTTTACGACGATTTAAAGGACTTATACATAGAGCAAACCGAGGGTTTTATTGAGAAGTGCAAGGAACACATTGTCCGTCGGTTGAAGAAGATTCTCTATGGTTTGAAGAAGACTCCGCAACAGTGGTACATGAAGTTCGAGTTGTTTATGCGGGAGCATGAGTATGACAAGACGACATCAGACTACCGTGTGTTCGTGAAGTATGTTGCGAAGGATGACTTTGTTATTCTTTTGCTCTATATAGTTGACATGCCATTGGTGGGTCGTAATGTTTCGAGGATAGCTCGAAGCGTCCCTTAAGCAGGGCTTTCTCATTAAGGATTTATACGCAATAAAGACAATTACCGGAATAAAAATTAGTCGAGAGAGAAGGTCGAAGATGTCTCAGGGGAAGTACATAAAGAAAGTGCTTAAGAGATTCGGTATGGACGGGCCCAAAAAGGTAAGCATACCGCTTGTAGCCCAAGCTTAGCATCGAGCAATGTCTACCATCCGAGGAGAAAGCGAGTATAGAGGTGTCTTGTGCTTCAACGATAGACAACCTTATGTATACTATGGTTTATACAAGACCATACATTGCTCGTGCAGTCGGAGCGGTGAGCCGGTATCTCTCCAATTTGGGAAGACAACGTTGGAGTGCGATCAAGTGGTTGTTGCGATATTTCCAGGATACTTTCAGTTTGAGACTTTCATTCGAAATTGACGATGCAAAGTTGATTGGATATACTGATGTTGATATTGCTAGGACGTCGACACTCGGAGATCGACATTGGGATATTTCATGATATATGTTTGGAAGAGGAGCAGTGTTCTGACAGTCATGATTGTTGCAAAAGTGTGCAATTTTGTCTACGACAGAGATCAAGTTTATTGTAACGAAAGCATACAAGGAGTTGATGTGGCTGAAGAAAGTCCTAAAAGAGCTAGGGCTGAAACAAGAGCAATATGTTTTGTTATGTGACAACTACAATGCTATACACATCGATAAGAATTCCACATTTCATAGCATCTCCAAGCACATTGCTACGCAATATTTTTGGATACGGAACATGTTGGAGACAAAAGACGTTGAGCTTGAGAAAGTCCATATGAATGATAATAGGCCCGATATGCTCACGAAAATTCTATCAAGGAGAAAGTTCAAATTCTGCATGAAGGTCGTCGGAATGGTGAGCTTTATTACCTAGTCGATAAGGGGAATATTTGTTGGGTTGGGTTATCTTCCTACGTGGAGAACACAGGAGTACGACAAGTGCTATTCATGTGTCGAAGAAGCTCGGGGAGTCGAAGGCAACAAACAAGACTTCATGTAGTCAAAAAAAGGGAAAAGACAGCTGATACAACAATACCAATATAACGGTTGTATACCGGTGTTGCGCCGGTGTGCATACCGATTTTTCTGGAGACAAGGTGGATTTGAAACTTTTAAGGATTCTTTGTAAATGAAGATTTGGTCAAGTATTTATGACCAGGCGATTGGCATGACCACTCAAAAGTATAGTCCTTGGGGATGTAGAACATTTGTAACCTTAGAGAAGCTCCAGTCACTATTCAGATAGGAAACAAGCCCTCAGTTCATGAATGGTCCTCCTTATGAAGGATCTCCTCCTTGTCAACTTTTGAAGGGGCACCCTCATCATCTTCTACCCCACCTACTCCACTACCATTTGCTCATATTTTTCCTTCCTAGACTTGCGTTCAGCTTCTGACCAACTCTGTGCCTTAGCCCTGAGTGTCTCACTCGCCACCCTCTCTGATCGGCCTAAGGAATAATTATATCCATTGTCTTACTAGATGATTATTGCCTCTCAGTTACTAGGAGACTTGAGGGTTCTAGTTTATTCTATCGGTCCCTCATCAGAAGAGGCAAGACATTCCATTCATACTCTTACTCTCTACCAGAGACGTTAGTTATGATCACTATCCGAAGACATGTTGGAAATGTCACCTATGGGGGTGATAAAGTGGAAGTTGACTTACAAAAGCCTAGAGTTCTAATGAGAAGAAAACAAAGATGTTGACAAAACAAGAGAGCAAAGTGTTTTTTTCCTCCCCCCCCTTTGTTTGTAGCAGGAGAGAGTTACAAAGAGCAAGCCGTGCCTTGGGCCCCCAAGCATTACATCTCGATGCACAAGCGCTAAGGAGACCCAAGCAAATCCCAAATCAAGGAACCCAAACGGTGAGCTCAATTACAACAATTCAACCCTGATACACATGATCTCATCATTTATCTACAATAGTCAAAGTCCCATCCGTTAGGTGATGTGGCACCAACTGTCAGAAGAGGTACAAGCCCAATGCAATACAATGCCATAAACTAGACCGGGCCCTTTAGCATGCACCAAATCCTGATCGAATGGCACGTCCGTCAGCCGAAAATGATAGGCTGCAGACTTGGGGCAATTGATAAGAAGTTTAAAAGGCCTGGAAAGTGCAACTAATTGTGACCCAAATAGGCAAACCAAATCACTACTCGTCACACTGCATAACTAGGGTACCACTAGTTATGGTATTTTTGTAAACATTTCCAAATTATTATGAGGTCCTCTTTACCATTTGTTGTTTTCTGTAGAGCACTTCAGAAATTCTAATTTTATGAGAATAGCTTAACTAACTTTATATCTAAATTAAAAAAATTTAGTTTGCTCTCATTAAGAAACTAACTCCTCAACCTCTCTTTAATATCATTTCTCTTGCTAATATTAGAAACGAAACAACTAGTAAACAATTCAACAGTGTTGCATATTTTTGTGTTCAAAACTAATGGGTAAAAACAAATAATACATAAGATTATGCTTAGATGCATTGAATATAGTTTTTCTTTGATAATTTCTTATTGTTTATTCGCGTTTGAAACGAAGAACCCCGAAACTCTGACACATAACCGCCGAAAGTGTCAATATCACCGATACCACTACCCATAATAAGGGTTTGAGACTCATAAACCAATTCTGTTTCTGATGCTGCAAACCTCAGTTGTAGGTTAAACTTTACCAAAAATTATAAACATAGTAATGAATAATTATAAGAGTCGAACCATAGTCTGGTAAAACATAGAATTTCCAGTCTACCCTTCGAGATAGGGAAGGGTTGACAACAGATAGTCCAGAAATGCTTATAGACATTGCATTCTAGTGTCTCAATCAGTAATCAAGGGTGTACTCTATTTTTCTATATTTGCTCCTCCTCTAGAATTGCACTTTCTTATAGCTTAAGTACCTTTTTCCATACCTTACAATACTAACAAAATTTTCTTAGAAATCTTGATCATATTGCTTGGTCAAAATCAGCTTTCATGGGAATCCTATACTTAGAACTAACATTTAGCCTGTCTTCAATATCTATACCATTGCAGGCTTCCTTTCTGGCCTTACGCGAAGCTGATCTTTAGCTGTTGGTTGGTCTTACCTTATTTCAGTGGTGCTGCATATGTTTATCAACATTTTGTGAGACCAATGTTTGTGAACCAACAGACAGTGAACATATGGTATGTACCAAGAAAAAAGGGCATCTTCAGTAAACCAAGTATCTTCAGTAAACCGGATGATGTTCTAGTAGCTGCTGAGAAGTTTATAGAAGAAAATGGACCTGAAGCATTCCAGAAGCTCATAAATAAGGTATTCCGATGCAAGTGTTATTTTTGTTTCTGGGACAAACTTAATCTCTAGGATATAGTTGTATTGGGTAAATTTGAGTGCAAATATAACTAGAAAATCTACACCAAAATCATCAGTGGAAGTCATACGATGGCTGTCAAGTTGTCACGCAGAATCTGAAAGCAAATATATTAAATGAAATCTACATGGCATGCTGTCCACAAAAAAGAAAAAAAAAATGTGGTAAAAAGTTGGAATTCTATAATGATAATATAAAGTATAAGCTAAAATCAAGATGTATAAGTTATATGCTGAGTTTTTATCTGAGAGCAAGTTCATATGTTAGGTTACCATGAAACGGAATTCTTAACATCAAAACAGTTTATGGTATTCGGTTTGCAGGTATCTAGAAGTTGATTTCCATGCTATCTCAATTCTACCATTTATATAAAAAAAGGATAAGCAGAAATTACCTTATTTTGAATTATAGTTATGCAAATTGGAAAACACTAAGCTGGCTGTCATGTGACTGGAATGTGATTCTCAAGTAAACAAAATTATGTCTCACAAACTATGATGATTTCATCAACATTTCAAGTTTGAACCTCATCAAATGAATGAAAGGATTTGGAATTCACTGTTTTGCAACTCTCCAACAAACTCATGGATTTAAAATTGCAACAGTGATTCTAAATAAACTACGTGCTCGATCTTCCAAGTATTTTAATTCATCACATATTCACAATCAACAATAGGTTTCTTACTGTAGAGAATAATTGTTGTATATTTTGTTGATGGGCTACTCCACTACTTATAGGGAGTCTAGCTCCTCTTCATACTACATTTTCCAATGTGGGACTAAATCCCTTATTAGTTCTCAACACCCCCCCTCAAGATGGACGATAGATATTAATCATTCCCATCTTGTTACATAGCTTCGACAGACTTAATGAACTAAGACCCTTAGTCTGACAGTCTGCCACTTGTTCTTCCGAGCGAACATGATTAATCTTCAGTATTCCTTGTTCCAGCTTTTCTTTGATGAAGAATCGATCGATCTCGATGTGCTTCGTTCTGTCGTGCTGAACTGGATTGTTAGCTATACTTATTGCAGCTTACTATCGCTCAGAAGACGTAACAGTGCTCCCTTGTCCAGCTTCAACTCTGTCAGCAACGCTTTCACCCACAGCAACTCCGACACTCCTAAAGCCATTGCTCTGTATTCTGCTTCAGCTGTAGACCGTGCTACCACTGACTGTTTCTTGCTTCTCCATGAGACCAAGTTTCCTCCTACAAAGACACAATATTCCGTGGTAGACCTCCTATCGTCTATGCAGCTCGCCCAGTCTGTATCGCAGTATCCCTCAACTTCTATACATCAATTCTTCTTGAACCATAGTCCTTTCCCTGGCGTCCCTTTCAGATATCTCAAGATCTGAAACACTGCATCCATATGACCCGTTCTTGGATCATGCATGTAGCGACTTACTACACTCACCGCAAATGAGATATCAGGGCGAGTGTGCCCCAGATAAATCAATCTACCTACAAGTCGTTGATATCTTTCACGATCAACTGGCTCTCCTGCTTCTGCTCCCAACTTGCACTTCTGGTCAATTGGAGTGACTGCTGCTTTGCATCCCAGCATCCCTGTCTCCTTCAGCAGATCTAGTGCGTATTTTCTCTGTGAGAGAACAATTCTTTGTTCGCCTTCACACACCTCGATACCTAGAAAGTACCTCATCGCTCCTAAATCCTTCACCTCAAACTCCTTCGCGAGTTTTGACTTCAGCTTAGCGATCTCGACTTCATCATTACCTGTGATTACTATATCATCCACGTATACAGCAAGTATAGTGATGTAGCCTCTTGCATGCTGAAGAAAGACCGTATGATCTGCACTTGCTTGATGGTATCCCATGCCTGTAACAGCCTTTCTGAATCTGTCAAACCAGGCTCGAGGAGATTGCTTGAGTCCATATAGCGACTTCTTTAGTTTGTACACTTTTCCATGCGATGTCCCTCCGTCTGATTCTGTAGCGTAGCACCCTGGCGGGAGTTCCATGTACACTTCTTCTTGTAGGTCCTCATGGAGAAAGGCATTCTTCACATCTAACTGGTATAGCTTCCACCCATAGTTTGCTGCAATGGAGACCAGCGTTCTTACGGTGCTCATTTTTGCTACTGGAGCAAACGTCTCATCATAGTCGATGCCATATGATTGTGTGTATCCTTTTGCAACCAACCTTGCCTTGTATCGTTCCACTTTTCCTTCTGACGTCTCTTTTACTGTGTATACCCATTTGTATCCCACAATTTTCTTCCCTTTGGGTAATGGAATCAGCTCCCACGTCTTATTTATCTCCAGTGCCCCAAGTTCTTCCATCATAGCAGCTTTCCACCTTGGATCTTTCTTTGCTTCCTGCCAACTTTTAGGCAACGAAGTAGAGTCTAATGATGCAATGAAGGCTCGATAATTCGAAGAAATGTTAGAATAAGACAGGTAGTTGGCAATATCATGTTCATAATCATCAAAACGACTAGGAGCCTTACCCGCATTGATGCGAGAAGATCTCCTTAAGGGAGCAATAGGTGGTGGAGAGATAATACCATCAGAGTCAGAGAGATCCGCATCAGAATTAGATTGATTCAGTGCGGGGGCAACATCTTCAAGAGTTGGAGCAGGAGTAGACGAGGGACTTGGTACAGTAGGCACAGGGTACGGTACAGGCACAGTATTGGACTTCTGCTGTCTCCTTCTGTAGACTTGGAGCTCCTTTTCCATTGTCTGCTGCTTCCCCTGTTTAACATATGTATCTTCTTCATCTTCTGTATCGGAGTCACTGCTTTCTTCCCCTGTCGTCCAGTTTTCCACGACCGGGCATGGGACCGATCCGACCACCACAGATGGCTTATTTTCTCCCCCTCACATCTAACACCCTCTGCGTTAGGTGTGTCACCAAACGATGAACCGTCATCCGAACCATAATATGGTTCCAGTTCTCTGAATGTAACGTCCATGCTTACAAACATCTTCCGCTCAACTGGGCTCCAACATGCGTATCCCTTCTGAGTTGTCGTGAACCTGACAAAGACACATTTAACCGCTCTAGGATCCAGTTTGTCAACTCCTGGCCTATTATCTTGGACAAAACATACACCCAAATACTTTCGGTGGAACAATGTACGTGTTTGCACCAATAAGCGTCTCCAACGGTGTCTTCCAGTCCAATACCTGAGATGGCATTCTGTTGATGAGATAAGAGGTCGTTAACACCGTTTGCCCCCATAAGCGTTTCGGGACATTCATAGCCAGCATCATCGTCCTTGCGACCTCCAGCAGGTGTCTGTTCTTCCGTTCGGCCACACCATTTTGTGTCGGTGTATAGGCACAGGAAGTTTGGTGTAGTATTCCATGAGTGGATAAATACTCAGCAACCTTCTTATTTGTATACTCCGTCCCATTGTCAGACCGTAAGCACTTAATTTTAGTGCCATATTGAGTTTCTACCCGGCGATGAAAGTCTTGAAACGCCTCAAAGACATCACTTTTATTCTTCATAAGGTAGACTCATGTCACGCGAGTATAACAATCAATAAAAGTGACGAACCATCGAAAACCGTTAATACCGGTTGAAGGACAAGGGTCCCATACGTCCGAATGTATCATATCAAATGCAGTTGAACTTCTACTTCCTGAACTCACATACGTGCTTCTGGTATGTTTACCTAACTCACAAGCATGACAAAATAACTTCTCTTTATTAGTCCTTTGGTATAAGGACGGATACATTCGACTAATAATTTTAAAAGAAGAATGACCGACAAGCTGATGGTGGAGTAGCAATTCATCTTCTACACTGCGCCGTGAATCTTCCGGTGGTGTGTCTGCTACCAGAGATGCCAATACTTTGTCCAGCCCAGTCCTGTCCAAGTACCACAGCCCCTTATGCCATGTGCCAGTCCCTAGTCGTCGTCCTGTCTCCTTCTCCTGAAAAGTCACCGTAGGAATGTCAAAGGAAACAGTACAGTTAAGATCAAGAATAATGGCACTAATAGAAATAAGATTGACATGAAAAGACGGAGCATGTAAGACATTGGTGAGAGTGAGAGAAGGGGTGCATGCGACAGTGCCTTTACCCATGACAGGGCTGGAGTTACAATCAGCAGTCTGAATGCTCTCCGGCGTCGGTAGGTGAGTATAGTCCTGGAACTCACCGCGGGATCCCGTGACATGGCGAGATGCCCCAGAGTCCATAATCCAACCTGGTTGGTGGACAGCTGCTGCAAGAGCACGCGCAGGAATACCTGTGCTGGTTTGGACAAAGCAAGTGATGTGGTCCCCCGAGGTAGATGACGCCCCATGACTGTCGTCCGAACCCAGCTTCGTGCTGCGTAACCTCGCGAGGAACTCCCTTCTCAAGAGGAGTTAACTCAGCCAGGTGATTTTCTCCCCCTTCCTCCACCAGATTAGCTTTGTGTCCTCCAGAATAATTTCTCCTTCTACCAGCATAACCGCCTCTACCACCTCGACGTCCTCCGCGGCCCCGTCCACGATCACTCGACTGACTTTGCAGGAGTTTTGGACAAAATCTGATATAATGTCCTGAGTCTCCACAGTTGTGGCAAACACCGGCCACAGAAGGAGGCTGATTGAAGGCGGCAAGGGCAAACTTGTCAACAGCGGCTTGCTCCCCCTGGACTTCAAGCGAGCCTCTTCTTGTGCCATAGCAGCTATGACTTCTTCTAAGGTTGGAAGTATGGGCTGTGTTAGGAGTACATTCCTTCTATGCTCAAACACAGGGTTAAGACCCTTCAAGAACTTCATCATCCGTTGTCGCGAAATATAATCCAAATTTTTTTGGAAATGTTTCGCAAATGCTGGTTCGACTTGGGCATCTTCCATCCCAAGAGGATCATAGTGATCCAAATCAGACCAATACTTCTTCAACAGTGCTACATACTCGGAGATGGTGCGGTCGTCCTGGGCCACCCTATCAAGTTCATCCTGCAGTTGGAAGACCCGCATAGGATTGCCCGAGCCTGAGTACATATCCTTCAAAGTCCGTAATATATCAGCAACAGCCTCCATCGTCTCTACATTGCCCGACACCTGGTCGGTCAAGGAGGCTGTCAACCATCCAGCCACAACATTGTTGACAATTTTCCAAATAGCAAACTCCTTTGAGGAGGGATCATCTGGCGTCTTGGTTTGGCTATTAACGTAGCCAACCAAGCCACGTCCCTTATGCGTCCGCATGGCCTGCCGTGACCATTTCAAGTAGTTGGACGTTCCTTCCAACTTCGTCTTCAGCTTGTCCAGCTTTCCCATTTTGTAGTGTGACGGATCCACATCAGTATGGATCACACGTGGGGTTGCCTCGGTTAATCTCTTTGATAAAATATCATCAACCATGGCCTTCATCTCTTTTGCTGTCAGTTTACCACTGATCGAATCCATGGCGCCTTCAACTGTGATTTGTCGTCGTCGTCGTCTTCGTCGGCTTCGTCGTCGTCGTCGTCGTCGTCTTTATGTAAAGTCTTCAACAGAGACCTTACGAATGCGCTGTTAACGTGGCCAACACCGGCACGCGCATGTAGATCCTAATTTGCAGATCGAGAACGGAAAACAAATAAAACATTTGTAATTCCGGGGGGCGTAATCTAGGAACAGAAGGTGCAAATAAAGCATTTGACAGCCATCCGTTTTCGAATAACCATCCATATAATCACTCTCTCAAATTAGGATTTTTTTTTTTTTTTTTTTTTTGAAAAAAGGGAGGGGTTCGGCAGCAGTGGAGTCGGAAGAGGGAGGGGGGGGGTCGGCAGGGGGGGATCGGGGGGGGGGGGGGCGTCGGGGGGCAGGGGACGGAGGGGGGAAGTCGGCAGGGGGGGAGGCATCGGGGGGGGGGGGGGCAGGGGGCGGGGGTCGGTAGGGGGGTCGGCAGTAGGGGGCAGCAGGTGGGGTCCGCAGGGGGGGTGGGTTTGCCGGGTTGGGAAAGGGGTGGGAATTTTTTTTTTGTGTGGTTATGGCTATGATACCATGTAGAGAATAATTGTTGTATATTTTATTGATGGGCTACTCACTACTTATAGGGAGTCTAGCTCCTCTTCATAGTACATTTTCCAATGTGGGACTAAATCCCTTATTAGTTCTCAACACTTACACATTCACTGATGGAGATAAAATGGGTGACTCCATAAATTAAATAGATGTCATGTAAACTCGTGGCTACTGAAATTTACTTAGCATCTCTAGGTTAGGATGAATGATTTTGGTTAGTTTTTTATATAGGTTATAGCAGTCTCAGGCGTAGACTAATTAGTTAATGGGATAGATTTGATTCTGAGGGGTAATGATCATTCATTTTGGTAGTGGAACATGACAAATTTACTCATATTTACTTATCATCTCTAGGTTATGAAGAATGATTTTGGTTAGTTTTTTATATAGGTTATAGCAGTCTGAGGCGTAGACTAATTAATTAATGGGATATATTTGATTCTGAGGGGTAATGATCATTCGTTTTGGTAGTGGAACATGAGCTACATATAAGAGATTCAACTCTTATCTCATGCACAACCTTGTATAAACGTCTAGATGTCAAATAAATATGGAATTTCTTGCTATTGATGCATTCTTCTCAATCAAGATATGATATCCACATACAATTCCTAAGTGTTTGATCTCGTCTCCTTTCCTTGATAATATTTATCTATTCCATTCTTACCAAATATGCAAGAGGATGACCCTTTAAATAGCTCTGGCCATAAAAAAGATCTCTTCTATTAAGCTCCTTGCTGGTTTTCTCTTTTTGCTTCTCAAGCTTTGACTCAAACCATGTTTCCATCTTAACGACTGCTTGGGATAAGAAATACTGCACATTCACTGAAATATTGGATATGAGGACTCTGTTTTCCTCATCTCTTATTTTTAAGAGAACAAAAATTGTGATAATTCTGTCAAAACTAAAAACATAAAAACATAAGCCCTAGTTTTGCATGCATTTTTGAACAGGGCAGGTATACTCAATAGTGTGTGAAATGACCATCATGCACTCATATTACTCTTTAACTCCAATGGTCAAATGAACTTAATTTTCTAGTCCTTTTATTCTTGCCAAAAAAAATTCAGGACATTCAGTTTCTATATAGGGCATTTTAGATTGGTGTAGATTGTAAACATCACATATGTTAAATTTGGATCATACACTGTGGTTGTGGAGCCAGAGTGCTTGGAAGCATTTAGCTCATATATGGAGTTAACTATGAGTATCTTGTCAAAAAATATTCCCTTATTTTTCTGTAGCAATAATAAAATAAAACAATTAGAGGTTAGAGTTACCGGTTTACGAGGAAGTCATGCACGAAGCATTTGCCTAAGAGTTTATTCGAGGTCTATGTGCAGACTCTCTCGAATCCTCCTAGAGGTAAAATTCCCTTGCTACCGGCTTTCCATTGTTGCACACAACTCAGGGGAATGACCCGAACTTATCTCTTGTTCATAGTAGAAGAGTTTGGAATGAAAATGAAAAAAGATGAAGCATATGATTGTGATTTTAGAGGAGGAATGGAGATATCCTTATTTTTTTTTCCACCCTACAACACTAAAGAAGAAGAGTGAAATATATAGGTGTAAGACCTTTTATTGAGAGTTATGACACTCAATTAATAGAAATTTAGGGCTAATAATATAGCCATTAGGAAATTATAAATAGGCCATATCAATGTTGAAGACGGTCAGAAATTAAGTGCAAAGTAATGAGGTCTGTAAATTGTTTTTTCAACAATAACAATAACAATCCCTCCCAAAAAACCAAGTTTCGAAACCGAAGATAAAAATATTCAAAAGGAGTAAAGATGAAGAATTTCTGGACAATTATATACTATGCATAGATGACATGGACTACAGCCTTGAATCTCACTTAGTAACTATTGTATTTATCTGAATAAGTGCTTGATGGACTATGCCTTGAATCAGACTTCTTGAACCAGGTTCAGAAATAACACACATAGTATGCTAAAGTTTCTTGGGTCTATCGGGGTGACGTTTTTGATTGGCCATGCGCAATTTTTTTTATTCATAAGAGTTGTCTGGGATCGTCTTGTCCCATAGTTGCGACCTTCACGACATCTCAAAGGGTTGGTGATTAATGTCAACCCTGCATAATTATGTTTGGACCTATTGTCACTTCCCGTTCCCGGAATACGTAAATTTTGTTTTTTCTGTATATGGTATCTGGCACCTGTATCTTGATTGTATGTATCATATATTTGTAACTGGCCATGGCATGGAACAGTATCTCGTCGCGGATTAGTATGCCACCCCTTGTTCTTGTCTGGTTGTAGGCGTGACTCACTACTTCGATGATAAGATATTTGAACCGTGTTGTGGTTAGGATTTATTTAAATAATTTAATTAGTTGTATCATGTAGCATTTAACATGTCATTAGTAATATGGTTAAGAGCATGTTTAAGATTAGGGTTTCTTTGAGTCAACCCAACTCCTATATATATTCTCTTCTTCTTTCTCTCCTCATTCACACTTTTATTTATTTTCCTCAAACAAACTTCTAGGCATTTACACTTTGCACCAAATGGAGATATTCTTGCATTTTTTATTTCTTGATTTTTTCTTGATATGATTTGTCTATATTGTTCTTCTCATCATCCTCTACAAGTTTAGTACATGGTATTTTCGATTTTGATGGCTATTTTTTAGTAGATCTATATTCCAAAATAACTAGGGTTTATGGATTTTTATGGTTTTAATCTATCAAACTTGCTCATTTTCGAAAATTACTTGTTCCATGTTGTAGGGAATTCAATTTTACCCAATTTTGGCTTTTGAACTGCCGAATTTCGACTTCGTATGAGGAAGTTATGCAATTTTCGTGTTCATGGGATTTTCATACCTTTTGGTGTTGTCGGGACGATGAACAGTGCCGCGCGCGATTTTCTGCCGCGCGCCGTACTTGTGCGCAACGTGTGTCGTGGGCGGTTTTGCTCGCGCACGTAGCGCAACTTGCGCGCCGCACGCGATTTTCTGCCGCGCAACGTGCGCCGTGCTTGCGCGCAACGTGCGCCATGGGCAGTTTTGCTCGCGCACAAGTGCGCAATCACTCCAAATGACAGTTTTTGCCCGTTTGAGCTATTTTGTTGCAAAAAATCTTGAAAAACTTAAAACATGAAAGTTGTAGATCTTTGTCTTGGCTTCAAGAATTTCATATCTCACTTTAACCAGAATTCATGTGACTTATGGTACATTGTGCACCTCGCGCACCTTTTGGTCTTGTACTTTGTACCTTGTGCACCTTTCACCTTGCACCTTTGCCCGTGCGCCGTTTGTGCCACTTCATGACTTGCGTGCACTTCATATCCTAAGTGCGTAGTGTCTTCTTGTTCTCTTTTCTCTTGTGTCTTGGTCCTCATTCCCGATCTGACTACCTATGCGAGTGATGGATAAACCTATGTGTGTACTAAGGTACAATATATGTGAGCACCGAGGTGCTATCCTATGTGCTAAGTGTTCCTACGTGATACCTGCCAGTACATCCAAGAGTCCAGCATTTTCATAGTGAATGGTTGGTAGCAATGACGTTGTATGTGTTGTGTGTTGCATTACACCAAGAAGGGGTACATACGTATGACTCTATGAGCCAGTACAGATCCCTTCTTGGGGTACTCGTACAATGTACGATATCTAGGGGAGTAAGCATGTGACCACGACATGTGAACTCCGAGGATAACCTAGGGATTAACTAGGCAACTAACTTGGTAGATGCATTGGGTGGAAAGAATCTCGAGATCGTGTCATACTAGCCACCCCAGGTCCAGTCCTGACGTGTCGGGTTGGCCGCCACGGATATGGTTTCATTCGCCTATAGGGGATGACTATATCCGACTTGTATGAGCTATGTATTATATGTTTTAGCGCGGTGGCCCTCCGGGGACCGGTGCATAATCAAGGTGCTATATGTTTAATTATATGATGGTTTGGCTGGCCCTGCTAGGTTGACACAATTTGAGGATCCCTTTAATCAGTATCGCGGGGATAACTCCGCAAAATATAGAGGAATGAATGGCCGTTCGAAAAAAATGACTTGACTGTGCCTTGTACCTTCCGTTAGTAGCCGAGGGACATGGACTGTCATGGCGCGTGGTCCAATCCATGTCCTTGTTTGGTTGTTGGGTTGGTCTATCGTGCTATGATAGGCTGTAGACCGAGGTTACGACCGGGAGCCTTTTATTTTTATTATTATTATTATGCTTGGGTTTTATCTCACTCTTTTGTGCTCCCTTGTAGTACTTGCTATTCGGGGCTGACCTCGCTGGTTTTGTTTGACCAGATCTCGTAGCAGCGCCTGAGGATCCAAACTCCTTTCCTGACGTCAATGGTGCATACTAGGAGCATGGCTGGCAGGGGACTCGAGTGGGTTTCTTCTCCACCACTCTAGTATCATTCCTTATGTTCTGGCATTTAGCCACAGGCACATGTTTAGCCGGCTGTTCTGAACATTAGTTTCCTTTTACATAATTGTAATTAAATCAGACTGCAGTTGACTACAGTTATGTACCTATGACTCTCGACACTAGCTTATTATTTTGTATAGCTAGGCTCATGATTTATTTTGATGAAGCGTCGGGGACGCCTTACTGTTTTGTCTTATAGGATCATTATTTACTGCTTCTTGTTTTGATTGATTGAGACATAGATGCTCTGTGGGACCATAGGGGACTTGATTGTAGCCTGCACCCCCTTGTCTTTTGACAGCCACGATCGTCGTATGACGTTTGCATACCTCATATGGTGTAACTGGCCTAGTTACCCTCGGTATTTCGGTACTGGGGCGTGACACCTATTTTACAACTTCGTACAGCCGCTTAGGCATTAGTTAATGAGAATTTAATCTTAGGGTCAGTGTTCCATATTAGTTACCTGAGTCCAGCTTGGTTTTACCTATTGAAAAGGCCTCTTGAGATATCCAGTCAGACTCAGTTGGGTTGCCACTGCTGGTGACTTACTTATGGGCTTAACCCCATCTCTTTCGATAACACTAGAATTTCCTAGGCAAACTCTTTGTCAAGAGTAAACACTCTTCGTCAAGATATTCAAAGTTACTTCTATGATTTTATAGTCACGAACCACATTATCTTTTAGACTCTTTTAATGTCTTGAAGTGCACCTGCAGGTACCTGTTCGTCTTAGAATTCTTAATTGTGCTTTAGTAGTTCTTTAGCAGAATGATTATTACAATTTATAAAACAAACATATATATAAATTTGTATATACATAGTAAGATATCTAAGCCATTCAGTTTCAACACAAGCTACGTTTAAATATAGCAGTTCAAAATCTTTGATACTCCTACCTATGATAGTTTGTCACATGGACCTATCAAGTAATGAGTATCTAAGTTGTTCCACAGGTGAAACCTTACTCTGGATCTTAGTGATCTTTAGTGTTTTTATATCCGAAGAATGTGTCATATGAAGACTCAGGAAATATTTAAATTCTATAAAACCAATTGTAGTCCATTTCTTTAGGAATTTTTGGTTTGCCTAAGCCAGATGTTTGGATTACTCCTAAATCATACTCTGTGTCATCAGATTCATTTGACATAAGTGTGATTCTATCAATATGACATTGTAAGTTCTAGATCAATAGTTTGAATGAATTTGCTAATCGACCTTAATAAATCTATAGTCTATCAAGTTTTGATCAACTTAGGTTAGCTGTTGGGGCCGGTTTCCAGTTAGCGATGGTCGGAAGACACTTAAGTACCATGTCGATTAGGACTATTTATATCCGGTTGACAGAAGGACCCTTTTGACTTGTACCCAAATTAATATGTACTTTAAAAACATAGATTTATAGGAATTTGCAATTTCACTAAACTATTTTCTTTTGACTAAATTGTTTGAACGAATCAAAAGAATTATAAAGTCACGGATTATATATAAAGCAATATTTGCCTAACATAATCTAAATATTGTGACAAAATAATATTACGATTTCTTTCTAACTAGAAATTCTAATATTGTAATAATATAGTCATTTAAGGTTCAAACATGTAAACCGATCAAGTAAAGAATATTATTTATCATGATCATATTCTACATGCAGAAACCAAGAAAGACAGCTCAAAGACTTCATATATTTGTCCAACTAAACTTGGGAATCAAAAAAAAGAAAAGAATATAATATGTGAATTGTAATTGTGAAAGATTACCTTTCACGTGATCGGAGCAATTTTGTACTTCTTGATTTCGGCTTAGTAATAGCACTTCAGAAGAAATGCCATTTTGTACATTGTTTTGAGATAGTTCTATAATCTCACCGACATTTTTTTTGTCCATGAATTTGAAAAAAGAAAATTTTATAAACATCAAGTTTAGAATAATAAAGCGAATCACTTTGTATTATTTACCTTATGTTTAGCATGTTTTCTCCTTTTCTAACATGCCACAACTTCTAATGCTTCCGACTTAAAGAAATAACATTACAAAGATCATGTCCGAAAAATATAAAAATATCTAACAATTCGGTCTTCAAAAAAATAAATGAGTACAAAGAAGCAATGAAATTAGGAGATCAAAATATTTAACATGATATGAGATCAAAATATTTATCGTGATATTAAGTTTAAACCCAATGAGTACAAAGCTTTTGCTGCTTGATGGATATGAATGTAGGATCTTGCATAATAGACTCGAGGACATGTCTCAATAGTCTCAACTGCATCCATGTTGCAATAGGTACAACGAGGAATGAATCTAGCATCTTGACCTCCACATCTTACAAATCACTGTATCCAAAATGACCGACATGATTATTGGTACATGACTATGTCCTTGACAATGCCATCCACCAGGAAAAGATGACAAGTTAATGTCTCACCATTGGAGTGGAGTAGGAAAATGAGGATCCAGAGAAGCAATGAAATTATGAAACAAGAAAATGTTCCACCCAAGATATTAATTGATCAGATTGATTCCTATTAGAAGGAAAAAAAACTAGAAAATGAAGCTAGATACAATGGCTATCTCAATCAAGCCTTCATAACTTGTATGATGAGATAAGTACTGTGTATCAAGTTCTTAAACAGAAATGTGATCCTGTGAAGGGACATAATGATCTGTATGAGACTTCTTATCGTACACTTGATATAGTTGACAAGTCTGATTAACATTGCTTTAGCCAGAATATGTGCTGCTTTGCTCCAAGACTTGCTTGGATGCTAACATGGATCCAATAGCAACCAACTTTTTTGCTCCATACATTCAACAATCTACAGATTTGTCATCTTTGGAACTCCAATTTAAGACACGTTGGATTATGAGCAATGGGTTGTTCATTTCTCAAATGTTTAAGCTCTCCTTTTTTGCGATAAATATTTGAGCTCTCTTTTTCAACGTAAACGTTTCTATGAGATTGTCATTGCGTCTGTTTCAGCAGAAAGTGTTGAATAAAATTAACATATATAAATCGACTTCCATGAGATATGAACATGAATTATTTTACAATTAGGATATAGTCAAACTTTTGTTGTAGGTAACTTGTCAAAATAGATTAATATCAACAAACCAAAATGAACAAAGTTGAACATACATTTTATGTCTATTAAGTCAAATTGATCCTTTCTAAATTAGATTTATATAGAGGATCACCAATAAACCGAAACCACCAACCAGATACACCATGGATTACATCAGAGAAAGGAAACATGTTTGAAGTTCTAAAATAATAAAAAATGCGATGAAGGAAATGCAATGAAATGATCCATAAACCTAATCATTCCCTAATTTATTGCACCAGTTGAGTGGTTTTGGTTGGTTTTAGCTACACAAGAAAACTAGTTCTTACAACAGTCGAAAATGCACCTTAAAACCTTTGCATAAACATAAAGAAAACCATGGAAAATCTATTATCTATTTAGTACAAAGAAATACAGGCAAGAAACCTTATCGTTGTAAAGAAACAACTACGAACCGATGCAAAGTATAGATTCTTGCTTGGCAACGTCGTCAGCCACAGCGAATAGCCAAGATCGCAACACAGATCAAACTCAAATTTATCAAATAAAACTATATCGGAATTTGGCCTACAATAGGCAAATTTTAGTTGGATATCTTTTTCACATGTGAATCTAACAATTTCAGAAATAAGATCCAAGTTTGGCTTCCGAGTTAAATCTGTAACAAGGCTTGATGTTTACACAATCCCTTAGAAATGGAAGTCTTTCAGTGGTGTTTTAAACTTGTGACAACTACGAGCTATTTTCTCAAGCAACAAATCTCCGTCATCAAAGATTTATGCTAACAATTATTTCTCATTTTTCGACAGGCTGAAAAGGATACGAAGCCAAACAAGACAGGCAGGCGTTTGAGATTCAAAGAAGCTATAGCTAGAAATGGGTGGTATCTCCATATATAGCTTTGCTTGTATGGAGAGAAGCACATGAGGTGTGGAGTGGCACATGGATGCCATGTGGGGGTGTTTTTCTAGTGGAAAAAAGGCTAACTTAACAATGAAGCATTAATGCTTTTTGTCATGCTCTTGGAAATTAATTTCCTTTGGAGCTAAGTCCCGTAGGGGCTTAGCGACTCGGACTCGGGCTCATGAGGCGTAATGTGGCTTTTTGTTGGCGTACTTTGCACTTAGCACGTCAGTATCGTCGCTAGGCGCATAGTGCGCTTAAGTTGTGCTCGTTGTACGAGCCTCTGCGCAGCTGATCGTGCGCCCGTTCGCGTGGCCCGATTGCGCGGCCAGATGGTGCTGCCCGATGGCACGCCAGTTGGCGCGGCTTGATGGCGCTGCCGGTTGGCACGCAGTGCGTGCTGTACGCAGTTGGCGCAGTGGGTGTGCGATGCGCGATGGCGCAGATGGCACGCGCTGTGCGCCAATTGGCGCTGTCGTGCCTGTGCACGATTTGAACGGTTACGAAATGTCCGGGAACGGTTTTTTCCATGTCCCGAATGTTTTACATATTGGGCGGTTACTGCGCGCGTCTATATAAGTTGCTCTCTTCTCTCTCATTCAGTGCACTTCGTTCCAGACAATTCCTTACGAATTTTCAGAGGGCAGGGAAGAGAGTAACAGTGCATCATTTCGTGCTATCCCAGGAGTCTGTGCGCCATCCGAGGAGTCAGGAGAGCAGAGTGTTCTATAAGTTCTTTTCTGAATTTGTTGGTTCCTGGAAACTGTTCGTGTGGGGCGAATTTAGCTTTGAGCGCCGGTGATCATTCACACCAGCAGACTTTTCTCTATTCTGTTAATTTTCTTCTCTACTTGTAATCTCGTTCTGAACGAGATTTATTCTGATCTAATTAGAAATTTTCTGTGGGCTATCAACATTGCTACTACGAAATCATTTGTGCCTTCGTTGAAGTGCTGCATTTGATTTTGTCTCTCTGAATCCTTCGAGATCTCAATAGTGTGCCTTCTTCAAAGTGTTGCCAAATTCAGTTTCTCATCTTAAAATAACGCCCTGGGACAAACAATCTCAAAGCTAAATTTACAAGATGGAAAACTCTCGTGCTGCTCTCATCAATTCCAACTTTAACAAGTTAGAGAAATTCGATGGAGAGCACTACCTAATCTGGAAGCGGAATATTAGCCTTAATCTTCAACTTGCAGAAGTTGATCACGTGCTAACTGAGAAAGAACCTAAGGTTCCAGAAACTAGGTCTGCAGCCGCAATTACTGCTGCTACTAATAAACAGACCAAATGGAGAAGGGAGAATAGCCTATGTAGGCTTCTAATCTATGTTGTTACGGGCGACGCCTAGGCGCGCCCGAGTTGAACAGGTCGCCTCGACCTGCATATTTTACTGCAGTGAGTTGAACAGGTCGCCTCGGCCTGCATATTTTACTGCAGTGTAAGGCGAGGGCCGCCTAGGCGGGCGCCCAGGTTCGCCCAGGGGAGACAATTGCGGGCACCTAGGCGGTGGATCTCAGGATGGGCTATGGGCTTTTTACTAATATTTTTTTGGGGCTTTAGGGTTATTATTGTTGCTAAAACATGTGCTATTGTAAAAATTGCTGCTGTTTGCTGCCTTCTGCTACTGCTATTGTTGTCTTTTGCTACTGCTACTGTTGTCTTCTCCCTCTTATTGCAATCTGCTACTGCTGCTGCAGCCTTCTGCTACTACTGTTACGGCCTTATGCTACTGTTGCTGTTGACTTTTGCTACTGCTGCTGCCTACAATGTTTACATAGGTTTAGAGACCCAAAAATCTGGGCGGGCGCCTGGGCGCCGCCTAGGCGCGCCTAGGCGAGGCGGGCATGGTCTCGCCTCGCCTCGCCTCGCCTAGCGCCCAATACAACATAGCTTCTAATTCTAAATGCTATGGAGGACTCCCTGGCAGAATCATATTCTAAGAAGACTATTGCCAGAAAGATATGGGAGTCTGGAGAAATTATATGAAGATGACAAAAACAGAAGTAAGATATTTATCGTCGAGAAATATCATAAATGGCTCTTTAAAGACGAGAAGACGATGCTGCCTCAGGTGAAGAAGTTTCTGAAGTTGCGTCAAAAATTGGAAGATGAAGGGATGCCCCTCAATGACAAGTTCGTTGTTGGAGGGATAATCTCCAAGCTCCCCACAGGACGGAGCAAGTTCTATGCGAACATGCATATGAAGAAATTGGAGATCAGTCTGGAAGATCTCCTACAAGAAATTTATGTTGAGGACCAGATGAGGGTTTAACTGATGGTGGATGCTTTGTCCAAACAGATGGCTAACGCGGCTAACGCGGCTAACGCCAATTTGGTCCATACAAAGGAATCCAAGTGAAAGCAGACGGCTTTCCACAACAAGAAGAAGGACCTCAATAATCTGAAAGTGAAGGAGACTTCTTTCAAGCAACAGAAGCTATAGTCTAAAGTGACTTGCTTCAACTGTGGCAAGAAGGGCCACTACAAGAGTGAATGCAAATCCAAGCCCAAGCAATCAGAGCAAGGTGAGCCTAGTAAGGTTTCTATGGTTATTGACGTAATTGCTATGATTGCTCAGGTCACTACAGTAGGGGCTGATTCTGATTGGTGGGTAGACACTGGTACCACCTGCCATGTCTGCTCAAGCAAGGAATGGTTCACCACATACACACCAACTTCTGAAGTTGTTATGGTTGCGAACCAGGCACAAGCTGAAGTGTAAGGAATCGAGACGGTGGTGTTGAAGCTGACTTCAGGGAAGTTTATGGTGTAATATCCCGCTCCGCGCGAGGCATTTGGGTTGGCTTTTTGGATGCGATCAGAATGTTGGACCATGACTTGTGTTGGAAATCAAGAGAATTGAGACTGATGCAGTCTCTCTTAGCTGGCTAGACAGAATGGGTATTGGAACGTAGCTCACTGGTGGAGCTACGCTTAGTGGGAATATGTGCAATTGAAACAGGAAGACCCTTTATGCAAGTGAGTAGAACTGCTTCCTCCCTACTCCTTCATGCTTAATAAAATAGAGTGTTGAATTACTAAAATATGTCTCTAATGTCCCGTACTTTGAATGCTGAATAATGGTGATGCTTTAGTTGCTAAATAGATAGATATGCTTATGTTGGCTAATGTTGAAATGAATAACACATGGCCATCGAACTGCTGAATGAATCACACTTGAACTGCTAATGTGTATTGATGCCTGAGAATGAATTGATATCATCGCCCATGTTTTAATATTGCTAAATGAATGAAACATTTGAACCATATACACGCTGTGTAACTGTTGCCAAGATATGAAATGCTGCCTGTTTTCTTATAAGCAATGAAATGATAATATTGTCCCTATAAAATGAATGAGATGCTACATGTCCCTTGAGAACTGAATGATATGATAATGCTTCAATGTATTTAATGAAAAGTTGCCATGTGTGCTTTTGGAGCATGTTTGAGAACTGCATCTTACGTTGGAAAAGAATTGTGAATGGGGTAATTGATGGATGAGTTTAACAGAATTGATTAGTTGACTCATGTGTGTTGGCTAGTGCTTTTGAGACCCTAAGAATGTTGGCTTGTGATTTGAGACCCTGAGTTGTTGGCTTTGTGTGGTGATAGTTAGATCACGATTGTCCGGAATAGACTTGAATTTGGTATGATTTAAGGATGGCTTCATTTCTGAGTGGTATATTGCCTCTACCACTTCAGAATGAGATGTATCGTGTCCCTTTTCGTATAATGACAATCAATCTATCTATGAGTATTGGGTAGTGCCGAGACTTAGCTGGGAGTCATGCCTTATTGCTAGGTGGCTTGAATGTCCCTTGACGATGACGTTATGCTGGGAAATGAGATTGTCGAAAAGTGTAACGGGTGCCTTAGTTGGGAATTGCTCAGTCTGACGATGGCTCACACTAGCAGGATGATAGTTATATTGTGGGTAATAAATTTGGCTAACGAATGTTGTGGCTTAGAACATTGAACGATAGTTGAGACTAGTTGGATGGGAATCATATGTGGCTATTACAAGTTGGTTGCTAAAATAGAAAGTTTTGGAAATATTGTCGGTGACTCGAATGAGTGTTGGAAATCTGTGTCTTGACCCTAAGGTACGATAAGATGTTAACCCATCTTGATTGTCGAAGGATGAAATTAGTAAAGTTGCGTTTGAGCTTGGAGAAATAGATAGTCGTTGCATATGTGCATGTATGCGGAGGAATTGAAGTGTATCACAGAAGTAACAAGTAGTGATCCTGAATATTTGTGTTGCATAGAGAATGGTTAATTGATACATGAATTGTCGGATTGAATGGAATGAACTGCTCGACCCTTGCGGTACAAGATGTTAAGAATGTCCGTACTAGATTTTGATGGCTGGGAAACGAATGAGATTAAGAACCACGAAAGCTGTTGGATAGTGTCGGTAGATGGTGTGACGGTCTAGACGACTGTCTGTTGGGATGTAGATTGTTGGCTTATGACTTAGCGGTATAACTTTGTCATACAGACTGAATAGTATGATTCCATAGTACTATTGAAACTATCGGAATTGATGACCCTTGAATAGTTAGCCTCGGTATATAGATCCGTGTTGGTACGAAAGAATTGGAATAGAAATTAATAATGACTTTGCGCGATACAGAGTCTATCTTGGATTAAGCTGACTTTTTCGACGGCTGCTCCACCAGTTCCGGTCCGAGCACTTGTCGCTCTCCGACTTTATTCCAGTATATCGGTGACCGGCACTTCCTCCCGTTGAGTGCTTCATACGGAGCCATCTGAATGCTCGACTAATAACTGTTGTTATACGCAAACTCCGCAAGCGGCAAATGTGTATCCCAACTAGTCTTTAGATCGATCGCACACAGACGTAACATATCATCTAATATTTGATTCACTCTCTCCGTCAGACCGTCTGTCTGGGGGTCGTATGAAGTACTAAAATTCAATTTGTTCCCCATCGCCGCTTGCAGGCTCATCCAGAAATGTGATAGGAATCGCCGTCTCTGTCCGAAATTATTGTGGTCGGTACCCCGTGCAGTCGAACAATCTCGTCGATATAGATTTGCGCTAACCGAATCGACGCTCCATGCTACTTTAATTGCGAGGAAGTGAGCCGACTTGGTCAATCTATCAACAATGACCTAAATCGCATCATTCCCCTGTGACGTCTTCAGAAATCCCACAATGAAATTCATCGAGATATTGTCCCACTTTCACTCGGGAATGGCGAGGTTTTGCAGTTCTCCGCCCGGCCTTTGGTGTTCTGCATTCACTTGCTGACACGCCATGCACTGCGACACGAAACTAGTCACGTCTTTTTCCATGCCATGCCACCAAAAGTTTGTGCGCAAGTCCTTTTACATCTTGGTGCTTCGAGGATGTAACGAGTACTTTGTATAATGCGCCTCCGTCAGAATTTCTATTTTGAATTCGGCAGTTTCAGGAATGCAGAGCCTTCCTTTTATTCGCATTGTCCCGTCTCCGTATTCCGCAAAGTCGGTCGCCCTTCCTGTTGAAATCAGCTCGTGCATCTTCTTCAGGAATGAATCGTATTTCTGTGAGGTCTTTATTTTGCTCAGGCTCGACCCAAGCTTCAACTGAGCTAGGTGCAGGTGTCGATACTCAATTCCGAGTTCGATACCCATCGCTTGAAGGTCTTGCCGTATCTCATTATTTAGGGCAGTGACCCCATAAACATTCTGCTCTGCGCGTCGGCTACGACGTTCCCCTTGCCCGGCATATACTCGATCGTTTGCTCGTAATCTTTTATGAGTTCGAGCCAACGTCGCTGTCGTAAGTTGAGTTCTCGTTGCGTAAACAAGTATTTGAGGCTTTTATGATTTGTATAGATTCTGCAAGCCACACCATAGAGGTAGTGTCGCTAGAGTTTCAATGCAAACACGATCGCCGCCAATTTTAGGTCATGCGTCGGATAATTTTTTTCGTGCTGCTTCAACTGCCATGAAGCATAGGAGATGACTTTGTCCTTCTGCATGAGTACGCACCCGAGGTCCAGTTCCTGATGCGTCACTGAATATCTGAAAGCCTTCTGGACCATTTGGAAGTGAAAGGATTGGAGCTAAGACGAGCCGTTGCTTCAACTCTTGAAAGCTGGATTCACAGTCGTCACTCCATTCGAATACGACTCCCTTCTGGGTGAGGCGAGTCAGAGGCGATTCTAGTTTTGAAAAGCTTCGCACGAATTTTCGGTAGTAGTCTGCTAAGTCCAGGAAACTCTGAATGTCGCTGGCAGAGGTAGGTCGTTTCCAATCTACTACCGCTTCAATTTTCTTTGGATCCACCGCGACACCTTCGGCAGAGATTACATGTCCGAGGAATGTCACGCTACTCATCTAAAACTCGCATTTACTCTGTTTGGCGTATAATTTGTTTTCACGCAGTCTGCGGTACCGTCTTCAAGTGCTCTGCGTGCTCTTCTCGATTCTTCGAGTAGACGAGGATATCGTCGATGAACACGACTACAAATTTATCGATTTGGGGTCGGAAGACGAGGTTCATCATATCCATGAAAACGGCTGGGGCATTCGTCAAATCGAACAGCATGACTAGAAATTAATAATGACCATATCGAGTGCAGAAGGCAGACTTCGATACGTCGTCGGACTTGATCTTCAATTGATGGTAGCCTGAACGAAGATTGATTTTTGAAAATATTGACGCGCCTTGCAGTTGGTTAAACAAGTCATCAATTCGTGGCAATGGATAATTGTTCCGCACGGTCGCCTTATTGAGTTCGCGATAATCGATGCATAGCCGCATCAATCTATCATTCTTTTTCACAAACAGTACGGGAGCTCCCCACGGAGTGACGCTAGGGCGAATAAATCTACGGTCTGTAGAAGCATGAAAAATCTCAGCTGAAGACACCTCTTCACCAAAGCGCAAAAGAGGCAAAACACTCGGGCCCAGTGCTAAAAAGACAAAACAGAAGATATGGAGAGAATTCCCTTCATTGTCATGTCTACCAAAGTCTAGTACAGACACATCAGGACCATACATAAGGGACTAATTTTGTTCTTCTACAAAGGATCTAGTACAGATTCGACAGAAGCCTAGTGAGATCTACAAGGGATGCAGTCTTCATCGAAGCGCAGCCTTCCTTCTTCTCGATACACACGCTGGAAGATTAACTTCTACCGGAGCATGTTCTGATATTCTTGTGGGCGCAACCTCTCAGAAGCATATCAGCAACTCAGCACTTTGAAAAAGCCAGAGCCTTCAAGCCAGAGGCGCAGCCACTTGCCTGTGCCAACCTCAGAAACAAGATGGTGGCAGGGCCCTCCTCCCTTTCTTTTATTCCAGAAGCCAGTATCTTCACTCCAGAGGCGCAGCTATCTGCCTGCGCCAATCTCCAGACACGCAAGGGTGTCATACACTTCCCTTCGAAGCAACGCCTTCATTGTTCAGAGGCTCAACAACTTACCTGCGTCCGCATGAGGAGCAGGATGGTGATATGCTCACACCATCTCCATTCCCACAGCGCAGTCATCTGTTCCGGATCAGAAGCTTAAGTCACTTCTCTACAAGAGATTTGGGAACTCCCATCGCAACCAATGCAAGTCAACCTGTCGCTCCAAAAGCACAGTAACCTCGCCAACCTGAAGCACAAGCCTATTTGTCGCCTACAGCACAGTGACTCTGGTAGCCCGAAACACAGATTCATAAGTTGCTCTACATGTACAGAAGTCTCGTCGTCATTCGAAGCCAAGTCCACTCGTCGTCTGAAAGCACAGAGGTTCTGTCGTCTCTAGAAGCACGGTCTACTCGTCGTCCCAGAAGCACAGCAGTACTTAGTCCTCACCAGAGGCACAGGAAGCATGGGTCCACCCCAATTGGTTTGTTTAATACGCCTCTTGCAGAGAAGATTGAGATTAAATCATGATTGATATCATATCAGATTGATTTAAATCTTAGATGAGGATCAATTAGACTCCAAATCTAAGATAAAATCCAAAGATTTACTCGGCTGTATCCTAACAAGCAAATCGGCACGCGCCACGTGTCACCTCCTTCGGTTATGTTTATAACCACCAGAGATCTCGTTTGAGGGGAATCTCGATGTCCGCCATGTGTCAGCGCCGCAGAAGTCCGCACCGTACAATGACGGCACATTCTTTCATATCTCAGAAACCCTAATGCACATCGCATATGTGCTCGATTCTCTATAAATAGGAGTTCTTCTACCAAAGCATAGATCGACAGAGGGAACATTGACAATTGACAATCTTCAAAGGAGCAGCGATCTCCATCTATGAAAAGTCGACCACCCTCATCCACCTATCAACCAAATAACCAACCAACCATCTTCAAGGGATCTTCTCCTCCAGACAACCTCTTGATCGGTGACCCCAGAGTCCCATCAAAGGCGCCAGAGAGCCATAGCAAGGTTGATTCGTCGTCAAATCGTCAACGGAGTAAAAGAGCCGCTGCTGTGCTCGATCTCCACCGTCACACTTTTCCAGAAACCTCTTCTCCCTGTACTTAGAATATCCTGTTTAGGACTTCCTTCTTTGTACACAGATACCTTATACGTTCAATAAAGCAAAAGGTTCGTTCAACCTTTTGTTACGTCGAACAAAATGGCAACTCTGCTGGGGACTACCTTCTCCTCCAACGAGAAGACGGTGACGCAATCTGATAACAACTTGCTGGGAGCTTCTCAAGACATGCTGGTCGTACGCTTCGACCAGCAGGCTTTTGAAGATCTCTCTGATGAAAAGTCGAAGACTTCGAAGCGGTTCGTACAACTGAAGAAGACTCGACGTGTCTGGAGGCCTAAGGCGGCTGCAGCCAGCAACACGATGGCGGGAACTGCGTCTCAGGACCCCCTCAACGTCAAGGCCACAGAGAAGATCCCGGCTGCTACAGCCTTATTCCCTCGCCCGATTCCAGTCCCTCGCCCGATTCCAGTCCCGGGAAAGAATGGCGAAGAAGATGGTGGTTCCATGGTTGATCTGACGAAGGAACGATGTCGAAGGAAGCGCACACCAGTCCAACCCCTCACGACGGGAGTATTGCTGGCAAGGAGATCTGTCTTCGACAGAATCGCTTTCCCTTCAGGTAAACCTTCGACGGACTCTGAATACTACTCACCCGCTGGGGGTAGTAGGAAGAGATCCCAGGTGACTCGCGCTTCGTACAACAAGCGTGCGGCACCAGGGGCAGACCAGAGGCCCGTGTTGACAGTAATACGCGCAGACGACGGAAAGCTATACAAGACTGGCTCTCGCGCTGCGATGCCTCAACCAGTCGAATCTCCCTTCCACTGGGGTGCTCCTGTACGTAAGCCAAGCCAGGGGGTATGTCTCACGGAGAGGGAGCCACGTGAGCAGCGTTCCTGCAGGAGCGACATGAGGCTTCCTCGCCAGACCCGCTCTGACCGTACTTACATGCAACTTCCCTGCATGTACAATGGGAGTGCTACGACAGAAGATTCAACCCTCTTTCAAGCGGAAGAAGAATCTGTGGCGCAAGACGTGCCTAAATCAAGCCACTCTTGTACCCAGATTACCATCAATTGCCGTTGTCAGCAGACGGCTGCGCCATCACCAAGCAGACGCTCCGTCTTCCAGAGACTCTACTCCATGCCAGCTCCACGCCAGAGGCCTAACAGGGGGTCGGTGAGACATAGAGAAGATGCGCCCCGCATCGCCACATGCTACGCGGCGCTGGGTTCCAGAGCTTTCAAGGAGCCCTCCCAGAATCCTCCCACATCGGTTGCTAGACCGAACAGGAGGTACGTCTCACTGAGAGGGAGCCACGTGAGCAGCGTTCCCGCAGGAGCGACATGAGGCTTCCTCGCCAGACCCGCTCTGACCGTACTTACATGCAACTTTCCTGCATGTACAATAGGAGTGCTACGACAGAAGATTCAACCCTCTCTCAAGCGGAAGAAGAATATGTGGCGCAAGACGTGCCTAAATCAAGCCACTCTTGTACCCAGATTACCATCAAGTGTCGTTGTCAGCAGACGGCTGCGCCATCACCAAGCAGACGCTCCGTCTTCCAGAGACTCTACTCCACGCCAATTCCACGCCAGAGGCCTAACAGGGGGTCGATGAGACATAGAGAAGACGAGCCCCGCATCGCCACATGCTACGCGGCGCAGGGTTCCAGAGCTTTCAAGGAGCCCTCCCAGAATCCTCCCATATCGGTTGCTAAACCGAACAGGAGGTCAGAGAACAGCAAAGCTAAGGTACCCGATGCAGGTGTGTTCCAAGGCACTCGTTCCAAATCTGCATTGGGTGCCTTGTCAAAAATTGGGGGTAGCCAACCTCCTACCATGCACAACAACCCTGTGTTCCAATCTGATGAGGCACAATACGACACGGATGTCTCCATTGGCGCAGCCAGTCACCAGACCGGGGTAGCAACCATATTGAGTCCGAAGAAGATTACAATCTTACAGTATATCCTCAGGGCAGCGAGACTCGGGCGTCTGTGCCAGAAAGTGAAGGATCCACGGCTCCCTCGAGTCACCCTCACACTCGGTCTGTCTTCATGGCCGACGGCAATGAGGAAGACAACAACGAAGCTCTCAGATGTATTGAAGTCCTCGAGACGAAGTTAGATATTATGGCGGACACCATGAAGACCCTGTCTTCGGTCATAATCGACCTCAAGAGTAGCATGGCCCCCGCTGCCTCTACACCTGCGCGTGATCCGCCAACCAATGACGAATCCAGCAGGTTGCCTACTGCCAATCAGGCAGGACCATCCTCGTCTACTCCATCGGCTACAGGCTCCGCAATGCCGGCCGAGATACAGCAGGCCATCAAGGAGCTGTATGCTCGTCATGATGCCAAGGAGAAACAAGCAACGCTTCGAAAGATGGGGATCCGGCAGCCATACCCTGCCGAGTGGGACAACATCGTCTATCCTCCCAAATACAATCCGTAGACGCTTACACCTTATGAAGGGAAGGGGTCTCCCCGACAATACTTGAGGAACTTTGCCTCAGTAACGGGACACCTGCCAAAGGATGACGCCCTCATGTCCAATATATTCATAGGAGCCCTGCAGGGGGTAGCCTATGAGTGGTTCTGCAGTCTTCCGGACGACTGCATTTCGTTATTTGAAGACCTGAAGACTCGGTTCGTGGACCGATTCTACGAAGGAGGCATGAATATGACCATGTCGACCCTCATGAAAATTGTCCAGAGGGAGAAAGAGCCTGTCCGCACATACATCGAGCTATTCCGCCAGGTAGCCCTCAGATTACCACCCGGCATGCCCGAGACCATGCTTATGGACTCCTGCCGCAAGAACATGCTTCCTGCTATAAAATTGTGGTACAGTGCTCCCTGCGCGGAGTGGACGTCTTTCATTACAGAGGCGGATGCCGAACAAAGAAAAGCCCAGGACGCGCAGCTCCTGGGGCTACACTTTCCTGCGCCTGAAGACAAGGGGAGACGCTCGTACAGCAACAATCGTAAAGACGGAAAAAGGCAAGCAAGCCATGGCCGTCAACATCTCCAAAGGTTCAGCAGCTGCGAACCCCAAGTCTGCGGAAGCGCAGAGGTCGAGGGAGACTTACTCCTTCAATGACGAGGATACGCTGGAGCTCTTCGAGATGCTTACGAAGAGTGCCAAACTGTCCATCCCACCACCCAGGCGTCCTGATGAAGTGGAAAAGGTGGACCAGCCCAAGTATTGCCATTATCACCAGTACGTCCATCACTCAACACAGGACTGCTATGTGTTAAAGGGGCAAATTCAGCGCCTCATTAACGCCAACGTCATATCGTTGGATTACTAGGAGAAGACCATCACAGCCAACATGGTTATTCTCCAGTTCGGGAGTTTTCCAGCTACAGAGGTACAAGATGTCGTCATCCCTATTCCAAAGGCGACGATGGAGGTAGTCAACCTTCTGCCAGCACGGGACAACGCTCAAGGGCTCATCCCGTTCTCCACGCCTCGAGGCAAAGTTATGTGGATACATCCTGACTTGGTTTCCAGCATGATGACATCTACGACCCTTTCTTCCAAAGGGAAGAAAAGCAAGGCATGCCGCATGGTCTCGACGTTGACCGATGATGCTTTGGTGACCACCCGCTCGGCGCAGAGGTAAGAGGAGAGCCAGGCTCCAGACCAGGAGGAGTTTCTACCAAATACTCCCCCTGTCCTAGATATATCAGGAGCAGGTCCACCTCAGATCCTTAAGGCGCCAGAGGCGGGTCCATCCCGGGCCCCTACCGTGGACAAGCAGAAACAGAAGGAGGTTCGCTTCGACAAACCTCTCAGAAAGGATCCCGCAATCGGGCCTATTAAGCCCTACAACTTCGATATTCTAGCACAACTGGCTAATACTCCGGCTAGATTGTCACTTTTCGAGCTCCTCCGCCTCTTTAAAGAGACCCGAGATGCGCTCAGTGAAGCTTTACAGAACGCCGAGTCCTTCCTCACCCAGGTTCAGCCACCGAAATTGGATCCCGCAGCTTGCCCCCATTGCCACAGCGTGGTCGAAGTGATTCCCAGTATCACTTTCACCCAACAAGACTGCTGCTAAAGAATAACTGGCACAACCGCCCCCTGTACTATACGTGGTATGTCGGTGCCATTAAGGTCGATCGCATCTACATCGACCCAGGTTCCTCTTTGAGTATTATCCCAAGAAGCCTGCCTCAAACTTTAGGGGTTCTGATGCATCGGTTGACAGCCTCGAACACAACAGTGGTTTCAACGCGGGAAAGAGCGAGCCCTTGGGTAAAATCTGTCTGAAATGTCAGATCGGCGACCTTCACACTGAAGTGACTTGCTATGTCATTGATGCAGACATAAATTACAACATGCTGCTGGGGCGACCGTGGATCCATAAGTACATGTTTGTCCCTTCCACCCTACATCAGTGTATGAAAGCTGTGGCCAACGACGGTACTATCAAAACGGAGTTCGCTGATATCGACCCATTCCGGGGACTTGAAGCCTACTGTACGGATGCTGATCTATATAAGTCAGTCCCCTGGGATGACGACATCAATGGTGCTGACGACGAGGCAGAGACAGCTTCAGAAAGCGCAGCAGTGGTCGAAGAACCTTTGAAGGTTCGACTGAAGGGGAGGCCTCCCAAGGTGCCAACGCCTCTTGTTGTTAAGCTTCGGGACGAAACTCCACCTTCGCCTCCAGTGACGATGAAAGATGGTTAAGAGCCTATACGAATGAGGTTACCCCGGAGGTCCCCAAGGCCGACCATGGAGGCGCAGGAGCATCCGACCACCATTCCCTTGATGGTCAAGCTGAAAGGAAAGCGTCCTCCTTCTCCTCCGGCGGCAGCTCTAGTCCTCACTGACGAAGAGCTAGAAGATTACGTCTGCGCCGATACAGAGGCCCTCTCTTTCGACGACGTAATCCCTCGGGACAAGATATCCCACTTCATCAACAGAAAGTTGTCATCGAACTACTCTGACGCATGCTGGAACACCAAGTATTTCCTGGACAATTTTTTGTGTAAACTGCAGACGCAAGTGACAATTGCCAACCATGTGAGCCGAGTTGTCCCTACCCGCGATGCCTATTTCGTAGTTCCATCCAGGAAAAAAGAATAGGAACCCATCATATTCGGTCGATTGGAGCATCCGCGACGATGACTCCTGAAGACCCAGACCTCGACAGCGGCAAAATGCAGTTCTACCGCTATACAGCGCAGGCCAAAAACCTTATCCAGAAGATGGGCTTCGACCTGAATAGCAACAAAGGGCTCAATTATGGCAAAGGCCGGCGTCTTCCCATACGGATTCACATTCCAAAGGAAAAGCTGAAAACTACTACCAATGTACTCGTCGAGGGCCGGTGTATGTTACACCTACGACTACCTCAGAAGATTCAGAAGAAGAAGACATGAGGCACTCACACTCTTCTGACTCCTCAACTTGGGACTCTGATACCAGCATGGGTCAAGTCCTTAAGAAGATGTTGTCGGCTAACATGATCACCAATCAGTTAACCGTCGAAGACAATCAGCGCAGGCGGTTACAAGAGCTAGAAGCGTTGGATGAAAAGCGCTTGCTCGCGCAGCGAAGGATTGAGCTTTACCAAGCTCGCATCTCTGGGGCCTTCAACAAAAAGGTCCCCGAAAGATCCTACCAGGTGGGCGACCTCGTCTTGGCAGTACGGAGATCGATGGTGATGACCCACAAGACGACTGGGAAGTTCGAGCCCAAGTGGGAAGGACCGTTAGTCATAGAAACGGTGTACTCCAACGGTGCTTATCGGCTAGCTAAGCCTAATGGGGACTTGCTAATGATGTTCATTAACGGCAAGTTCCTAAAGAAGTATTACGTCTGAAGACAGAACCAGCATAGGTACCCACATCCCCTGAAAAGGGTGCCCATGAGTTCTGGTAAGGGGATCTCTCACTCTCCCTCCTATATATTCTCTCAAGTAGATGAAGCACTTCACGTCCACATTACCTTTGGATTGCTCCTCTACGCCTGGAAGACGTGACTACCATGTCCACATTACCTCTGAGTAGTCGTTCTTCTCGCATCAGTTCTATGATTATCTCGGCGGTTTAGAAAACAGTTCACGTCCATATTACCTCTGGATTGTTGTTCTATACCCTGGCCAAGATCAAGCCTACCACGTCTGCATTACCTCTGTTCAAACAAATCCATTATGAAGATTCCTTCTTTATTCTGGAGACAAAAGTAAAGGGAACAAGAAAGCTTCTACATATAAAAACATGTGGCTACAAAGACCTATTACAGACTTTTCATAGTTACATACACAGAAGCAAAAAAGCTGGAATTGCGGTACAAGCTCTCAATAGCGCGGGCGAGGCGGTGACAGAGCCAATCACTTCCTGGTCAAAAGGAAGCCACCGTCCGAAACTGCTACTGGCCCGAGTCGGGGATGAAGACCAGCACATGACTCTCCTATCTCCCCAGCTGGCCGGCGAGAGCAACCACAACAACATGTCTTGCTATTCCTCGGTCAGAATGACAAGCAATCCTAACCCAGGAAGCAGAGGTCCGAGACGCCATTGACGCCCATGACATCCAGAACGCGGGACGTCTCGAGATCCAATGGTAGTTCTACTACAACTTCTTTGGATAAAAAGATTTGCCACCGACGGCCGTCTCAAGCAAACTCCGGGGTTGTCAGGAGCTGAACATCGGGCAAGCTAGGCCATGGTTGAAGCAGCATCTTCTCTTAAAGGAGGACAGTCCTTTATGTAGGCTGTTCGCAAGGTCCAAGTACGAGCCAGACATCGGTTAGAAGGAAGCTTACAAGTTAAGCTAAAAGCTCTACTCTATGACAGATGGTAGTACTACGAGTGACCAAAGGAACTTGACTCTGAACCTCCTCTGTTAAAGAGATTCGCGATCCCGGCAAAGACGCGAGAGGCTCCAATATCAAGAAGCCATCAGGAGCCCATCCTCTGAAATAATTACTCAGGACAATTAATGCTAAGAGCTAGGCGTGACACCAGCCATCACCCAGCTCGTACAGTCCCGACGCGTGTTCATGCTTCTGTTCAAAGTATCCCGAGCTTGACTCAAGTTCGGGACACTTTAAAGGAGATCTTGTAGAAGCATGAAAAATCTCAGCTGAAGACATACCTTCGCCAATGCGCAGAAGAGGCAAAAGACTCAGGCCCAGTGCTAAAAAGACAAAATAGAAGATATGGAGAGAAGTCCCTTCATTGTCATGTCTACCAAAGTTTAGTACAGACACATCAGGACCATACATAAGGGACTAATTCTGTTCTTCTACAAAGGATCTAGTGCAGATTCGACAGAAGCCTAGTGGGATCTACAAGGGATGTGGTCTTCATCGAAGCGCAACCTTCCTTCTTCTCGATACACACGCTGGAAGATTAACTTCCACCGAAGCGTGTTCTGATATTCTTGTGGACGTAGCCTCTCAGAAGCATATCAATAACTCAGCACTTTGAAGAAACCAGAGCCTTCAAGCCAGAGGCGCAGCCAATTGCCTGCGCCAACCTCAGAAACAAGATGGTGGTAGGGCCCTCCTCCCCTTTATTCCAGAAGCCAGTGTCTTCACTCCAGAGGCGCAGCTATCTGCCTGCCAATCTCCTGACACGCAAGGGTGTCATACCCTTCCCTTCGAAGCCAACGCCTTCACTGTTCAAAGGCGCATCTACTTATCTGCGTCCGCATGAGGCGCAGGATGGTGATATGCTCACGCCATCTCTATTCCTACGGCGCAGTCATCTCCTTCGGATCAGAAGCTTAAGTCAATTCTCTACAAGAGACTTGGGAACTCCCATCGCAACCAATACAAGTCAACCCGTCGCTCCAAAAGCACGATAATCTCGCCAACCTGAAGCACAAGCCTACTTGTCGCCTACAGCACAGTGACTCTGGTAGCCCGAAACACAGCTTCATAAGTTGCTCTACATGCACAGAAGTCTCGTCGTCATTCGAAGCCAAGTCCACTCGTCGTC
Organism: Iris pallida; assembly: GCA_029216955.1. Taxonomy (NCBI): domain Eukaryota; kingdom Viridiplantae; phylum Streptophyta; class Magnoliopsida; order Asparagales; family Iridaceae; genus Iris; species Iris pallida. Next base: position 573,861 of record JANAVB010019600.1, on the reverse strand, counting down.
TCCAGAAGCACGGTCTACTCGTCGCCCCGGAAGCGCAGCAGCACTTAGTCCTCACAAGAGGCGCAGGAAGCATGGGTCCACCCCAATTGGTTTGTTTAAACCGCCTATTGCAGAGAAAATTGGGACTAAATCATGATTGATATCATATCAGATTGATTTAAATCTTAGATGAGGATCAATTAGACTCTAAATCTAAGATGAAATCCTAAGATTTACTCTGCTATATCCGAGCAAGCAAATCGGGACGCGCCACGTGTCACCTCCTTCGGTTATGTTTATAACCACAAGAGATATCGTTTTAAGGGAATCTCGATGTCTGCTACGTGTCAGCGCCACAGAAGTCCGCACCGTGCAATGACGGCAGATTCTTTCATATCTCAGGAACCCTAATGCACATCGCATATGTGTTCGGTTCTCTATAAATAGAAGGAGTTCTTCCACCAAAACATAGATCGACAGAGGGAACATTGACAATCGACAATCTTCAAAGGAGCAACGATCTCCTTCGTCTTCGATATCGTACCGTACGAATATGAGAACTCTGTCTCGTCAGGAAGACGAAACACAACTCTCTTCTCCACACACTCGATTGTTGCATGACAAGCGCCCAACTAATCCATGCCTAGGATTATGTCGTACTCTTTGATGTCTAGTACGACGACTTCCATGTATAGATTTCTTCCCTCGATGCAAATATGGCCATTTCTACAAATAAAGTTCGCAGGCATATCGACTCCCGATGGAGTGCTAACGCTAATGTTCATATCTAGTGGATTGCATTATAATTTTATTTTTTTCGCATAATCAGCAGATATAAAACTATACGTTGTACCTGAATCGAATAGTACTCGAACAGGTATATTTTTGTAGAGTAATATACCTGTTACAATAGTATCGGACCCAAATGCCTCATCTCGAGTCAATGCATAGACTCGGCCTTACGCTCCGTGGCGTTGATTCGGCGGGTTCACTGGTACCGCATTCGCACCTTGCAGTGTAGGCGCTTTATACGGATTTGGAATGTTCCTCGGGGGGTGTTGATTTGGCTTCCCCGCCTGACACAATTGACTGAACTGGCATAGCTCGCCACACTTGAAGCATGTTCTCAATTTACAATCGGGTGCTCGGTGCCCACGCTTGCCGCATCTATTGCAAGTTAACGCAGAAAAATAACCTCGATTTTCAAGCGTATTTTGACGGTTTGGCACTCCCGATCCCCCGACGTCGTTAGGTCGTTTATTAAAATTGTTGCGGACGACCGGTACGGCTCGTTGCGACATACGGCCGAAGATCCGCTCGCTATCAAGTGCGGCTTCATAGGATTCACGATAGGTTTAGGATCGCTGATTCATGACATCCCTACGCAATTCGTCTTTGAGACCTTGTTGAAAACGCTTGCACCATTCTTCTTTGTTGGGCAGGAAGGCGTCGACAAATTTCGCAAGTTTTGAGAAGCTTGCGTCATAATCTTTAACAGTCATATTCTCTTGCCTCAACATCATAAACTTACCCCCCTTCTGTCGACGGATGGCGCGAGGAACGTACTGCTAAAAAAAGACTGCCTTGAACATTTTCCATAAAATCTTGGTGTTGGGATCGGTTTCATAGATTTCCTGCTTTTTTGCAGCCCACCAGTCGTGAGCCCTCAATTACAGTTGTAATATCGCGCATGCTACCCTCTGGGACCCTTCGATGCTGAGAAGGTTAAATAAATCTTCAATCTCCGTGAGCCATCCCACAATCACGTCAGGCTCTGCTCGACCATTGAACTTAGGCGGATTCATTTTGCGAAACTCCGTTGCTTTGAACAAGGAAGAAGAGTTCATCGTTTGTGGTTGAACTTCTTCCTCGACTTCCTCTGGAACGTCTTCCTTCTTAGGGGTACAACTCGGGCGAGTTGGGTCGGGCTTGAGGTCAACCCGAGCCCAACCCAATGAATCATAAGCCTAGCCCGAGCCCAAGCCCGGCCCGACCTCGGGTTCAATATATGAAGCCCAAGACCGAGTCCGGAGGATCGGGTTGAACTCGGGTTGGGTCGGGTCCATCGGGTTCTAATATAATATTTAAAATAATTTTAAACAAAAGTAATATTAGACACATAATCAAGTAAAATTAAATCTTGATTATTACAAAATACAAACTGAAATAAGATTTAGGACAAGGATTTGAAGAGTTTGAGTAGAAAAATTTAGGATTTAAACTTTTTATTTAAGTATATATATATATATATATATATATATATATATATATATATATATAAGCCGGGTTTCGGGTTCTTCGGGTAACCCGACACATGAACCCGAACCCAATCTGATTTTTGATCGGGTTCAAATATTTTAACCCAAATTCGAGCCCGAACCCGAGTAACTTCAACCCTAACCCAACCCATTGACGGGTTTACCCGATCGGGCTCGGGTTTGGCCCGCCCGAGTTGCACCCCTATTCCCTCTCTGGATGATACCACCGTTGCTTTTGTGTTGCCCACCATATTACTTACGATCTGTGTTAGGTCGTCCATTTGTTTCTGCTGCACACCGAATTGGGCTTTGATTTGCATCTGAAGCTGTTGCTACTGCAGTTCCATCAATTGCAGCATTTTTTCCATTGTAGTCTCGCTAGGGCTAGCATCCTTTGAACTTGACGAACTATCCGCAGCGTTGGTTGTTGTGCCGAGATTATTTTTATTTTTCTTAGTCATTCCTACAAAACAAAGTAAATCCGTTAGTATTTTCAAAAATATCTACGGGCTTACCTGTATGGAACTTTTATTTCACGCAGCATGTCGACAAGCATTCAATCGAGCAATTGCAACGAACATTCCAAAATGAAACATTTTTCGAAAATTCGAGGAAACATAACTGTGCTCTGATACCAATTTGTCACGTCCCGATTCGACAAACCGTTCGTCCCCGTTCCTAGTATGCCGAATCGATCGTCCTTGCTAAGGCGTGATGTCGTACGAGTCTAGAGTTGCACTCGTACAAGGCAAGAACGTTGCATTTGATCATTTTATTTGAAACACCAAGTTGAAACTTCACAAATCAAATCAGAATTGAACACGCAATTTAGGAAGGTAGAAATATGCTTTTCATTCATAGCTTGCAACGAAGCACAAGTCGTAATTACATTGGATGTCGTTGCGGCTACATTGATTGAAACATAAGCAATATACTCGGTAAGCTGCCTGAACTAACACTTGTTGTTCCATACATTCGCCATTTTATACATTGAAAGCCTTCGATGAATTGGCTTCAAAATACTTCAGAATAGGAAGAGCTTCAAAACGCCTCTTCGAACTTCAGCTTTGGCTTAGCGACGTACACCCCCGAGTCCTCGTCACCCGTGGGATTGGGGATTAGTACACTTGGAAATGCACTAGTGAGCGGGACGAACCCACTCGTCTAAACCGACTCTGATTGTTAAGGTAGGCATGCAATTGGAGTTTTCTTTCTATTTAGAACTAAATGAATTCAGTTCATATTTATAGCCTTCCATTTGAACAGTAAAAGCATACAGTGAAACATAACAGTTTATCTCCATTCTTACCACGGTCCTGCTCGTCCCTGCATAAAACAGAGATAATATTTATACCTGCATAAGACAATAGGTGAGCATGCTAATATCTTACATATGGTCATTGGTGTTACATACCACTTGGGACTTAATCGAATTGGCATGCGACGCTACCCTTTCAGCCTAGGTTGCAAGCCTTACTGAAGGTCCCGCATGCCTCGCGCCGAAGCACGATAAACATTCCCCCTAGGACGATTCGGTTTCGATGCCCCGGATACCGTTTCGAGGAAAACGAACTTGTGCACAAGTTGTCCATGACCATGCCAATGAATGAATATATGAGACCGATTGCATAGCGCGGACATTATTAAGTAGCATTATCATTTTGACTCATGCGAGAGTTCGTTTCCTCAAAGCCGTACGTTCTGATTTAGCGTCCCGTAGGCACCAAATTTCCCCGAGGCACCGTATGCTGCAACTAACGTTTCATCATTTCATTTTGCATATCATAAAATAGTCTCTTTTCTAGAACCTTAAACTCTCTTTTCGATGTGAAACTTATATTTTTAGAGTAATTTACTCTAAATAGATACGTTTTTTTTTCGAGTTTTTGATCGTAGTGGATTGGCATGCATTTAACTTGGCATCGTCAATTTGAATGAGTTCGAGGCAAAGAATTTCGTTTGCGGGAAGGAGTAAAAAGGAAGGGGCCGAATCACCCACCAAGTATTTTGATCGTGCTGATCGTCGAAGCGCTTCGCAACGTTCAAGCTTTAGTTGCGCGAGCTCCTGCAATGGCACCAACACTTAGTTAGAATTCTTTCTTTAATCCTTCGTTTCAAAATTCGTAGAATGCATTCAGAAAACGACGCGAAAACACATTCATCAAAACCAAGCGGCAAAAGCTCCAAGAAAACCATACAGCAGTCCGGTCCCTTCGAAGGGACTCTTATATAGAGCTCACTCGCCGAGACGCAGCCTGCTGCATCTAGGATTTATTCCAACAGAAGTCGTTCCATTAATTGGATCGATTCTCGTAACATTCGTCCAAATCGATTTGATCGATGCCGCAAGGTGTTATCGTTTACCAAGCTCAGCGATCAAGTCAGATGGTCATCTACGTTCCCGACCGATCTGACTCGACGCAAGCATATTACGGAGTCCGTCGCCTATCGGAAGCGGGGCACTACAACTGTTGCCAAGATATAAAATGATGCCTGTTTTCTTATAAGCAATGAAATGATAATATTGTCCCTATGAAATGAATGAGATGCTACATGTCCCTTGAGAACTGAATGATATGATAATGCTTCAATGTATTTAAGTTGATGCAATGCGAAAGGAAGGAATTGATGCTATGAGAAATGATGAGGCTTAGGATCGCTGAGATCACCAAGTGAAATGTTAGTAATGTTGAGAATGAATAAGTCATTGAACATGACTTGAATGAGATGAATGATGATGCACTGTTGTCTTTATTTCTTTTAATGTTTTATCATGTGATTTTGTGCACGATCGAGTCGGACACGCATTCGCATGGTCATAGGACAACTTGTATACAAGGTTTGGTGATATGTTTTCTCGGACGGTACCCCGGGACGTTAGGGGGACCGATTCGGCCTAGGAGGAAACATTGGCGTGCTAGTAGGAGCACGGGTCTTGCGAGGCATCCTGGAGGCTAGTTACCTACCTTGATGTCATCGCATTACCGATGAAGTCCTATATGGAAACGTCCGTATGGTTTAATAATACTAGTGGCCATGTAGTCAGGATGCACGCTAATGAATGTTTTGTGCAGGCAGAGTAAGTATATTTGCTAACCTGTATTTGATGCAGGTACGAGGAGTCGACTATCGGTAAGAAATTACTTAAATGTGATATTCAATATATATGTTGGTTCAACTTGCCTGTTTAACATGCTAAACGGAATGATGCTAAAATGATGCATTTCCATAAGAATTTCAATAACATGTTAAAGATGTTAATGCCAATGTTGCCTCAATGATGCTTAACATGATAACACCAAGTATGCTAGAATGATGCCTTACTATGAACGCTGCTCAATCATGACTTACATATAAAACTGTTGTTATAGAAGAGAAATGTGAGAACATATGTTGTCCCTCAATTACTGTTGCTTCCACAAGAACAATACTACTGCAAGTTTACATGTCTTTTCAATAAATACTGCTTGAACTGTAAACTGATGCTAGGCCCCAACTAAAAAGATCATTCTAATATAAGTTTGATAAAATTGACCACTTAGTGTCGGTTTAGGCGAGTAGGCTAGTTATGCTCGCCAGTACATAGATGATGTACTGACCCACGTTGTGGGCACTCTTTTTAGGTGCTCGTGATTGGGAAGTTCTGTACACGAAGATTGGTTTGATCGGTCCCGCGGCATCGAAGATTTGTTAGGCATGCAGAAGCTCTCCTTGCAAAATATGATGTCTTCTGTTTATAAAGGGCATAATGTATGGAATATTGTAATCAGTTGTACTAGTGAGTTGTAAGTCAAGTCGGTATATCGAGTTGTAATCCAATGTATCAAAGTATCAAATGTAAGCTTGTAGCATTTGTTCAGTTGGCTATCAATGTAAAGTGAGATGTGTTGTAAATTTTGTATTCCATTACAAGTCCTGTACTCTACTTCAATTATCAATAAAGTGAATACATTTTTATATATCTTTGTGCGACTTCAAGTTATCTGCTTATCTCCGCTGCTATAAATCAGTGATGTGTTTCTATCCGATAAGAAAGAATGTCCTCATTAACTTCAATTTGTCTGCTTCTGCTGCTGCGATGTATTCCTATTTGAAGATTATCTATGTACCGTCTTTGTCTTGTACAAGTGCAATATCAGACTTGTACGACATCACGCCCAAGCGAGGACGAATGATTCGGCGTGAATCAAAGCGAGGACGAACGATTCTCCGAATCGAGGCGTGGCATCTGGCGCTTCAAGACGTGAAGCATGTACCTGCTATCGCAAAGAAACTGCTCTCTGGAGGCCTACTCTGTAACGCAGACCTAAGGATGGACATCAATGCTGGCCAGATGGTGATGTCCATAAAAGGAACATACTTCGGAAAAGCGTTTTATACCGAAGGAATGTTTAAACTTCAGCTTTTAGATCAATCTAATGTAATTAATGCAATCGCTCATTCTGATTATACTATTGAGTTATGGCATAATAGACTAGGACACGTTCATTGTAAAAGAATAAACAGAATGTCTAGTCTAGGACTTGTCTCCAAATGTGGGAGTAAGGAAGAGAAACGTGAAGTGTGTGCTCAGACAAAAATCACAAGAAAATCATTTCCTCGGGTTAATCGGGAGCACAGATCTTTTGAAGTTTGTACACTCCGATATCTGTGACTTCAAACAATTCTCTACAAAAGTCGGGATAAAGTATTTCATAACCTTCATCGATGACTTCTCAAAGTACGCGTTCGTCTACTTGCTGAAGTCTAAAGAGGAAGCATTCGAGAAGTTCAAAGAGTTCAGGGCCGAGGCTGAACGACAAACTGGACAACTCAAGAGAATAAGAAGTGATCGAGGCGGAGAGTATCGGTCTTATGAATTCGCATCGTCCTGCAAAGAACATGGGATCATCAACGAGACTACAACGAGACTACTGCTTCGTATTCTCCTCAATCAAACGGAGTAGCAAAAATGAAGAACAGAACGTTAACAGAAATGATAAACTCAATGATGTTGACTGCGGGTCTTCCAAAATGCTATTGGGGAGAAGCTGCATTGACGGCCACTTTTATTCTGAATAGAATACCGGACGCAACTTCGGACGTTACTCCTTATGAACTATTGTTCAAAGTCAGAGCTAACTTGAATGTCATTCGAGTGGGGGTGTCTAGCACATGTAATGCTCCCAGATCTGAAGATTTAGAAGCTTGGGACAAGGACTACGAAGACGATCTTCTTGGGATATGCCGAGAAGAGTGATGCTCGGAGATTTCTTGATATATAATCAAATTATATCATAATATCTCACGATGCAGAATATTTTGAAGATAAATTGACACGACACAAGAACATTGTTCTCCTGAATATTTCGGAGAGTAATGAGGGTGCACAGGAAATTGAAGTTTCCAATGAGAACGTAGTCCAAGAAGTAGGTGTTGTTGCAGAAATAATTGTTGAAGCAGAACTCGCTCAGCCGTCAGCTAAGCGAGTGAGGAGACCGAAGGACTTTGGAAATGACTTTGTCACCTATCTGTGGAAGCAGATCCGCTTACCTATGATGAGGCGATGAAGACCAGAGATGCTGTATTCTGGAAAGAGGCGATAGACAATGAAATTGATTTAATCACCTCTAATAACACTTGGGTGTTGGTTGATCTTCTTGAAGGAGCGAAATCCATCGGATGCAAATGGATCTTCAAGAAGAAGATGAAAGTAGATGGAACTATTGACAAGTTCAAGGCTAGGCTAGTAGCTAAGGGGTTTTCTCAGAAGCAGGGGATCGACTACTTTGACACGTATGCTCCAGTAGTCAGGATAACCACCATCAGAATGTTAATTTGCTCTCGCAGCAATACATAAGTTGGTGATACATCAGATGAATGTAAAAACAGCTTTCCTGAATGGCGAGCTGACCGAAGAGATTTACATGCAACAGCCTGAGAGATTTATCGTCAAGGGTCTTGAAGACAAAGTCTGCAAGTTGGTAAAATTCTTGTACGGTCTTAAACATACTCCCGAAATGTGGCATGAGAAGTTTGACAAAGTCATAAGGTCAAATGGCTACAGGGTTAGCGAGACGGACAAGTATGTTTACACGAAGTTCGCTGATGGAAGATGTATAATCGTTTGTCTATATGTGAACGACAAACTGATCCTAGGTACGGATATGGGCTGTGTTACTGAGACAAAGGAGTTCATCTCGACCAAGTTCAGTATGAAGGACTTGGGGGAAGCTGATATAATCTTGGGTATCAAGATCATCCGGACAAATACTGGACTGGCGCTGTCACAATCTCATTATATTGAGAAGATGATCACACGCTACGGATATCAGGATCTTCCAGTGATCGATACGCCTCACATGTGTGATATGAAGCTGAAGCCTAATTCGAGAGAAAGCGTCAGGCAGCTGGAGTATGCAAGCGTCATCGGGAGTATGATGTACGCTACTACTATCACTAGGCCTGACATAGCTTTCGCCGTGGGAATGCTGAGTCGATTCACGAGCAACCCAGGCATTGAGCACTGGAAAGCTGTGAAACGGGTTATGTGATATTTCAAGAAGACTCAGACATATGCAGTGCACTACAGTGAAGATCTGCAAGTAGTAGAAGGTTCCAGTGATGCCAGCTGGTGCTCAGAGTTGAGCGAGAGATCCACAGGTGGATTTATTTTCACAATGGGTGGAGCTACTATATCGTGGAAGTCGAAGAAGCAAACTATCCTCTCTCGTTCCTCTATGGAATATGGGTTCTTTGCACTTGATTCCGCAGCGGAAGAAGCAAAATAGTTTCGGGAGCTCATGTATGGTGGAGTTACTATATCTTCCAGTAGTTGGGGCGCAGATACCGACGATACCAATATACTGCGACAACCAGGCGACTACGGCGGTGGCATCAAATGACCTCTTCAATGGAAAGAAGAGAACTGTGCTGTTAAAGCACAGGGTAGTGCATGATCTCATCAAGAGAGGTGTCATTGCAGTTATTGATGTTCGTAGTCAGGAGAACCTGGCGGATCCGTTCACAAAGGGTCTCAAGCGTCAGCTGATCGATAACACAGCTTGTAAAATGAGCTTGAAGGTATTCCGATATTGTGTTATTGTAATCCTACCATAAAGTTTTATGCTATTAGTTCAAAGAGAAATCTACTAGACATCTAGCTTTTGGTTCAATGGAGGACCATTAACTGAAAAAATATCATAAACAATGGGTATGTCTTCTGTGGCATGGAAAGGTTATGGACCTACAACCACTATTGTCTACTATATGTTTTCTGCGGAAAACATATCCTGTGGTGAGGATGGCTTAAACGCCTTAATGAGTTCTCATGTATAGTGAATGCCTGTTGTGCTTTACAGAAAGCACAGTAGCACAGCACTACAAGGAGTGTAACTCCATGCTACAATTGGGTGACTCCACCACGAGGTTCCCCGGTAGGGGTAATGTTTCGGCTTTGCGAGCCAAGTCACAACGGCGTAGCACCGCAAATAGGCATGTAGTCTAATGCTATATGATGAAATTAAAGACTTGTAGACAGCACTACAAAGGGGACGATGTCCTCATGTTACAGAGGCACGACACCACGAAGAGGTACCCAGATAGAGGTAAAGCCTCGGCCTCGCAAGCCATGTCGTCGCGGCGTAGCACCACAAGGAAGCGCAAGGCTTCATGCTGGGTAGTTTGGTACTACAAAGAGGCTTGTGACCTCATGCTACAGTAGTATGACACTACGATGAGGTTTCCGGGTAGGGGTAATGTCTCGGCTTTAAGCCATGTCATAGCGATGTAGCACCCTAAGGAAGCGCAAGGCTTCATGCCATTTCTCTTTAATAAAGAACTCACCTAGAGTGTATGAACAGAGATATCAGGTCGTCTCTTGAGGGTAAACTTCTAGACGTCCAAAATACATACACTGAAACCAGGCTGGCATAGGACTTTTAATGTGCAACCAGAAGCACATGTAACTACATTATATGAGTGGAAAGAATTGCAGCTATGGTGCAGAATTCAAAGCTTAGTCCATTCTTGTATTATAGTTTGTTGTTTGACCCATGCAGAAAGATTCAAGTCGTCAGCGACGTCTATCATAATGCAAGATGGACATTTACTATGGGGAACACTCACACTTATATATATGGATATATGTGGGAGATTGTTGGTGTTTGGCTTTGAACGCTAGAATAAATAGTCCTACATTGCCTAGGCCAAATGGGTGGTATCTCCATATATAGCTTTGCTTGTATGGAGTGAAGCACATGAGGTGTGGAGTGGCACATGGGTGCCATGTGGGGGTGTTTTTCTAGTAGAAAAATGGCTAACTCAACAATGAAGCATTAATGCTTTTTGTCATGCTCATGGAAATTAATTTCCTTTGGAGTAGCGACTCGGACTCGGACTCTGACTCTGGCTCATGGGCTCATGAGGCATAGTGTGGCTTTTTGTTGGTACACTTTGCACTTAGCACGTCAGCATCGTCGCTAGGCGCATAGTGCGCTTAAGTTGCACTCGTTGCGCGAGTCTCTGCGCAGCCGATCGCGCGCCCGTTCGCGTGGCCCGATCGTGCGGCCCGATGGCGCTGTCCGATAGTGCGCCAGTTGGCGCGGCCTGATGGTGCTGCCAGTTGGCGCACAGTTGTCACGCAGTGCGTGCAGCACGCGCTGTGCACAGCGAGTGCACGAGTGCGCGATAACGCAGATGGTGCGCGACAATTGGCGCTGTCGTGTCTGTGCACGATTTGAACGGTTACGAAACCTTCGGGAACAGTTTTTTCCACGTTCGGAATGTTTTGCATACTGGGCGGTTACTGCGCGCGTGTATATAAGTTGTTCTCTTCTCTCTCATTCAGTACACTTCATTCCAGACAATTCCTTACAAATTTTCAGAGAGCAGATAAAAGAGTAACAGTGCGTCATTTCGCGCCATCCCAGGAGTCTGTGTGCCATCCGAGGAGTCAGGAGAGCAGAGTGTTCTATAAGTTCTTTTCTGAACTTGCTGGATCCTAGAAGCTGTTCATGTAGGACGAATTTAGCTTTGAGCGCCGGTGATCATTCACCCCAACAGGTTTTTCTCTATTATGTTCATTTCCTTCTCTACTTGTAATCTCGTTCTGAACGGGATTTATTCTGATCTAATCAGAAATTTTTTGTGGGCTATCAACGTTGCTACTACGAAATCATTTGTGCATTCGTCGAAGTGCTGCATTTGATTTTGTTCTCTGAATCCTTTGAGATCTCAATAGTGCACCTTATTCGAAGTGTTGCCAAATTCAGTTTTTTTTATCTTAAAATAACGTCCCGGGACTAACAGTTTTGGTTGGTTTTAGCTACACAAGAAAACTAGTTCTTGCAACAGTCGAAAATGCACCTTAAAACCTTTTCATAAACAATAAGAAAACCATGGAAAATCTATTTTCTATTTAGTACAAAGAAATACAGGCAAGAAACCTTATCGTTGTAAAGAAACAACTACGAACCTCTGCAAAGTATAGATTCTTGCTTGGCAACGTCGTCAGCCACAGCGAATAGCCAAGATCGCAACACAGATCATATCAAATAAAACTATATCGGAATTTGGCCGAAAATAGGTAAATATTAGTTGGATACCTTTTTCACATGTGAATCTAACAATTTCAGAAATAAGATCTAAGTTTGGCTTCCGAGTTAAATCTGTAACAAGGCTTGATGGTTACACAATCCCTTAGAAATGGAAGTCTTTCAGTGGTGTTTTAAACTCGTGACAACTACAAGCTATTTTCTCAAGCAACAAATCTCCGTCATCAAAGATTTATGCTAACAATTATTTCTCATTTTTCGACAGGCTGAAAAGGATACGAAGCCAAACAAGACAGGAAGGCGTGTGAGATTCAAAGAAGCTGTAGCTAGAAAGACGGCACCAAAGACTGTGAAGAGTAGCAATCCGGTGATCAGTACTAACAAACGTACCATCTTTGATGAGCCTGAGGTTATCAATACTAACAAACGTACCATCTTTGATGAGCCTGAGGCTGCAAGCATTACCAACACTAGCAAGCATAGCATCATCGAAGAGACAGAGACCGCAAGGGTTATTAATACTAGCAACCGTACCATCTTTGATGAGCACGGGGCTTCAAGGGAATCGACATCCTGGACTAATAACAGTTATATGATCTTTGATGATGATGACTATAGATATTGAGCCTAGTAACTTTTCACCTTCCCAATCCGAAGATTCAGGCTCCTTTCTCCTGTGGCGATTAAGTTAGTTGTATTGTTCGTATTGAAATACCTAGTTATATTCCCTTGTCTATGCTTCTGTTAGTTCTATACTTCTGTTAGTTCTGTAGTTCAACGTGAATTCTTTATTGGAAGATCTAAAGGTTTTGTATGGCGAACAATTCAGTGGTCAATAGTGGCATATTACTGTTAAGCATTTGTTATTTCCGTATGACTATATTTTTAACCAGTGTGTGTGAAGAGTACGGTCACTGTTAGAGCGTTATTAGTAAGGCCCATCCCAATTTCTAGATTTATTTAGAATGTAGGAGCTCATTTGGTAGAATTGTTAGGCCCGTCATAGGTTTTAATTTCTAGATTTTCAGGTCCAGTCCACCCACGTCCACAGGTGCTATAGGTTGGGCCTGAGAATTTCTAGATTCAAAATGTAGAAAATCATTTTATAGAATAGTAAGTCCTAATTTGGAGTCCTATTTTAGATTTACATTATTTTTTTACTACATTAATTTTTGATCGCACAATCTTTGGGCCCAAAGTTTATTTTATCATTTTCTACTATTCTCATACAAATCTAATCCATTCTACATTTACTTTTATTTCAAAATTTTGGGCCTCAAGATAAAATTTTGAGCACCATCTACTAATGATGCTCTTATGACCTGACTCAGGAGAGTGATATGCAGAAGCCACAGAAGAAGCGTGCCTGCAAGAGAAGAATCCATGAAGTTAAGTCGGAAGCCGATAAGGATACATTGCAAAGAGCAAAGCACTAATTAGTAGGGAGTGTTGGTGTTGAGTGGTGTTCCCAACCTATGTTGAGAACACTACAAGTGCGATGAGTGCCAACCATTTTTTGGAGAAGCTCGGGAGATGAAGGAAATAAATTGGGTTGGATTTGAATTAGTATCGGAGAACTAGTATAAGAGGTTACCAAAGAAGTATTAGATTGGACAATATACTGACAATATATTATTCGTATACTTGTCAGTATATTATTTTTGTTCCAAGTTTTTTCGAACCTAAAAACATAATTATGACAATATAGTGACAATACTGTTTCCGAGGATGGAGGTCTAAATCAAATGTTTTATTAACACCATCGTATCTTGATAAACGGTGAGGACTCTTTCAGGGTTAGGGTGATTGAAGACTTTCCTAACCATACCCTATCGACCTAAGAGAAAAATAGCAAGAAGGGAGTTCTCGAATTATGTACATCATTTAAAGGAGAGAAAGAAGAGATTTAGAGTTTTAGGGATTGTTTTGAAGAGATATCGATATGACGAGTTCTACATCGGTTCTTCGTCATCTTGTCCTCTATAACCCTTTATTTCTTATTGTAATATATTTCTATCAGTTTTAAAGGGTTGTGGTGATCCGTGTTGGATCGGTGGAGGAGTTTCTAAAGGAGTAAGTGTATATCCTTTATTCCTTAGTCGAGGTTTTTTCGGTTTGGATTTTGATCGTTTCATGGTTTAAATTTGGTATCTTGGTTGGGTCGTGTGAATTTTTTTCGATCCTCGTCAGTTTCTTCCGGTTTGGAAACTACAGTTGTTCTAATAGTTTCGTATTCGTTTCCAACAGAGAGAGTATCCAGATCCGGGAACTGACCCATCCACTGAGTGGTATAGGTAGGCATGGATATTGTTGGTATTTTTGCCTTTAGATTAGGAAAGATAGTCCCACATCGGCTACACCAAATGATGAGTATCTCAATATAATGCATTGCTTGTGTTGAGGTGTGCACATGAGGTGTGGTGGGGCACAAGTGTGTGCCACGTGGGAGTATTTTCTTAGAAGAAAAAAATGATTAATTCCAACAATGATGAAAGTTATTTTTTGTCGTTCGGACTCAGACTCACACGGACTCTAGAATGCCTCGTGCATGCATGGGCGTGTGTTCGGGGGGTAGGCGTGGACTGGCACTCGACTATGCTGATTGTGGGATGATCTAAAATATCACACTCTATTTTAGAGTATTCGTATTTTAGTCTCACATCGGATAGGAGAAATGGTGAAGTCTCACTCCACTCTATAAATAGAGCCTCCGACCTCCTTTCTAAGATGCTCCAAAGAAGAGAGTTAAGGAAATCCGTGAAGTCCAGGGAGCCCGTTCAAGTCTCAAAAATTGACTAAACGAGCGTTCCAGAAGTTCTTTGAGAACTTGCTGGTTCCTGGAAGCGGATCGTATAAAGGCGAATCTTGCTTTGAGCAACGGTGATCTGATAACCCCAGCAAAGCTGCCTTTCTCTTTCTTATTTCCTTCTCTTCTCCTCTGATCTAATCAGAAACCTCTTCTGCTTCTCTGATCTAATCAGAAATCACTTGTGGGCTTTCGTCGCTGCTGCTACAAAATTTATTTGTGTCTTATTCGAAGTGTTACATTTGATTTCGTTTCTCTAAATCCTTCGGATCTCAGTTGTACACCTTTCTTGAAGTGTTGCCAAATCACTTTGTCGACTCACGTTCTTCCATCTAAGATCTGTTTTGGAAATAACAGATATCCATGCAAGAGTAATGCGAATAGGAGGGAAAGGTAGTGGTGTTTCGTAAAGGGCAAGCATAAGGTTGTGTGGCTGGAGGATATTAGAAAATCTAGTGGGTTGACATTGAAAGGTTTGGATCATGAAGGAAAATGAACCTAAGAGTTGACCAGGGGTAAAGTAAGACTAAATGGGTTTAAATGAGACAAAAGTGCGAGCCCACATTGCCATTTTCCATTATATGTACACCATATATAACGATTACTTGGAATAAATAGTTCACATTAGGGAACACTTGTCATGACTGAGATATAATGTAACTACATTGGACATGAGTGTGTGTAACATGGCTAACTGGGTCCAATAATGTGTAAATAACAAACATTACATATTGGTATGACTTGTGACCCATTGCAGTCCAATAAATTGCAAATAGACTTAAATAACATCGTCCGAGCTCTCTAGCCTAGTGGTATTAGAGAGGACATCCGGAGGGGCCGGCAAGGTTCGAGTCCCCCAGTTGTGTGTGTGAGTGGAATTTCAAAAAAAAAAAAAAAAAAAAAAACATCCTTGGCCAGATCTGAACCCACCTGTTATTCACCTTGGACTAAACCAGTCTTGGCCATATATGTTGCTTGATTTGTCGACCTAGTTAACACAGACCATATTAGCAATCTGTTAACTCGTTGACTGTGTCGCACCTTACCTTTACTTTTGGAAAGAGTATTTTGGGGAGGAATCTCGTATTGACATGTGGATATGCATGCATGTGGCAAAGTTTTGTATTTTTAATAAAACCTCTATAATAATTCATATTTCCTCTTCTAGCTTTCACTTCCCACATTCTATTCTCCTGATTCTCTTGGACCTTGAGTTGCAATGAAGGGCAAAAAGTGAGTTAAAAGGGTGATTAATGTAACCTCTTAAAATTCAATTTTCCGAATAAAAATAATACTAAGTCAATCAAATTATAAATCATTTCTAATAGTGTGTAAATATTTTAGGTTTCAAATACATTTATTTAACATTTGAATGTATCCCTAAGAGTAGTGGTAGTTAGTTTAATTAAATTGAATCAGTATATTAACTAATTAATTCTGAAATGGGTTATTATACTTCATGATTCAAAATAATAACAAGTAATTAGAAAAAGAGAAAACAATTTTAATTTGAATAAATTCTTTCCTTCTACCCAAGAAAAAATTTCTTGAGGAATCAAGTTCCCCAAATTTAGGAGGTTGTTGTAACCAAGATCGAGAGGGAAATCAAGAAAATAAATAAATCAAAATTGAATGAAGTTTGCATGTCTGGAATTGTTTATGCAATTTCTTATTTGTTACTTATACATGTAATAATGAAATCCTCATTCTTTCTTCTCCGCTCAAATTTTAGATTGGAATCTCAATCTCCTCCTCACCTGCTTTACTTCGTCGTTGCTCGTTAGTCTCCCCATGGCCAACAACCTCTGCCGCCTCCGACGAGTGGCTCACCGTTCATCCTACGACAATGTTATCGCGAGACTCTGGGGCATACGTCCTTCCAGGCCGCCGTGCAGTTCTCAGTTGGACCTGCCAGAACTGAGCATCATCCGACCGCGAGCCGCCTCCACGGAGGTCTGGGTCCTTCGACGCCCCCCTCGGAGTAGTCGCCTCGTCGGCTCCTGCCATGGCCGCGCACCACTTCTGACCGTCGAACGCTCGGATCGAGCTTGACGATAGCGATTGTTAGTGTTAGTCTCGAGAGACAGATCAAAGATGGTAGAACAGGGGCCATGAACATAGATTCATGCAAGATCTCTCAGGAGATCCGCTCTCTGTTTAATCCTGAAGTTGTAGTCGAGACTGAGAGATTCATACAAACAAGTTTGCTCCCTGAAGAACTTGATTCCAACGATAATATATATATATATATATATATATATATATATATATATATATATATATATATATATATATATATATATATATATATCCACTATGCGGCAACGTGTCATGCGGCTTGATTCTTAATGAAAAGATCAATCCATCATTAACTGTCGCGTGATTTTCTGTTCCTGAAATCGCGAAAGACAATTGACTTAGCCTAGATCTAAGTGATTGTTAGAAACGGTCGTCACGAATTTCGAAGATAGTTCATATTTCAAGAGATAAAGTCAAAGTAGTGACATCATGGCAAGTGATCTTATGCGTCTAAAGCTTTATGTGACAAAACTCCCTCTCATGCTTCTTGTTCAAAGTATTTCAAAACTTGTTCAATTTTTAAAAACTTTGAAGGGGCCTTATAGAAGCATAAAAAATACAAGAAGGGACGCATAGATTTCATGTACCCAAATGTAAAAAGCTTCAAAGTTGAAGCATTCCATGAAAGCACTATAGGCTCTTGAATGTTGACTGAAAAAGACGCATAGTCGAAGACGAGTCAAAGAGATGCATGGTCCACTTGACCCATGACGTGTTTTTGTCTTTTATATGAAAAGACGAACCTCGGGCAGTGTGCAGTGGTTAGACTACGAAGAAGATGTCAGTGATTACCTAACCATCATCATTACACTTCAACAGTTGTAAAAAGAGCAGTCTCATGCGACTATTTCAAGGATAGTTGTTTGTAGTATGCAATTAAAAACTATGTGTTGAAGTGATTATTTGACATGTAGTTATTCTTTGAAGATATATTATTTGTATTAAGCAGTCAAATACTATGCGTCTAAAGTTATTTGACACATAACTAATCCATAGTAAACAGATCATGTGCAGACATGGCAATGTTTCGTGCAGCACGTCTCAAAATACATGACGAGCTATACGTGATTCTCGAACACGTTCACTCTCCACTAACCCTTAAGGCTCATGTGCCTACCCAGTTTCATACATCTCTGAGGCAGAAGACAGTGTATTTTCTGCACATACGTGCATAGCTGTTCCAGTAAAGAAAAGCTATAAATAGAGGACAATGTCTTCCTCGCACAGGCACACACAGAGAGGCTATATATGCTACATCTTTTTTAAGAACTTTCAGAGAGAGAGAGAGAGAGAGCTTTCAGTGATAGAGTTCCCTCTTACTGTCAAGAGTTCATTAACAGACAAGCTTCATCAACATTTGCATCAGATCGTCAATGGAGTAAAGAAGTCGAAGTAGACTTAATCTCCATCGCCCCAATCCCCAGATTCTATTTTACTCAGAATTCTTGTTCAAGATTCTTGTTGTACTTTTTTCTTTACAATAATACAAGTCTTTATGGACTTTTTGTGTTGAAACAATTTCATGCGCCTAACTCCTTTGACCTGTCATATTTTCAGGATGCTCCTTAGATGACTGGAGCTCGGATGGAGCTTGGAAGGACATCATAACATGTCTTATTTGACATGATTTAGCACATTACGTAGAGGACTTTTGCTGTCCTTCGACCCAGCTAGTTGTCTGCACCAATCTGACGAGGCTTGCAACTGGCTAGTTTCACTGCCGCAACATCCGTGATGAGATTAGATTTGAATCCTAATCAAAACACTGTCGATGATGGACAGTGTTGGTAGTTGGTGACGAGAAACATGATTTATACATGCCCAATTTGTATTCTCCCGCCAAGGAACACTGCCAAAGACATAGAGGGGAGCCCATGCTGGTAAATGTACTAAATGTGGCCCAGGTTTGGCACATCCGTGAGAATGCAAGGTTCAGAGTACCTAATCCGCGGGAGTGCCTACCCTCTTAACATTATCCTCTAGTGCAACACTTTTCATGTATCATGACTCACACTAGTGCAGGACCTAATAGAGAAGACCCAGAATGTAATAGTTCTCCATCAGACGTAACCACGCATTTAGAATGAAAATCTAGAATGTAATAAATCTCCACCATATGTAATCATGGTTTTAACTTACAATAAAAAATTTATTTTGTCTTTCAATGTAATCTCAATCTTGCTGTACAAGTTCTTGTCTTCATGATGACACATATCTATCTTGTTCAAGAAGTGACGCATAAATTTGCAAAGATAAACTACTGTACAATTTGTAACATTATCCAATATCATAGAACTTTAAGAAGATGAAATTTCATAAATATATAAGGAGATTCCAGCTACATAAATCTGGAAGAAACATAGCCTTAAAAGACTGTAGTATTATAGAATCCGTCATGACTAGAACTTGCAAGTTACTCAGACGCATGTGCCTCTTATTACTGTAACGCATAGCTGTACAATCAGTTTTCTTGAAATTCTATCAGATTTCTGAGTAACTTTTGAGACCACTGGACTGCAGTATAAAACCCTTCAAGTCAAACTGGCTCATAACTATTTTGAATAGAAAATGTCCCTGAGGATTTCTGTGAAACCTGTAACTTTTAGTTAATTATTTAATTATTTTGATTAATTATTAATTGTTAATTTAAGAAATGCATTTTTAGAAAATTATTACTTTTGGAAATTTTAGATTTTTGTCAAAACCTGTAATTTTCTAATTAATTAATATTGTGTTATAGTTAGATTAAAAATTATTATTTTTCAAAAAAAATATAAATTCCTGGACTTTTGTTTGTCTAGACCTGAGATCCGAACCCATCCCGATCCCGAACCCTGGTTCGAATCCAAGAAAAATTTGGTTTTAGAAATCTTTAGATATGATATTTATTAAATTAGGAAAAGAAAACAATTGTATAAATAAAACATTTATTAGATAACTTTCACTCATCTCTTTAACACACTCTTTCTCTCTCGTTATCTTCTGGAGAGCTGACCATTCCTCTCCCAAACGGCAGCTGACCCTTCCCGTTCGTAACTTCCGGCGACCCCTCTCCTTCCCAAACTGCCCATCCACCCTATATAAAACCCCTTCACCACCATTATCTTCCCCATCACTTTTCTCTCCACCAAAAACCGTGCCCTAGCTCCCTTTTTCCGCCGACCCGCCAGCCTCCCTCCGACCTGACGCCACCGGCCGGCCTCCAGCCCTTCAGCGCTGCCCCGACAGTGCCCCACACCGCGCGGCGACCTCCCCGGCCACGCCCGACTCCGCCCAGCGCGTCCCGGCGCGCCCCGACCCTGTCGGCCATCCTCCGGTCGGCGTCCGACCACTGGCCCGTGCCCCTTCTGCGCTGACCAGCCTCGTCTCGGCCTCCTGCCGAGCTCGGCGTGACCCAGACCCGGCGTACCCTCCGTCCTAGCCAACGCCCCTTTTTTCCGCAGCGACGCTGCTGTTCTTGGCGGTTCCGAGCAACTCTGCTCCACTCGGTCAGTGTGCCCGACTCAGATCTGTGGTTTCCTACTGTTCGCGAGTGCTGAAAGTGCCGAGTCCGAGGCATCACTTCGGATTCCGTCGATTTCGGTAACTTCTGATAGTCCCATAGTTTCTCTATTAGTCTGTAATGAAAAACTGGTCCCCCGATTCCTTCGGGAATTCGGATTTTCGGTTATCCTTCGGAAAGTTTGGTTTTCTGTTACGTTTCTGGATTCGGAAAATTTGGATCGATGTTCTGTGATTTTTGGGTTCTGTGATTGATCTTTCGGATTTTTCGAATTTGGTTCGGAAATGTTCTGTGAGTTTTTGGAAGGATTCTTTGGTTAAGTTTCTGTTGGTTCTCTGAGTTCAGTTGGTTTTTCGAATCTCAGAAGAATTACTGTAGATGTTTCGGGTTCGATATTATATTTTTCTGGTTATTATTATTATTCTGGTTGGAATTTGAGTTTCCCTGGTTTGGGATTATTTTGCAGGAAAAATCGGCGCGTTTCCCAGTTTTGGGTTATCCCGAAAATAGAGGGAATGCTGCCGAAATTTCTATAAAATTTGATTATATAATTTTAAAATGAATTTCAGAAAAGAATATTATTTTTGGATTTATTTGGGCGACGACCTTATCGGTCAATGGGCCCCAGTGAAATGTAAACGCACCGGTCTGTCCGGACGTTGAGGCAGAGTAGCTGTAAGTGAAGATTGGACCAGTTCTGAGACTCATACTATTTTATTAGAAATTATTAGTTATTATTATTATGTAATTTTGTAGGTAAATTTACAAGACTAACATTTTCTTTCTCTTATTTTAATTCATGGAAATGTAAGAGCATAAGCTCATTTATCTATTTTTGTAAATTTGTAATAATTAGGAATCAGTTGTGGATTTTCTGGGATTGTGAATGCGTAGATTAATTATTAGTTAGAAATTCACGATTTTCTCATTTAAAGAAAAGAAAAATATTTTATAAAAATACTAATTTTTCCCAATAAATTGATAAAAACAAGTTTTCCGAAATAAAATATAAATTTAGATCTCCTTAATTGTAACGCACTAGAAAAACGTGTTTTTGATTGTGTTGGTTAATACAAGACTAAAATTGATTAGGAGACAAAAATTTAGAGATTGTAACTAGATAATTCTAGAGTTGTGGTTTCTGAGACAAATTCCCGGAATGTAGGATTTCAAGGAAGAGTGTGACTGTTCAAATTCCGAAGTACCAATCTCGTCCAACTTGAGAAGTTTAAGGCAAGTACATTTATGTTGATTACAATTATTTAATAATCACTTTACTGCAATTTTAAACCACTGTTCAAACACGAACTCCTTCGGGAGTATTGACTGTACTGTTGGGGACTGGGGGAGTAGAGTAGTGAATATGACCAAATCCAAAATTAGGATAACTGACTGTATTAGTTTTCCCCTCGTCACACGGGGACAAGCCATACCGTATCATTAGGATACTACTGTAACCCAATCCGGTCATATTCATTATCTATTCACATCACTGTACTGTATTATTTCAAAAACTGTTCATTTTCAAACTGTTTAAAAGTACATGATTTTATTGTTAAATTAATTGTCAAGATTAGCATAAATTGTACTTTGCTTCTTTCCTGACTGGATAACCGTAGGTACTACTGATGACCTGGAGATGCTGATCAATAGCTACTATGATCCTGATTTGTACCCGGCGGTACTTCCATCTGAGGAGGATGTTGTGGCGTCTCCATAGATGCTACTTTTGTATTGAGAGTTTTGTTGTTTCTTTGTTATTTTCAGTTTATGGATCTTTTGTAACAGAACAAGTTTTAAATTATCGTTTAAATAAATGTTGTGGCAAACTTAGTTTCAAATGTTGTTGATCACCTACATATGGATTACAGCTTACTGCCGCCGTCTCATCAACGGTGCAGGCTGGGCATGATCCGATTCGACCCAAGTATTTGGGGACCGGGTCGTGACATGTTTTTAGTGGTGGCCCATGCAGGTCGATCAATCAACAACTTAGGAAAACCTAGGAAACAGTTAGAACACTAGAACATCAAATTTCCATAGCATAGGACCGATATATATATGTTAAATATTTTTGCTTAATTATAGACGGGTAGGCTACCTTGCTTAAACCTTCCAGAGAATGGCCACTGACAATACCAATCCTGCTGGCGATGGGGTATCTTCACCCTATCATACCCCACCTCCCCAATCAAATCCGGATCCTACACCTCGGCAGCTGGCCGACCGTCCCCATAATACAACGACGGATCCATCATCTTCTCGGACAGAGATGCAGCCCCTTGTGGTTTCGCCCACTCCAGCTGCCCCACCGGTACCTGTGGACCCCCCTGACCTCATAGGTCTGCTAAGAGGAGTGCTAGAAGCCCAGAGAACTCAAGCTGAAGCTCATCGCGAGCAGACGGCCATTATGAGAGAAGGCATGGAGAATGCCCATAGCGTGGCAATGGCTGCACTGGAAAGAGGAGAAGCAGTTCAACAGGAACCAAGGCCTGCCAAGGTAAACATAAATTTAAGGATTAATTTATGTAATAATAAGGCCATTTAATTAATGGGAATCATATTGCCAAGGTGGGCGATATTGAGAGTTTCAAGAAGCAAAACCCTCGACCCTTCAAGGGAACCGAGGGAATCGTCTATGCTGACGAATGGCTCGACAGTATGGAGCGTCTCCTGAGCGTCGCTCGACTTCCAGAAGACCTCAAGGCTGAAGCAGTGGGACTCCAACTGTAAAATGTAGCGAGCACCTAGTATCGGAATGAACCCCGACTCCAGGATAGGCAGATTGACTGGGACACCTTCAAGAGGTTATTCCAGAGGAAGTTTTTCCCAACTTCAGAGTTGTGGGAGATGGAGCGACAATTCTAGAACCTGAAGCAGGGCAACATGACTGTGGGAGAGTATGCTGCTGAATTCGGCCAGCTCAGCCGATTTGCCAAGAACCTGGTGGCTGACCCTGACGATCGTGCTGAAAGGTTCAGATATGGACTAAGAGAAGAAATCCGCACCCATGTGATCTCAGGCGGTGCTAAGACTTATGAAAATATCCTGGAGCGAGCTCAAGACATAGAGAAGAGCCAACCTGCCCGCTCGAAGAGAGATTATCCTGGAACTAACAACTTCCAGGGTAATCAAAAGAAGCCTAACAACAACAATAACAACAGCAACAACAACAACCGTCCTCCCTACTAGCAGGCGAGGAACAATGACAAGGCGCCTCAGAGGCAGATCCTCGTCTGCGACTTTTGCAAGAGGCCGGGACATCTGGCAAACATCTGCAGGAAGAGGCTAGGGCACTGCCTAGTCCGTGGGTCTTCCACCCATCAAGTAAGGGACTGCCCTTTGTCGACTAACCGGACTGGAGCAACTCCATAGAAAGGACCTCTGCCCACTCAGCAACAACAGTTTGGGCAACATCAACAGAAGACGGGGCGAGCTTTTGCCCTGACAGCAGAGGAACCAGAGCCAGCTCAGAAACCTGTAGCGGATGTCATATCAGGTTCTATCTATGTGCATTCCTACCCTGCCTTAGCTTTATTTGATTCGGGAGCATCACATAGTTTCATAGCCACCAAATTCATATCTGCACACCATATAGTTACTGGCTTTAGCAAGAAGATCTGTAGGGTTATGACTGGAGGAGGACCCCTACCTATTACTGAGATCTGTGAATGCCCTATCACCATAGCTGGCCATAACTTTATAGCACCTTTGCTTGTCATGCCCTTACCTAACTATGATGTAGTCCTAGGGATGGACTGGTTGAGTAAGTAGCATGCGCTGATAGACTGTCATCGAGGATGTGTAGTCTTCAGCCCACCTGGAGAACCGGAGTTTGAAATCTCTCGAACTCCGGAGGAAATGGAATGTGTTAGCTATACCTCTATCACTGAAGAGTCCGGACCTCCGCACCCTATCATAGCGGAATTCATGGATGTTTTCCCTGATAGTCTGCCTGGGCTACTCCCAGATCGGGACATAGAATTCACCATTGACCTAGTTCCCGGCTCTTTCCCTATTTCTAAGGGATGCTACAGAGTCAACCCGAAGGAGGCCAAGGAGATGAAGGACCAGATCAATGAACTGAAGGCTCTGGGATTCATTCGAGATGGAGCTTCACCCTGGGGAGCACCTGTCTTGTTTGTGCCCAAGAAGGACGGAACTGTGAGGATGTGCATCGACTACCGGGCGCTGAATAATATCACCATCAAGAATAAGTATCCGCTGCCCCGGATCGATGATTTATTTGATCAATTGAGCGGAGCCAATGTGTTTTCCAAGATAGACCTCAGATCTGGCTATCATCAGATCAAGGTCAGGAAGGAAGATATTCCTAAAACGGCATTCAACATCAAGTATGGGTAGTTTGAATTCTTGGTCATGCCGTTTGGAATGACAAATGCTCCGGCTGTATTCATGAACCTTATGAACAAGGTTTTCTATGAATACTTAGATCAATTTGTTGTTGTCTTCATTGATGATATTTTGATCTATTCGAAGACTGAAGAGGAGCATGAGGAGCATCTCAGGAAAGTTCTGGGAACTTTGAGGAAAGAGAAGTTATATGGTAAGCTATCCAAATGTGAATTCTTTCTAGACAAGGTGGATTTTCTTGGCCATGTTGTCACAGGAGAAGGAATTTCGGTGGATCCTAAGAAGATAGCTGCTGTGGAGAAGTGGTCTACCCCAAGCTCAGTTGCTGAGATCAGAAGTTTCTTGGGCTTGGCTGGCTACTACCGGAAGTTCGTGAAGGACTTTGCTAGAATTGCCGAGCCGATGACGAAGCTGACTCGGAAGAATGAAGAGTTCATCTGGACGAAAGATTGCCAGGCTGCATTCGAGGAGCTGAAGAAGAGGCTTACCACTGCACCAATCCTTGTGCTACCCGCAGGATCCGGTGGTTTCACAATCTACAGTGATGCCTCTGGAAAAGGACTGGGATGTGTTCTTCAACAGAATGTGAAAGTGATTGCTTACGCATCTAGGCAATTACGGAACCATGAGAAGAATTATCCCACGCATGACCTGGAGCTGGCGGCAGTTATCTTTGCGTTGAAGCTATGGAAGCACTATCTGTATGGAGAGAGAGTGGAGATATACACAGATCACAAAAGTCTGAAGTATGTTTTCACTCAGAAAGAGTTGAACATGAGGCAAAAAAGATGGCTGGAGCTAATGAAGGACTTTGACATCGACCTGCAATACCATCCGGGTAAGGCTAATGTGGTCGCTGATGCACTTAGTCGATACCCAGTGGCGATGTTCTTGACCAAGGAGCGGCATCTGCTAGAGGACATCGAGAAGCTTGGATTAGAGATCATATTGCCTGGAGATAGAAGGATGGAGCTGGATGCTGATTCAGTACTGATGAAGTTGCAAGTGAGCTCGTATCTGATGGACAAGATCAAGGAGACTCAGTTTCAAGATGAGGCACTTTGCAAACTGAGAGATCAAGTGTTGGCGGGAACACTTGAGGGTTTCTCAATCGCCAGCGATGGAGCTTTGAAGAATGGTACGAGGCTTTATGTACCATCTGGCGAACTGAAGAATGAACTAATGAAGGAAGCGCACCAGTCGCAGTATTCTATACATCCTGGAGCTAATAAGATGTATCGGGATATGCGCACTATTATTTGGTGGTATGGAATGAAGAAAGATGTATCCAGATTCGTGGCGAGATGTTTGATCTGTCAGCAAGTGAAGGTCAGTAGACAGAGATCCGCAGGACTTCTACAACCGCTGGACATTCCGGAGTGGAAGTGGGAGCACATCACAATGGATTTCGTGTCAGGTTTGCCTCGTTCTCAAGGAGGGAAGGATGCCATCTGGGTTATAGTGGACCGACTAACCAAGTCAGCTCACTTTATTCCCTTCAAGGTTGGTTTATCCACCGAGAAGTTGGCGGCACTATACATGCGACACATCTATCGGATTCATGGAGTACCGGTAAGCATTGTATCTGACCGAGACACTCGTTTTACCTCTCACTTTTGGAAAAGTTTGCATGACAGCTTGGGGACACAGTTGAAGTTCAGCACTGCCTATCACCCCCAGACAGATGGTCAATCAGAGAGGACGATTCAGACACTGGAGGATATGCTGAGATCGTGTGTCTTGGAGTTCGGAGGGTCGTGGGAAGACTATTTGCACTTGGTAGAGTTTTCTTATAATAACAGCTACCAAGCCAGCATTGGTATGACCCCATTTGAGGCTCTATATGGACGTCGTTGCCGTACACCATTGGCATGGGACGACGTAGGAGAAAGAGTACTGCTGGGCCCAGAGATGGTGACCGACGCAGCAGAGAAGGTGAAGATAATCAGAGACAAGCTCAGAATGGCCCAGGACAGACAGAAGCATTGGGTAGATAGCAGTCGTCGACCACTGCAGTTTGAAGAAGGAGATAAAGTCTTTGTGAAGATTTCTTCTACCAGAGGTACAATCAGATTTGGCAGAGCTGGAAAGCTGAGTCCCAGGTACATTGGACCATTTGAAGTTCTGAGCCGGATTGGAGAAGTGGCGTATAGGTTAGCTCTACCAGCTAATCTTGAGGGCGTGCACAACGTTTTTCACGTCTCACAGCTCAGAGGCTACGTCCCTGATGAGAATCACATCTTAGACCATTCAGAGCTGGAGATTGGACCGAGCCTCACTATGCCTGAGAAGCCAGTGGCGATTTTAGACCGAGGCGAGAAGAAGACCAGGACCTCGGTGACTCCGATAGTTCGAGTAATGTGGAGGCATGATTCCCCAGGCGAGTCTACTTGGGAGCGAGAGGATGAGATACGGAAGAAATACCCGTACTTGTTTGAAACCTGAGGTATTTTCCTAACCCTATCCTTTAATTTCGAGGACGAAATTTTCTAAGGAGGGAAGGTTGTGAAACCTGTAACTTTTAGTTAATTATTTAATTATTTTGATTAATTATTAATTGTTAATTTAAGAAATGCATTTTTAGAAAATTATTACTTTTGGAAATTTTAGATTTTTGTCAAAACCTGTAATTTTCTAATTAATTAATATTGTGTTATAGTTAGATTAAAAATTATTATTTTTCAAAAAAAATATAAATTCTTGGACTTTTGTTTGTCTAGACCTGAGATCCGAACCCATCCCGATCCCGAACCCTGGTTCGAATCCAAGAAAAATTTGGTTTTAGAAATCTTTAGATATGATATTTATTAAATTAGGAAAAGAAAACAATTGTATAAATAAAACATTTATTAGATAACTTTCACTCATCTCTTTAACACACTCTTTCTCTCTCGTTATCTTCTGGAGAGCTGACCATTCCTCTCCCGAACGGCAGCTGACCCTTCCCGTTCGTAACTTCCGGCGACCCCTCTCCTTCCCAAACTGCCCATCCACCCTATATAAAACCCCTTCACCACCATTATCTTCACCATCACTTTTCTCTCCACCAAAAACCGTGCCCTAGCTCCCTTTTCCCGCCGACCCGCCAGCCTCCCTCCGACCTGACGCCACCGGCCGGCCTCCAGCCCTTCAGCGCTGCCCCGACAGCGCCCCACACCGCGCGGCGACCTCCCCGGCCACGCCCGACTCCGCCCAGTGCGTCCCGGCGTGCCCCGACCCTGTCGGCCATCCTCCGGTCGACGTCCGACCCCTGGCCCGCGCCCCTCCTGCGCTGACCAGCCTCGTCTCGGCCTCCTGCCGAGCTCGGCGTGACCCAGACCCGGCGTACCCTCCGTCCTAGCCAGCGCCCCTTTTTTCTGCAGCGACGCTGCTGTTCTTGGCGGTTCCGAGCGACTCTGCTCCACTCGGTCAGGGTGCCCGACTCGGATATGTGGTTTCCTACTGTTCGCGAGTGTTGAAAGTGCCGAGTCCGAGACATCACTTTGGATTTCGTCGATTTCGGTAACTTCTGAAAGTCCCATAGTTTCTCTATTAGTCTGTGATGAAAAACTGGTCCCCCGATTCCTTCGGGAATTCGGATTTTCGGTTATCCTTCGGAAAGTTTGGTTTTCTGTTACGTTTCTGGATTCGGAAAATTCGGATCGATGTTCTGTGATTTTTGGGTTCTGTGATTGATCTTTCGGATTTTCCGAATTTGGTTCGGAAATGTTCTGTGAGTTTTTGGAAGGATTCTTTGGTTAAGTTTCTGTTGGTTCTCTGAGTTCAGTTGGTTTTCCGAATCTCAGAAGAATTACTGTAGATGTTTCGGGTTCGATATTATATTTTTCTGGTTATTATTATGATTCTGGTTGGAATTTGAGTTTCCCTGGTTTGGGATTATTTTGCAGGAAAAATCGGCACGTTTCCCAGTTTTGGGTTATCCCGAAAATAGAGGAAATGCTGCCAAAATTTCTATAAAATTTGATTATATAATTTTAAAATAAATTTCGGAAAAGAATATTATTTTTGGATTTATTTGGGCGACGACCTTATCGGTCAATGGGCCCCAGTGAAATGCAAACGCACCGGTCTGTCCGGACGTTGAGACAGAGTAGCTGTAAGTGAAGATTGGACCAGTTCTGAGACTCATACTATTTTATTAGAAATTATTAGTTATTATTATTATGTAATTTTGTAGGTAAATTTACAAGACTAACATTTTCTTTCTCTTATTTTAATTCATGGAAATGTAAGAGCATAAGCTCATTTATCTATTTTTGTAAATTTGTAATAATTAGGAATCAGTTGTGGATTTTCTGGGATTGTGAATGCGTAGATTAATTATTAGTTAGAAATTCACGATTTTCTCATTTAAAGAAAAGAAAAATATTTTATAAAAATACTAATTTTTCCCAATAAATTGATAAAACAAGTTTTCCGAAATAAAATATAAATTTAGATTTCCTTAATTGTAACGCACTAGAAAAACGTGTTTTTGATTGTGTTGGTTAATACAAGACTAAAATTGACTAGGAGACAAAAATTTAGAGATTGTAACTAGATAATTCTAGAGTTGTGGTTTCTGAGACAAATTCCCGGAATGTAGGATTTCAAGGAAGAGTGTGACTGTTCAAATTTCGAAGTACCAATCTCGTCCAACTTGAGAAGTTTAAGGCAAGTACATTTATGTTGATTACAATTATTTAATAATCACTTCACTGCAATTTTAAACCACTGTTCAAACACGAACTCCTTCGGGAGTATTGACTGTACTGTTGGGGACTGGGGGAGTAGAGTAGTGAATATGACCAAATCTAAAATTAGGATAACTGACTGTATTAGCTTTCCCCTCGTCACACGGGGACAAGCCATACCGCATCGTTAGGATACTACTGTAACCCAATCCGGTCATATTCATTTCCTATTCACATCACTGTACTGTATTATTTCAAAAACTGTTCATTTTCAAACTGTTTAAAAATGCATGATTTTATTGTTAAATTAATTGTCAAGATTAGCATAAATTGTACTTTGCTCCTTTCCTGACTGGATAACCGTAGGTACTACTGATGACCTGGAGATGCTGATCAATAGCTACTATGATCCTGATTTGTACCCGACGGTACTTCCATCTGAGGAGGATGTTGTGGCGTCTCCTTAGATGCTACTTTTGTATTGAGAGTTTTGTTGTTTCTTTGTTATTTTCAGTTTATGGATCTTTTGTAACAGAACAAGTTTTAAATTATCGTTTAAATAAATGTTGTGGCAAACTTAGTTCAAATGTTGTTGATCACCTGCATATGGATTACAGCTTACTGCCGCCGTCTCATCAACGGTGCAGGCTGGGCATGATCCGATTCGACCCAAGTATTTGGGGACCGGGTCGTGACAATTTCCGTCGCATAGGAATTTGACTATCATTGTCTTCAAACATCACGTGTTTGGTTCTTCAATGAAGCATATAGATTTTTATCTTTAAGGCGCATACTGCTTATGTGTCAAATATCTTTGTTTTATTCTCAGAATTCCTTTAAGACTGCCTGAAATATCAGTATATGGATCATGCGACTTGATATGCAAAAATCTATGTTTTGTTTATGCGTCAGCCATATAACTCTTGATGGTGAGAGGACTATAGGTGACTCTTCGAAAGCTGGGCTTTTCATAATAACTCATCTTCCCATTAAATAGGTTCATTCGTTCATCATTAAATTGTCGTTTGCATTTCTCTAGGCCACTTCCACTTTTCGAAGCATTTAATTCAAGGCGAACGAAGGGTCACCTGATTCCTCTATAATAGCAGTAGAGAACCACTGTTCTTGCACTGTTTCTCCAATGGCCTCAAAGAAAACTTCTTTCGGCAAGCACTCTCATGAACCAAAATGAGTTGTTCCTCTGCAGCTGCCTGTCGTAGGCTTCATTGTAGTCACGTCACTACTTCCACCAACTGTTATGGGCCCAACTTTAGTACCTCCTCTCAATTCGAGGAAGAGAAAGCTGGCGAAGACGAAGCTATCTATGGCGAAGGAGATCTTAGATGTGATGGGCCTCTCCTTGAGCGACATTGCCAAACCATTGAGCGCATCAACCGACTTTGATTCTCTTCCCCTGAATCCAGAAGAAAAGAAGGTGTAGGGGGTGGATGCTTTTCGTTGACTGTTTCACACTTCGGTGTCCAAACGCTCCAAGACCTCGCATATGTGTCAGTGATTTTAACTGTTCTTCTTCCTAACAGATTAGGGTTTTACCATTTATTTTTTTTTTAATTATTATTCTAGGGTTCTCTTGGCTCTTCCCTTGGCAATATTTTGTAAACCCTCTATCTTTGCTAATGAAAACTTTGTTCCCAAGCTGTTGTGAGTAATCTATTGATCTGATTTTAGGAAGATTTTGAAAGTGCCGCATAAGATTAATTCTGGCAAATAAAAGGCAGCTAATAACTTGACGCATAAAACATTCAACTGTCATTCAATAGTCTTGATAGTGATATCGGACTCATAAGCTTAGTTTTGACAGAAAATAGTCTCCTTATGTGCCTCCCATGACTTGAAGGGAAATGGCCACATGGAGTTTTCTAGAAGAAGATCAATTTAATGACCTGTCTTTGATATGTGGACTCGTTATCTAGGTTGTATCTAAAATTATATACATATAACTTTTGAGAGTTATGCACACTATTTGAAGACAACATACGAAGAAAGTTTTGTAATTATTTTTTCCTCTCTTTTGTTTGTTGATGATGGAAATATCTTGTTTCTTCATTTAATTTTGAAAATGAAGACCACTGTCTATTTTGTTGGAGATATTTGACATCTGATATTTCTCTAGAGGTAATATGGACATAGAAAAATATTATTTTTGTGTGGACCTATTATTTGTAACATACTCAATCTGAGCGTAGATAATAGATGTAAAAACTGATCACTATCAGAGGTAATATGGACATGATAGATATTTGAAGTGGGCCTATTATCCTTGGCATACTAGATTAGGCATAGATAATAGAGTAAAACATTTTATCAGAGGTATTATGGACGTGACAAGTAGGTTTTAGTGGACCCATTACTTATGGTGCACTCGACTACATGCAAGTAATAGAATATGATCCGAAACTATATCAGAGGTAATATGGACTTGATAGTCGTTCCTAGATAAATTTGCTTAGAGGTAATATGGACTTGTCAAATTTATAGAGTTCTAATATGGAATATTTCAGAGGTAATATGGACATGAACATTCTTTCAGAGTAAATTTGCTCAGAGGTAATATGGACTTGGCAAATTTATGAATCTCTATAGAGGGTAGGTGTCGTAGAATAATTCAGAAGTAATATGGACATGTGTATTCTTTTGACAAATAGATTATTTCGATTCCAGCTGGAGAATTGAAATAAGATGTCTTTAAAGC
The DNA here is from genome assembly GCA_029216955.1 of Iris pallida. NCBI lineage: Eukaryota > Viridiplantae > Streptophyta > Magnoliopsida > Asparagales > Iridaceae > Iris > Iris pallida. The sequence continues at coordinate 541,944 of JANAVB010019600.1, read as the reverse complement.
GACATGGCTTTAATGGCGGCTTATAAATTGGAGAGATTGTCTAAAAAAAAAATTCTTACAAGAAAGTTTCGTACGAATTGAGGGTGATTCCGCTGGAGAATTTGTGAGGACTCATTATTTATAAATTATCTAGAACTGCTGCGATAAAAATAATGGTTCGAAGTATAGGATTTCTTATTCCAGAAAAAAATGTAAAACACTATACAAGACTTGCTGGGGAATACAAGGCAATGTCTATTGTAATTTAGACATAATACTTTTTTTAAGAATTTGCCGTTAATAGGCATCATCAGTAAATCTCCATTAGGCTTTGCTAGCCTGTATGCTCCATTCGAATACACTGATTCGACAACAAAAGGTCATTCCCATTTAGCTACAAATTTTCCTTTGCTTTTATGTGTCATCACCATAGACTTTCTAACTAAAAGAACTAGGTCGTCGACTTGAAAAACTCTCTCATTTACCTTCTTATTGAAAGCTTTGGAGATGCGGGCTTGATATAACTCAATCCGTTGTTGAGCCATGAATTATTTCTCATCGAGTGCTTCTAACTCTTGTAACTGTAGGCGGTCATTGTATTCAGTTGTTAACTTATTAGATAAAGCGATTCAGAGAGGAGGGATTTGAATCTCTAGAGAAAGAACTATTTTGCTTCCATAGACCAAAGAAAATGTCATTGTACCGATCGAAGTCCGTACTGTGGTGCGGTACGCCCAAAGACATTCGTCAAGTTTCTTATTCCAATTACATTTATTAGATGAAACAAACTTTTTGAGTAACTTATAATAGTTTTGTTGAAAGCTTCGGCCAAACCATTAGCTGCAGGAATGTAGGTTGTAGAGGCTACATTCTAGATTTGGTTTCTCTCACAAAACTGATAAAATTTATTACTCACAAATAGGGGCCATTGTCATGGACAATCCTATGAGATAGTCCAAAACGGTGGATAACAAGATATTTGATAAAACTAATGACATTAGAAGTTTTCACTTCAACAAGTGGTATAGCTTTTGCCCATCTGAAAATAATCAGTTATCACTATGAAATCGATGTCCCCTAGAGGAAGGAGGACTGATAGGTCCAATGATATCCATTCCCCATCTTCAAAGGGCCACGACGCGGCCGTCGGATGCAGAAATTATGAAGGTTGATGTATGAAGTCTGCATAAATTTGACAAGCCTTGCATTTTCATGCATAATCTATGGCATCAGCCACCATCATGGGCCAATAATAGCCCAAACGCCTTAGTCGATCCTGTAATTTCGGACCAGGTTGATGAGCACCAAAAGTACCGTCATGAGCTTCCCGAAGGGCCTATTTAGCTTCTTCCTTGGATAAACATCATAGAAGGAGCCCGTCATATGATCTTCGATACAATATTTTGGTAGCTGCATCATAAAAGAAGCGGAGAGAACATTTCTTTATTGAAATAGCCTGCTTTGGATCATTGAAAAGAATTCCATAAACAATATATTCTATAAATGGGAATCTCCAATCTTTAAAATCAACGTTCGCTGTTGCTGAATAACTTTGATGAATATTCGGATTATTCTTAGTACAAAATAATACTCGAGCAATTACTGTGATCGACTTCTGGGTGTTGACTGGGGTAGCCAGTGATGCTCCCAGACCTGCTAGAGCATCTGCTTCTGTATTTTCTAACCGAGGTACATATTCAAAGAAGAACCTAAAGAAAGTAGCAGCTATTCTGAGAGTTGTTTGATAATATGGAATAAGATCTTCATGACGAACCTCATATTCTCCTCGAAATTGACTATCAACTTGGAGTCACCGTAAGCTTCCAGATAATCTACCCCAGCTATTTATCCAACTGGAGTCCAACAAGTGGAGCATTATACTCTACAACATTATTGGAACAAGGCCCCATAAGAGAATAGGCACGATGGATGACCAGATTATCAGGGGATATCAATAGTACCCCCACTCCAGCTATGATGTTGTCTTTGGGACCAGTTCTTGATGCTCTGTCGAAGAACATTCTCCAAACAGATTCTTTCGTTGTTGTATTAGACTCCAATACTTTATCCGAAATTTCATCATAGATTTAGAAATTTTGCTATCGGGTGTGCAACTAGAAAATCAGCTAAATCTTGACCTTTAATTGCTTTCTGGGGGTACATAAACCATATATATGGAGGATAACAATATTGCCCAAGTAGTAAGGCAAGAATTGAGTGCACTTGGTTTGGTAATGAGAACCCTAAGGAGGTTGACCCTGGATATAACATGGATAGTTTGTCCTGTTACGTAATGGCTGTTTGTCATAAACAAAAAGTTAAAGAACTTTTGTATTACAAACGAGAGAGTACAAGAGATTTCTAAACATGAGATCTAAGTACAATTTTGATTCTTGGAAAGTGTGACGATGGAGATCGAATACTGTAGTGGTTCCTTTACTCCGTTGACGATCTGACGACGAGACGAACTTGCTCTGACTCTCTGAATACCTGTGAGTGGTGATTTGGGTTTGCCAATCAAGAAGCCGTCGAAGACCCTGAATGAAGGAGGACTTCTTCTATTTATAGGCGGGTACATATCACTACAAAAAAAAATAACGTTTCTTGACGGTTTATTTCTCGACGGTCGTGAAAAACCGTGAAAGAAATGGATTATCTTGACGGTTTAGCCTCATGTCAAAAATGCATTATTTTATGTTAATTTAGCGATCTTACAGCATAATAGTTAACGGTTTTAGAGGATCCATCAAGAAACATTATTTTATTTAGTGACGGTTCGGTAATAACTGTCAACTGATATATGCCTAAAAAATTGGCACAATTTTTTCAGCTGCCATTTTGGTAATATTTTTGAATTTTTTTGTTGTAGATATATATTGACGTATGTTATTCTGTCCTATTTATTTATTTCCGGATCCTTTCCTCTCCTCTCTATTTCTCCATCTCTCTCATCCACCAGCCGATGGTGAAAGAGAGCTCAAATCTACATCTCCCTTCTCCTCTTCCTCCTCTACATCTCCATTCTCCTCTTCTTCCTCTTCCTCCCCCTTTCTTCTTGTATAGACCCAAAACCCTAATCCCCAAATCCACCTAATCTCGTCCCCAAACCCTAACCCTAGATCCATCGGAGGGGAGCATCGGGAGGATCATCACGCCCAGTTCGATGGTAGTAGCCGGAGTGGTTGAAAATAAGCGGCACGACTCGTGCTGGGCGAACGGAGGTGCGGACGGAGCATCACCGCTGTCAGCAATTTGGCTCGCACCAAAGTTTCCTCCTAATGACGTCCAAGGAAGGTATGCTTGCATGTTATTAATCTTCAAGTCTTTTAAGTTCATGTTCTTGTGATGGTTTCCATGTAGTTTCTGATGAAGCTCATTGAGTATTTTCTCTTGTACCCAGAGATCAACCATGGGGACACGACACAGGTCCTGCCGAGTCCTGAGGATGGTAACTATGATTTTTTTGCTTACATATGTTTGAAAGTAGAGGAAATAGATGAACTGAGTAGTTGTTCGTTGCTACATATACAAAGATTAATGCTAAGGAATGTTCCAAGGTTTTGTTGACTTCTAAGGAAAGTCAGCTTTACTCTGTTTTTTTTCCTTAATTTTTTTAAGTATATTATTTTGGTGTTCGGAGTAAAAGGAAACTACAAAGAGAACCAAAATGAACACTTATGTGTTGTGGTACTGCGGAATAGTTTCTTTTTTTGGCGAAGCTGATGAAATCATATTCTTCATAATTCAGAGCTTAATCCTGAGGCCGAGGGGACACCTAAAGTTGTTTTGAGTACTACAGAAGGTAACCTTATGTTTGAAGTTCCCCTTTCTTTCAATGTTTGATAGGAAGAAAAAGAAAAGTTAAAGAGTCATACTTTTTCTTTTCTAGAGTTTTTTTTTTTACTAAGTGATACATATTTATCTTCAATATCCATAGAGTAATACTAAGGGATTAATATTCCCAAATGTTTCCAAAATTACAGATGTCTTTTTCTACCATTCAGATTAAATCACTGAAGTGTCCAATTTTTTGCAAAAAAAGACACAATCCTGTATTAGGATTATTTTCAAAGTTAACTCTCCATGGGGTTCGAAGTCCGCCCCCGATATAGAATTGGACGCTGCCATTTTGCCCCACTGCAGGTTGTGACCACATGCCACGTATCACCGTCCCATTAGCAGAGATTCCCATGGCAGGTCCAATCAAATAAGGGGAGAGAAACGGAATTCGGCCACGTGTCCTGCTCTCTCACTGACTGTGGAGCAAAATATCATTTTCCTATAGAATATGCTCTGAAATATATATATATATATATATATATATATATATATATATATATATATATATATATAATTAAACTTTTTTTTGAGATGCAACGAAAGTTATTTAATATGATCTGATAAATGAACATAAATATATATAGAATTAATATAGGAATCAACATGGGCCAAGTGAAATTAGTTAATATGTACTATTACTATTCCTACTATTTAGTTAATATGCTGTGTGATCAATGTTACCTTTGTTTTCCTAATGTATAATACAGAATAGGCTCTGAAAATTTCATTCTCACTTTCAATTGTGAACTTCTTAATCATCTATGAAGTATATGAGAGGTAGCATAACGGGCCAAAGTGAAGTTGTTCAATTCTATTTTACATTTTTGTGTCACCAATGAACTTCGTATTACATTCTAAGTTCTATTAGGATCTTTTGATTTTTTTTTTAAAGTTTTTGATACTTTAAAATTGTTGTTGCTTTTCTGAAGAAAAGAAGTCCACACCACCGCCACCACAAAATGGAGATCACATTCATAAGATTATAAAACAGAGAACATAGAAGGCACAAGTGTTCCATGCCTCTCTCAAAGTATATTAATCAATTTTATTTTATTTTTCTCTTATATCTTTGGTTCATTTGAACCCTTTGAAACTTCTTCCATTAGAACAATTGAAAGATTCTTCGAAACCAAAATTTAAACAAGTGGGGCAGGAAAAAAGGAGCCAAAAGCAATATATAATGATCTTCTTTTCCTTGTTTTAGTACCTTTTTTGCGCTTTTATCCTTAAATTGTTAATATCTCATCATGATATATTGTCTTAGTTTTGTTCAACACTTTCAAACCAGTAAAAAGAATTAGAAAGAGTTAACCGAAAAAAAAACAAAGAACAACTAGTCCTAAATAAAATAGAATCATAACCAAAGTTTGATAAATTTATAATCTTCTTATGTGAATATTACATGTATTGAATTATCTTTTTTTATTGTTGTTAGCTCCTAATTTTTACTATTAATTCTGTTAGAAGTTCCATTCTTATTTTTGTTCTTGTTGTTGGATGATAATTTGTGTTCGTGTTGCTGGAGGAAATATTATAGTTTTCTTCTTGCCTATTGGAATCATTTTTTGATATTGGACGATTATTTCTGTTCTTCTTGCTAAAATATTATGTGCTTGTTAGAGTCATTTAGGCTACTAGTGAAGTATAGCTTTCTTCTTGCCAATAGAACTTTGGGCAATCTGGTTGAAGTTTGGACAATTATTTTTGTTCTTGTTGTTGGATGAAATATTAGTTCTAGTGAAGTTTGGATTTATGCTTGAATGTGGGCTTATAATGCTAGGAAAATAATGAGTAGGCTAGTGTTTACAATGCTGGAAAAATGTTTCTGTTCTTGTATCAAAATGACCGATACAAAGTTGCAAATTGTTGAATGTAAGTTGTGAATGTTATCAGTAGTTGATTGGACAACTGAATGATGTCCAAAAAATTTCAATTTGTTTTATAGAATTCGCTTAAAATATTTTTCAGTGGGCTTTAAACTTAGTATTGCTTCGATACCATGTAAAACCCGTTGCCACTAAAGTTTTCCTTGATGCATTGCAGTTTCCCTTGAACTTCATTGCATAAAAGTGTATCATTCTTCATCCTTACATAATCTCAGCTTCACATAATTAGTTTGTATGAATTTTGGGATGCATGATATTTATCATTTAATTGCTTATTGAATGATAATTAATGGTTCATGGTTCTTTCGAGCAGGGAATTTACATGATGTACTTATTGCAGGGAAGGATGAAGGCTGCAAAATCCATGGTCATTGGAAGACCGGTATGACCCTTCTCATTTTGTTTTATAGTGGATATGGAAAGAGATATCTTACTAATTAATTTTCTTTCTTCTTTTTTTCTTGTTGTCTTGTACTCTGTGCTTTATCTTTGGAATGGTAGTTTACTTCCTTCTTGTTGCATACAATAGTCAAAGCCAAATTATTTGCATCTTTATCGTATGGAATCTTGGCAGGATGTTCTACTAGGTGCCATATGTCGTAATTTAGGGCTGTGCACAATTAAGTCAAATCGACCAAATCGAACCAAGTCAAATCGAATCGATTGGTTTTAAACCGAACCGAAGTTCGGTTGGTTTGGTTCGACTTCAATTTTTTCAACACCGACCTGTTCGGTTCGGTTCACCGTTTGGTTATGCCAAAAACTGTCTAAACTGAACCGAACCGAACCAAATCCTCGTTAAATAATTAGGGTTGGCAGGTTGGGTATGGTTTCATTGGGTTGTATTATACTGGTTTAGTTCATTTATTCACATCACAACTATTTATCAAGTTAAAGTTGAAAGAGCTCTCTCTCTCTCTAGTCTCAAAGAGGAGTGCTTGCGGCTCATATTCTTTTCTAATTGCTCATGTGCACATGAAAGGGGCTTTTAGTTGAATGTATATGATTTTTTTTATGTATAATTGACATTTTTCTCCACCTGCAAAGCGCAACTTGAATTAAAGCTGCTGAATTGTATTTACTGTTGCAAAGTGGAAGTTGACTGAGATTTCACAAAAGAAAAAACATACAGTCCATTTTTTATGTGATCAAAACCGACCAAGTCGAACCGATCCAAATCGAACCAAGCCGGTCGGTTTTAAAACTGAACCGACCATTTGGTTGGTTTGGTTCGATTTTGTTTATTTTCAAACCGATTAACTTCGGTTCGACTTCGGTTGGGACCAAATAGGTTGACCACCGACCGATGCACACCCCTATGTCGTATCTTTATCAAAACTATCATAAATCTAAAAGGAGTTTGGCGGATAATGTAGGATGTTGAATTTCTGTATTTATCTGCATAGTTTCTATGAATGGTAAAATTTTCCTTTTGGATATGTGATCTATTAAAGAGTGAGGTTCACAATATTATCCATGATGTTGTCCTTTTGTTTCAAGGACATCAAGATATAAGATTGTACCTGTGAATATAAGTGGCAGAATTTCTTCATTCATTTTGTTTAATGTGTTGACTTGTAGGCCTTGTGCCTTGTGGTCATTTCATTTTATTCTCAGTTGTTATCAGTTTATACAAACATGTACACAAATGATTAAATATATTTCTCTTGTTCTCTCAGGAACTACATAGAAAATAAAGGTGCTGTGAATATGGGAGGGAGGTGCTGCGGATTCGCTACATATTCTGTTTTTACTTATATAAATATAGGGTTTTTGATGTTTAAGATATACTAAAAATACATACCTTAGTTGGATATATTTGTGGTTGGACGTGTGTTGAATGTTTGTGGTTGGATGTGTTGGAAGTTTGTGGTGTATGAACAATACAGTTTATTAATATAAAAATTGAATATTATAGTTATTTGATATCTTCTGGATTATTGATATTATGTGTGTGTTTAATTTATAGTATATAATTATAAATAAAATTTTAGCTATATAAAATTTAGCCTCTCTTGACGGTTACAAAACGTCAACAATTAACTCTTATCCTACTGCAAAAGGGATTTTTATTTACGGTTTCTTGACGGCTAATAACATTCATCTAGGCTGGAGTCGAGAGAAGTTTTCACCTACATTGACGGTTTCTCCAAACTGTTATCTTGACGGCTAAAAATGGTTAAAAAAACTATTTCATATGACGGCCAAAAACCGTCAAGAAAAGTCCTGCCAGAAACTGTCAAGAAAAGGGGAGGCTTTTCTTGACTCTGGCCTACTTGACAAATCCGCAACCGTTAAGATATCCCTTTCTTGATGGGAAAAAACTGTCAAGAAAAGCCATTTTTCTTGTAGTGTATTGATGTGTGCAGGGGTGTTTGCCGCCCAGGAGCGCTGCACGCACGAGATTTATGGAGAATCTGTTGTAACTACACTGTTAGGGCTATTAATGAGCTGACACGTGACAGTTATTAGGATTCTTTTGTTGCCGAAATCCTGGTCAATAACATGTGTAGTATGCACACTGCTCAAGGATCTCATTTGGTTTAAGAAGAATCGATCTGACTGTATATGAAGAGATGTAGTTTGAACAAACTGGATTTGATTTGTATCTGAAGAGATGCAGTTTGAACAAACTAGATTTGATTGTATCTGAAGAGATATGGTTGCCTAGCTGGCCATATGGCATCTTTTGGAAGTGCCAGGCTGTGAATAGAACTGTGCGTCGAAGAGTACGCTTCCTGAGCATCCGCGAGACTGAGCTTCTAGATCCTATAAAGGATGCGGTTCTGGAGCCTAAAGAGGCTGCGGTTCTGGAGCCTATAAAGGCTACACTTTTTTGAAGTTGGTTTTGACTGACATTTGACATACGTTTCCTGATATCAGATGGTTTGACAACTGATATTTTTGATAGCTGTCAATTGAAAATAGCTGTCTGCTGACAGTTTTGTCATTGTGCCATTAATGACGAAGTGATGGCCCCAAATAAGTGCTTCGTTCAGAGCGCTGCGCTTTTGGGACTCTGTGACCCTGCCCTTTGTGGGGCTCTAGAGCACTGCGCTTTCGTGTCTCTAAGGCGCTGCGCTTTTGGGGCATTTATTGAGTCAGAAGCCTTCTTAACTGCTGCCACTTTTTGAGCAATAATAACTAAAGACTTAGTGGGGCTCTAGGTTCATCCAATAAATTTGGGGCTTTTGATTTACTGCCACTTTGCATGTGGGTCGGACCACACTCTGCCTATAAATTGGGGCATGTTAAGGGTCCAACTCATTTGTGCACCCTTTATTCTGTTAGAAACATGTTGCTTCTGGATGAGTCTTCTCCTTAGCGAGCTTGGCTAAACTTATGCCAGTCAGGGGCTAGGATTGAAGAACTCTTTGTTCACAGAAGTAGCAAGCTTGATGAAGCAGTCTTCGAGAAGAACATTGTTGTGCATGAGAAGAGTGGTCCATGTGTACTAACTGAGCTAAGGATCAAAACACTGCCAAGTGTCATTAATAATGAATACTGGGTTTAGGAGTTTGATGTGCTCATCCTTCGTTATGCTGGAAGAGCCGCATACCATCATGTGACGTGCCTGTGCTGAGAGGAGGAAGCAATTCTCTCTGACAATGAAGTGATTCGCTCTGACGTCTTTGTTTGCTGCGCTTTTATGTCCTGCGCTTTTGTATGTTGCGCAGTTCAAGTGCTGCACTTTTATATGTTGAGTAGATAACTTTATGTAATCATGAAGAATCTGTAATAGACTCGTGTAATCATGATTAAATAAATAAAGACTTCCTCTTCATGCATGTGTGCTTTATGTGTGTAGTGACTTTTTGTTTTGCCTGCGCTTTTATAGACGCTGCATTTTTTCATGCTTCTACAAGACCCTCTTCAAAGTTTTCAAACTTTGGATAAAGTTTGGAACACTTTGAAAAGAAGCATGAAACTAACACGTGGCACAGCGAGTGCTCAGCACGCTACTGATAGGATGTCATAATCATTATGCGAGCTTAGTAACCGTCAGTTATTAATGCTTTGAGCCATCATTTCATTTAAATGATAATGACTCCACATTTTTAGAAAGAGATCAAAAATGATTTTGTTCCATCTTTGCACACAATTCGAAACATTTTTTCAAATCCAAAGCATCTCTTGGCTTTGTCCACTGACATGTGGATTTACCCTATAAGTAGGAGTCTTGAGAGAGAGAAAAAGACTTTTACTCTGTCGTATCTTCCAAACTTTTCCAAAGAGAGCTCTTCTTCTTCCCTGAGCCAAAACCCGAATTTTTTTCCATGGCCCCCAAAACGAGAGTCCCCAAAGTTCCGAAGGCCAGTGCAGCGAGTACTAGCAGGGCCAAAGGGAAGAAGCCGATGGACGAAGCTAACATCGTTAAAGAAGCTCCGATCATCGATGCTTGTGCGTATGAAGATGTGCGAAAGGCTGTCACGAGTAGGTCTTAGTGCCAGAGATGGCCAGAAATGGGCATCGATGCATAAATGTGCTTTTTGAGCAATACTTCATCGATGTCCTATTTGCTGATGCGCATATACGTTACTTTTCGAAGTAGCATCTGGAAGATGCGCTGACGCTTTATTCGCTGATGTGCATGTGCGCTACTTTTTAAAGTAGCGTCTGGACGATGCGCTGACGCTTTCTTCGCTGATGCGCATGGACGCTACTTTTCGAAGTAGCATATGGAAGATACGCTGACGCTTTAGCCAATGTACAGAATCAATGAATAGTGTCTGTGTTGATGCTTGCTTGTCGATGCGCAAGGTCACTAACATAATACATGCACAGAGGTTGGCTTGCTGATGCACAGAGCTACTAAAAATAGTGCCTGCGCGAAGGTTTATCTTTCTGATGTACAGGGCTACTAAATAGTGCATGCACAAAAGTTTAGCTTTCTGATGCGCATGGTTATTAACAGTGCCTGTGCATCTTGCTCTTTTTACAAAAAATATTTAGTATATTTTCTGACTTTAATTTGATTTTATGCGCAGTTTCTGTGACCATCCCCCAATTCGACGAGATCTTCTTTGACTCATAGGTCTGTGCACTAGGCGTTAATTTTGATGAGGAGGTAGTGAACCCGACCAAGGAGAAGATTGCCCGAGGTCAACCAGAATGACGATTGACTATGATAAATCTCCAGCACTATGCATATTTCCGATGTATGATGGATCGTGACAGACTGTCAGTTGAAGGTGATGCTAGAGGTGAGATATTGAAGCCCCAATTCCTTTTTGGTGACAAGCTGATGTTGAAAGAAAAGGGGCTCCTGAAGCTCAAGATTGAGTGGTACTTCGGTTACTATGACCTCAGTTTGTATGTCCCAGCGACCGATGGACACCTCATGCTTTCGGTCTTCTTTTGCTTCGCTGAAAGACGCTGCATGGAATGGGACTTGACCCCTTCTCAGAGAGGCATGTTGACAGGATACTTTAAGTCGGACTTCCCTTCTAGAAAGAGAGACTCCTTTACGTACGTTCATGATGGTCCGTCGTATACTTTGTGGGTATTGCGCCCCGGCCACCTGTTCAATGACTTTACCCCATCCGTTCACCTGTATGGGGCTTCTATCTTTGCCAACCGGCTTCTTGAGGCAGAAACCTCATATTCCAAAGGAGCTTTTCGAGTTGAAGGATGGATTCATCCTGATCCCAAGTGGCGTAACTTGACCCTATGGATACTGGGCAAGTATGAAAAAGAGCTGAAGAAGATTGGTCTGTACCATGCTGCGGAATGGAGATCAATTACAACTTGTTCCTGGCGCTGCTGGAGTTGTACAATCACCACACCATGACATTTTATACTCCCGGAGGAGAGTTGGGACTGGCTCTTCATGAGATACACGTGATCTCGAGACTGCTTTGGGGCGAATTGCCTTATGAAGAGTATACTCCTTGCAAAGAGGAGTTTATAGGGTTGGAAGCTCAACTGCCTGAAATGATGGAGGTGTATAATGAGTTACTCTGTCATCACCAGACGTGCACGTGCCAAGATGCTCCGGGGACTCATCCTCATACTTCTGGTTGGAGGGAGTACATCTGCACAGAACATCAAAGCTGAAGCATGTCCACTTTTCTACTCGTAAGGAGTATTCTGTTACTGAAGTTGAAAAACTAATAGACGGCGCTAGGGAGACGAGCCCTTCAGTAGATGCCGATAGGAAACCAACCTCTATGGTCTATAATTATTTTTGCAGAAATCTGACTGCTCTGCCCCCGAAGGCGACACTGGCTGCTTTCTTGATGATATGGTTACGCATGGCCGTAGTGCCTGGCGGTTCTGGGTCCGTAGGGCTATGAGTAGGAACCTCAGTATGCCTGTCGTAAAGATAGTGTTTGGACACAAGTTGGCCCTGCTTTCTGCCATGGTTTACAACACCCTGTGAGGCTTGCGGGAGCTTTCCAAGAGGATCATAGAGTATGGTGGGGGGGGACGACAAATTTCCTTGGGTCGAGCTTCCGTATCATTACTTAATGGCTTGGTTAGCTTTGTACCGCCCGGGTTTGATGGACCCGGCTACAGCGGAAGGTCATGATGACGGGGATGCCTCCATACGCATCTATCACCGGATGAAGTGGCTTCATCATGGTGTTTCTATTTGCAAATGGGCACTGGGAATCTGAATAGTTTTGACTTCTTCAGGATTCCACCTCCTTACTCAGGTTTTCAGGAGGGAGATGAGCTAGAAGACAAGGGCGAGAAGGGGTGTTGCCTGACGTGTGGAGCCTTTCGTTGGCTGCAGACTATCCGTCCATCACATTTGGTGTATAGAAACAAGAATAAGGTGTTCCTGGAACCGTGTCTGTCGAGTCGACTTGCCCGTCAATTCGGCTACAGTCAAATGATGATGGATAACCCAAGTCCATGCTTGAGCTACGAAGGGACTTTGCTCGATGGCGCGCGTGCATGGTATTATTATAATGTCGGGTGTACCGGGGCGAGCTTTACGATCCCCGTGGTCCGTCCTGAGACCTATATTCTATACTCTGTCGTGAAATTTTACTACTCGATGAACAACTTTTCTCCGGGCTACAACCGGGAGCAGTTTTATCGTAGGGACGAAGATGAAGGCCACAAAGGCCGTCCTAAAGCGTTATCGGGGTTATATACCTTTATAGGGCATGACCTCGTAGGGATCCAGTGCTTCTCGAGAAGAAGAAGTGCTTGTAGTCGTGCCCTTGAAACACCAATCTTTTACGGAGGTATGTTCTTCACCCTAAAAAAGGGTTAAGCGGATCGCTCATAAGAAAACTGAATCGGAACAACGATCCCCGGCACCTACGGAGCGGAAGAAACTCTGCCTGTTGGATCCTCTTCATAGGTATATATGTTCTTTTAGTTTGTTCGTTTCATAATTCCTGCTTAACTTCCGCTTTTTTGTCCATGCAGCCGAATAAGAAACTAAGGCGGTCGAGGAAGGATATGACTGACTGTGAATTCAAAGTCCTCAGAAATCTTCCCGAGGCACCTGCAGTTAGGGTGCCACCTCGGGCACCAATGCGTACGATGGTTAGAGTTGAAACCCCTACGCCATCTGAAGGCCCTTCCTTGGTGAGGATAGAAAGAGCTGCCCTTGCTGAGGGCCACTCGACTGTGGAGGTGTCCGCTACTGCACAGGCTAAGAAGGCTGCTGCTTCGGAAGAAGTTCCATTGACTAATGCTGTCGAGACTGTCGAGTCGGAAGAGATGCCTCTGCTTGCTCCAATTGCCTCTTTCGACTATGAACATAAGGATTTCTCGGATCTGTTGGCGGCGTGTCAAAAAGGGGCCCCTATGGGGGTGACGACAAATGAACCCGTCGTGATACCGGGGGTCGGTCCTTCGGTGGTTGAAGACACGGCCGAAGAATCCATAGCTGAGACGGACAAAGCAGTTGGAAACACGAAAAGTATGGCCCAGGATACTTCTACAAAACCTCCCTCCCATAAAGTGACTGAGAAGACCATTGAAGATCAGGCTGATGAGTCAACTCGGGAAGATGCCGGGGATCAGGCCCATAAACCAGCCAAGGAGGCTATTGAAGAGTCGGTCGAGAAGGCCGTTGAAGAGGCCTCAGAGGCCATTGAAGGATTGGTTGACGAATCTGCCAAGGAAGTAACTAAGGAGCAGACCCATGAGTTTGTCCAGGAATCCGTGGAAGAGTTGGCTGAAGAAGCCATTGGAAACCAGGTTGATAAGTCAGCCCCAGAAGTTTCGAAGAGCCGAGTGCGACAGAGAAAGTTTTTGTCGAGGTGGTTGAGCCTCCTTTACCGGCCGGGGAAGTAGAGGTCGGCCCTGAGGTGGGAGTGCCTTCCACTCTAGGGGGTGTCGATCCGACATATGTTCCATGGGGAGCCACTCACGGGACTACCTCTGAAACTGTGGTGCAAGAGCTGAATCAAACGGCATCTGGGGCTAGTGTTGCTGTTCCATTGATGGCCTCTGTCTCGGCTAAGACTGCTTCTGCCCCGACAACAACACTTAGTCCTGTAGTGACTGTTGTTGCTATTGCTTCTGCTCTTGTTCTAGGGCCTTCCACCGTGGTGCCTCCGATGACTCCAATGGCCAAGGTCGATAATGATTATTACGCCAGCCTAATCATCGATACTATTTACAACGCTTTTAGGCGAGGTATGGAGAGTGTCCTACAGCACAATCAAACATTTGTGCTGGCTCGGTCTAAGACAACAGTTTAGTTGGCGGCTGTCACGACCCGCACCCAGTGTAGGGCACGAGAAGTGGTTACGTCCAGCCTACGCCGCAGTGTCAGCGGTAGAACGCTGTCCTAGGTCACATACATCTAATAATTATAAAGTACATGTACAATGTATACGCTCCGAATGGAGGACAATATAGAAATGTACAACTCAATCACAGCTAAGGTAGAAAGCACGATAAGCAAGATAAGATCTGAATCCACAATAAAATACAAGATAAAATAGAGAATCTAAGTGTCTAAGATGACAACTCCACAATATATCCAGAATAACAAAATTCCCAACAAATACAAGTATATCCAAACAAGACAAGATAATAAGTAAGGTACTGGTCTAGCTAACTAGCCTAGACTACTGGGGTAATGTCCTCTGCAAGTGCTGGGTCCTCCTGGGAGTCCAGCTCACATGTGTCATCTAGGCCTGCTCCATAGTATGTGGGACAGAACTCCTCAATGTCATCTGTAATATTTTTAACAGGTCCAGTCAGGACGGGAGCGAGCACAGTACATCTCACGCAGTTCATATCATGACAGGAATATAAAACAAGCAATAGAGTAAAATACATGAAACGCTGAAAGAAAGGACATGAAATAGAGATAAGACTGTAATAGAAATATCTACTATAAGTAAAGAGCTACAGTGAACTAGTGATTTAGAGTACAAGATAGACATGTGAACGGCTTGATAATAAACATGAGAGGTTGTACATGGCTACACTACTTTGGAAATATTCACATAACTATTTCTACTCTCCCATCTCCAATCAATACACAAGGATCCTTTCAAGTTATGTTATTGTACATGATTTCACATGGGGGCCCATAAATGGGTGCACATGAATATAAACATGGGAGCTCCATGAACATGAGAGTACATGAATCACGAGAGTGCGCATGAATGGTAAAAGCACAGGAATACATGATAAAAGTGAAACGCACAAGACATGATGTATCTGATGCTCCCGAGGGGGATAACATCGTATGAAAAGATCTATATAGTACTAATCCGTATTTCCATCGTGACAGTATCAAGTAAAGTAATCTAGAGCAAGAATATAGTCCTAGCAAGTATGAAATGGTCAGAGAATGTACTCGCCTGATATCCTGAGTAACTGAAGTGAAATACTGTCTGAGGAGAAGTGTCTGGCTCCTATTTAGAACAGCACAAGTCACAACATATCCAAAATGGTAAAATAGACTACTACAATGCATTCTACATGATGTTTGGGTCAATCTAGGCTAAAGTCAACCTTTGGTCAACTCTAGTCAACTACCCTAGTCAAACTAGGTCAACTAGGTCAAATCCTAACCCAGACAAGTCTCACTAAGCCTAACCATGTCTATCCTAGCATTCACATACCATCACAATGCTATACAAGCTATCAACACACAATCTCATGTGTATACATTCCCATATACACATATGAATACATAGGCTTATATATAGGGAAAGTCACATAGGGCTATATACCTATATACCAATCTACATTGGCATACACACTAGCATATATTCACCACATTTACATATACCAATTTCATATAGGAAATATACATATATATTACATATTTATCTAGCAAGGTTAAAGATATTATATATATACATAAATAAAGAGAGAGAGAGAGAGAGGAATAGAGTGACATGTGTGTGTGTACATAGGTAGCAGTAGCTATATGGTGTGTGTTTCCAGATTTTGTGTGACAGTCCAATGTGACATGGGTGTGTATAGGTATCAGTTTTCAGTAGAGTGTGTGTGTGTGTGGCAGTAAAGAGGGGGTGTTCTCAGTTTTGTGTGTACATGTGTGTATGTATGTGTCAATGTGTGAGTGAGTGTCTCAATGTGTGTGTGTGTGTGTAGCATCTGAACATATAGGGTCTTTCCAGGTCCCTGTGTACATGTGTGTGTAACATAGATATAGGGTGTCAGGTTTAGTGTAAATGTGTGTGTGTGTGTGTGTGTGTGTGTGTGTGTGTGTGACATAGGGTGTTAGCAGTAGTGTATAAACAGTGGACAGGGTGTGTGGGTAAGTAGCTGGACATTGTAGGGTATTCTCATATTAGTGTACATATATGTGTGTGTGTGTGTGTTCTCAGTTATAGGTTCTCAGTTTTGAGTACATGTGTGTGTGTGTGTTATAGAAATTAGTAGATCAGTTTGCAGTTTCCAGGTTAGACAGTCCAATGCAATTTCGAAAGCCCAAACACCTAGCTAACATGAATCCAAATATGCAAAATTAAACTCAGACCTAGAATAGGATCAAACATTGTAAATTAATCATTCAAAATCAGTTAAACACAAATTAATTCTCAGAAAAATCAATACACTGAATCATAGTATCAGAAAATTTGGGGAAACCCGATTTCGAATTCAAAATACAGTTAATAACCCAAATAATTGGTTTGTAAATGATGTGTCATAAGTGAATGTGTCCTACAAGTGATTTGGTGTCCAAAAAACTGGACACGAACGTGTCCAAGACAATATAACACACGAACACTGAAACAATGTACTGACAGTGTGGTGCATGCGTGCCATGGGTTCATGTACACGACATGAGTCGAATCACGACACATGCTTGTGTCCCCATGTTTGCCCAACATAGGGCAACACGTTCATGTCCCTGACACGTCACTACTCCGTGTCCACAAGGGACACGAAGCCCGTATCAGAAGGACGAGACACGCGTGCATTGTGAAGTGTGAAACACGTGCACACGCGATTTCTCCCTCGATACGAAACCATATTGCATAAAATTTCTTGGGTGTCGTGTCAGACATGTGCTCCGTGTGTCCAAGAAATTTCATGTCCAATAGTGTCGTGTACAGTGTGCACGACACCTCGAGCAGCAGGGCATCGAGCACACTGCTCGTGTCGCGTGTCCGTGTCGGATTTTGACACGAAAATGACACAGGGGTCGACTCAGTCAAGGGGATCTTGATATAAACATGTAGGGCTTCAAGTTCATTCAAAAACATTTCAAAATTATTAAAATAAATCCTGTTGTGGCATTTACACAAACACTTACAACTAGGAAATGATATGTGTCCGATACGGACACAAAATTGATGCAAAACTTCACCAATCACACACCACAACTAGGGGACACCTAGATCTAGGCTATTATGCAAAGAAATCAGGATTAAAATATAGTTTAAGGTGTTTACCTATAGAGTATCAATGACAAGGAAAAGCTCTAAATAGGATAATTCTTCTTGTAAGCCAAAAGCTCCAAATTGTACCAAATCTGAGATTTCTTCCCATGAACAGAAACTAGAGTGGGATTAGGTTCTAATGCAAGAAACTAGAATAAAAAAGGAATTAAAATAAAATAGTTATGAATTGGGAAAGATGGACAAATACCTCTCTCTTCCAAAAGTTGTGTTGATACAAAGGAGGCAAGAACTTGGAAGAGGGATTATATAGGGGGATCCCTATGTGGCCGGCCATAAAGGGGGAAAATTAGGGTTAGGGTTATGACTAATGGGCATGGGCCAAGTTTCAATGATAAAGGAAATCAATCCATAAGTCAAAAGTCCATGAACCTAATCATTTATTCTCCTATATGAAACTTGATTCAAAATGACTTAACTTGGGTTGACTTAAGTTAGATTAGGGTCCCACCATGCTAATCAAGTCACCATAGCTAGAGTCAACATTTAGGTTAGTCTCCAAAGTCTCAACTAGAAAGGTCAAAATAACAATCATCACTCCAATAATTCAAAATAAATCCAAAATTCTCAAAATGATCAAAATACCCTCAAGCTAAAATGTGGTAGTGACAAATCTACCCTTCTTAAAAGAATTTTATCCTCGAAATTAAAAGACGAAACTAAACTGATGAGAAGGATAGACAATCATACCTCAAGGTCCAAAAAGATATGGGTATCGCTCGCGCATCTCATCCTCCCACTCCCAGGTAGACTCTCCTGGAGAATGATGCCTCCATGCGACGCGAACTAAGGGTATCACCTGGTTTCTCAGTACCTTCTCTCGGTGATCCAGAATCTCCACTGGCTGTTCTAGATAACTGAGAGTAGGTCCCACCTCAATCTCCGAATGGTCGAGTACATGGCTAGTATCAGCCACATACCGTCTCAACTGTGATACGTGGAATACGTTATGGACACCCACTAGTGCAGGTGGCAAGTCTAGCATGTATGCCACGTCACCGACTCTTTCGCTGATCACGAAAGGTCAGATGAAGCACGGGCTAAGCTTTCTACCACCACCAAAATGTATGGTACAACGAGTCGGAGATATCCTCAGAAAAACCATGTCTCCAACCTAAACATAAACAAGGTCTCAAGTTACAAAATAATCAAACATGATCAAACAAACACAAACAAACAACCTACTTCTAATCCTATCTCTAATTTGCACCTTAAACTCCAAAGGCCTCCGGTGGCTATCGGCCCAATGCCGATGTCTGTCATGCGCCACACGAAGTCTGTCCCTGATGAGCTTCACCTTCTCGGCTGCGTCAACAACCATCTAAGGTCCCAATAAAGCTCGCACTCCAACATCATCCCAAGATAAGGGTGTACGACATCTACGCTCATACATTGCCTCGAAGGGTGACATCTCAATGCTGGCCGAAAAACTGTTGTTGTAAAAAACTCCACCAAGTGCAGGTGATCCTCCCAAGATCCTCCGAAATCCAAGACGCACGTCAGCAGCATGTCCTCGAGCGTCTAAATAGTCCTCTCTGACTGTCCGTCCGTCTGAGGGTGGTATGCAGTACTAAACTTCAGCTGAGTGCCCAAGCTAGTCTGCAGACTCTGCTAGAAATGGGAAGTAAAGCGATTATCCCGATCCGAGACAATGCTGACCGAAACTCCATGAATCCTGACAATCTGTCGCATGTACATCTCTGTAAGCCTCTCAGTAGACGTACCAACTTTAAATGGCAAAAAGTGGGCCGATTTGGTCAACCTGTCTACGATGACCCAAATTGCGTCTTTTCCTCCTGGTGTACGCGGCAATCCAGAAACAAAATCTATCGTGATGTGCTCCCACTTCCACTCTGGAATGGTCAATGGCTGCAACAACCCTCCTGGCCTATACCTCTCTGCCTTGACCTGCTGACAGAGCAAACATCTGGTTATGAAGCGAGCTACCTCCCGCTTTATCCCATACTACCAGACGTGCTCTCTCAGGTCCCTATACATCTTGTTGGCACCAGGATGTATAGAGTACTGAGATCGGTGGGCCTCCTGTATGACCTGCTCCCTGAGCTCTCCACGGGGCACACACAGCCTGGAACCGTGCCTCAAAGTGCCATCATCTGCAAGAGTAAACTCATCACCACCAGCCCTGCTCGAACCTGCTCTCGGATACACCGTAAAGCAACATCCTCGAACTGTGTCGACTTGATCCTCTCCATCAAGTCCGACTGAATCTGAAGGCCACACATCTGCATCTGAACTCCTGGCACAATCACCTCAATCCCTAGGCTCTCCAAATCTGCTAGCAAGTGACGATCCATAGTCAAACACATGGCTGTCGGATACCTACTCAAGGCATCGACAACCACGTTGGCCTTACCTGGGTGATACTGTAGTGAAATGTCGAAGTCCGTCATCAACTCCAACCACCTGCGCTGCCTCATGTTGAGCTCCTTCTGTGTAAACACATACTTCAAGCTCTTATGATCTGTGGAGATCTCCACCCACTCTCCGTATAAGTAGTGTTTCAACAACTTTAAAGCAAATATCACTGCTGCCAACTCCAAGTCGTGGGTAGGGTAGTTTTTCTCATCGCGACGTAACTGCCTGGAAGCATAGGCAATCTCCTTCCAATGATGCTGCAAGACACAACGTAAACCCTTTCCTGAGGCGTTACTGTAGATAGTGAACCCTCCTGATCCTGATGGCAATGTCAAAATCGGAGCTGTCGTCAGCCGCTTCTTCAACTCATCAAAAGCGATCTGACACTCCTCTGACCAAACAAACTCTGCATCCTTCCGGGACAACCTAGTCAATGGCTCTGCAATCTGGGAGAAATCCTGTACGAACCTCCTGTAATAGCCTGTAAATCCCAAGAAGCTCCTAATCTATGCTACTGAACTCGGTGCCGACTAAGCCTCAACTGCCGTGATCTTCTTTGGGTCCACTGAGGTCCCATCTCCAGTCACCACATGACCCAAGAAGTCAACTCTGTCCAGAAAGAACTCGCACTTCGAGAGCTTGCCATAAAGCTTTTCCCTCTTGAGTGTCTCCAGAACCACTCTCAAGTCCTCCTCATGCTCCTCCTCAGTATTCGAGTACACCAGGATATCATCGATGAACACCACCACGAACTTGTCCAAGTACTGGTGGAATACCTTGTTCATCAAGTTCATGAATACCGTCGGAGCGTTGGTCAGCCCAAACGGCATAACCAAGAACTCAAACTGACCATACCGCGTCCTGAATGCGGTCTTCAGGATATCCTCCTTCTTCACCTTTACCTGATGATAACCTGACCTCAAATCAATCTTCGAGAAAACCCGAGCTCCGCTCAACTGATCAAAGAGATCATCAATCTGCGGTAGTGGGTATCTGTTCTTGATTGTGAGGTTGTTGAGTGCCCTGTAGTCGATACACATCCGTACCGACCCATCCTTCTTGGGTACAAAGAGTACCGGTGCACCCCAAGGTGAAGAACTCGATCGGATGAAGCCCTTGTCCTGCAGCTCATCCACCTGCTTCTTCAATTCTATAAACTCACTGTTGTTCACTCGATAGACATGCTGAGAAATCGGTTCCGCGTCGGAAACCAAGTCTATCAAGAACTTAACGTCTCTGTCCGGTGGAAGTCCTGGCAACTCCTCCGGAAAGACGTACATGAACTCCGTAATCAAAGGATGTGGAACCGCCTGCTCCTCGACTGAAACTCCGCAGAAAAGTCCGCTGCTCTGCTCCGTCTGCCGTCGGGTGAATGTTTTCTATAAATAAATTCACTTTATTTATTTTGATTCTGGAAAAATACAACTGTAGGAATCCGATCTAGAAGACGATCGCTTTATCCCTTGGACGATGCGAAGAAGAAAAGCTCTCAAGAATTCGACAGCAATTTAGATATTCTGTATATCTGTACAATGAATGAGAAGAGAACTCTATTTATAGAGTCAAAAAAAAACTAAAAAGATAATTGTCTTCATAACCTATGCATAGTTGATAATCACGCAGGACTCAATCATACGCAAGGTTGATGAGCAGTTACTGGACGTGGCCCATAACTGTTGGACACATGGCAATCATGCATGAGTCGTGTGCAAGTTACTGGGGCACGCATACGAGAGATCCGTGGCATGTCTGCCACATACTCCAATTTGATAATTTGAGATGATAATCTGCTAACTGGTTGAGGATGAAATCCCTGTTGAGATGAATAATTCACGCTGACTTAAGCTCAAAATATACGCAAACTTGAGGCAGAAGGCTCAGAATACACGCAAACTTGAGACAGAAGGCTCAGAATACACGCAAACTTGAGGCAGGAACACTGTAGTTCAAAATGCACGCAGACTTGAGACAGGAACACTGAAGTTCAAAATGCACGCAGACTTGAGACAGGAACACTGAAGTTCAAAATGCACGCAGACTTGAGTCAGAACGGCCAGCTGTCTTGATTCGACGTGTCTCGACTGACACAAAATCTCTGACATTGATTGCTTTGTCAGTCACATTAAATGATGATAAGCCCTTTTGGCATGCCAACTTGATGAAGACCGAATCTTGTTTGAAGAAGATTTCAAAAATCACGCCATAGTCGGCTGAGATCTCTTGAATCCCGTGCATACGTGGCATACGAGGAGATGTTTATTGACTGTCGTGCTGTCAGTCATAATTATAATCTGATAAATGATGAGCTGTCTTTGAGTACCATCTAAACTCTGCGTACATTTGAGGAAATGGTCTGATAGAACTCAGCGTGTCTTTTAGCCATTTTCCTGATAGATTATATCAACTCAGCGTGACTTCATTTTTGAGGCCTACAAAACCCCCTTCAAAGTTTTCGAAAAATGATAAATTGTTTCCAAATACTTTGAAATTGAAACGAAAAAATGAATTTAGTCACGCTCAAATGATACAGAGAGAAATTTTTTCCGAAATGATTGGGCTGTTGGGATTCTGTGCGGTTTAGGATCCCATAAAAAACCCTGTTTTCGAGGCAAATGATGACTTCGCCGTTTGGAATTCTTTGTGAGCCTATAAAAAGGCCATACACCACTTTCTTTTTTCTTTACTTGCTTTAGAGAGAGAAATCCCACACAGAAGAACTTCGTCGTCTTCCCCGTCTTCTCATTCTTCTTTCTCAGCAATGGCTCCCAAGATTGATGCTCAGGCTAAGGGCAAGGCCCCTGCAACGTCCTCGCGTGCCACCTCCGAACGACTTCCTCGTCGTGAAGTCACTCATCCCCCTATGCAACGTAAGCATGCTGATGATGGGGGATATGAACTGATGAAGACGAACTCCACATAGAAATTTCTTTAGGATTCTTAAAACAAAGATAATGAACGTTCGAAATATATCCCCCCTTCTTAGGGCAAAGGATATTTAATAAAGTATGCCCCCTCTTTAGGGTCGTCTATACTTCACATCTTCGTGTTTACGAAGCTCTGTGCTTTACGCAAATGAGCATGGCTCTCATGACTCTGCGTGATTTTTCATATGTTGGCAGAGATGTCAATGTTGAATTATTCACGCAGACTTCTGAGAGTCATCCTCTGGATAGATTAGTCTTGATCTGTTAGCGTATTTTTGTCATTTTCACTTCAGTGTGATTCTGGCAATGATGCGTGACTTTCATTCTAATCTGTCTAGACTTTGCGTGAATTAATCACATGCATGATTAAACCACTCAGCGTATTTTTTGATCTTTGCGTAATTCTGGCAGCGTATCTGTCTAAAGTCTGCGTGACTTATGAAATTTTCTTTAAATACTGCTAAGCACGCATAAGGCTTATAGACATAGATTTTTCTGAAGTCTGCGTGACAAAACATATCTGATTTTTTTCTTTTCTTTTCTGTAGTGGATATTCGAAGTGAAGAGGCTGAATATGAAGGATATATGAGCTTTTCATTCAAACATGACTTGTCTCATATAAAGTTTCCTCAATTTGATACTCCTGAAGCTAGATTGGTTTTATTGACGAATCAAGACCACACAACTCTGCTCTGTCTGATAAATGGTGAACCACTCCAGAGTCTTGATTTGGTACTTCATAAGAAACCGGCCTTTCTGTTTGGGACGCCATAGCACACAAATCACAACCCAAAGGAATCAGAGAGAAAGTTTGTTTCTATTTTGAAGGTGATACAAAGAACCCCATGTACTGGCCGAAAGTATCTAGGGGTTTATCCATAATACGATTCATGCACGCTAGTTACCCGAGAAAAATATCATGGCATCTAACAGAAAATCAAGAAGCAAAGGCGAGCCGAATTATCTATAAGAAAGATGGATTTTATAGTGCTCCAGAGAATCATGTATCTTTGTTTCGTGGTTTGAAGCCAGGATGTGTGCCACCAGAAGACTCGTCTATATTGATACCATTCAGGACACCTGTCTTCATAAATGAATTCATGGCGAATGATAAGGCATTTTATCCCACTGACTCAACGCCGAGAATGATAGGCTTAATGAATCAGGAGAACGTGAGGTAGAGAACTCTAGTCCGCTGGGTTCTGGATAAATATGAGAATGATTTGAAGCAGATAAATCTTTATGACGCAATCGTCAATTCTTTTTACGGCTTCAAACCCAATCCATCTTTATTCCTGGCCTTGGTTGAGAGATATAATTACCGGACAGGAACCTTTATGACTCCCAAAGGGGAGATGGGTTTTGCTCTTCACGAGATGGAATACATCTCGCATCTACCCACAGGCACATTGCCATATGAAGAATATGTGCCTACAACAGAAGAGCTGAATTTTCTATCGGAGAAGAACCCGGAGATGGTGTATCTGTTTGAAGAAATAATGTGCCATTTCGGCACATGTACTCTTTATTATAAAAATAATAAAGATGAAGCCGGCTGCCATATCCAGAAGTGGATGTCTTATCTATTCATGAATCGTGAAAAAGATGAGAAGAAGATAAATGAGAAAAGGAAGTATCAGATTAATTCCTTCAAGCCCCTCTCTGAAAGTGAAATCACCAATCTGCTGGAGAAATATGATTGCAAAGATTTTACAATCAATGAAGATTGGTATGAATTCAAAGCTGGAACCACTTTCAGGTCATATGTTAGACAAAGTGGAAAACTTTTGTCGAAGAAAGGTCATTTAGCTGGATTCCTCTCCCTCTGGCTAAGAAGATTTGTTGTTCCTGGCTCCAGCTCTTTGGATAGGATACATAGAGGCGTCATTTTTGCAGCAGTGTGCCTCTTGTACGGTTACAAGACAGATTTATTATCAGCAATGACTTGCAGGCTGAATGCAGGTCTTCGAAATTTTGTAACCACTATGTTGTCTGATCAAAGGATGATGACTGATCCCTTCCCAAGAATAGAGATGCCATATACTTATTTGTATGGTTGGCTTCTTCTTCATCACGACGGTCTGATACCTCCGGGAGCAGGAGGGAGCCGCAGTCTCTTCTTAGAGAAGTATGCTGGAGAAACTTTCTGGAAAGTTCATACTCTTCCAGAATGCAGAAATGTTTTGAACCGAGCGTCACATTGGTCAATTCAATGTGCCCCTCCGCCACCAGGTTATGAGAGCATGCCTCTGAATATGATAGATGGAGAGAAAGGGCATAGGCTAGATGATGTAGCTTTTTAATGGTTGCAGCGAATTCGGCCATCTCACCTGGTATATCGTCATGAAGAAATGACGTACTTAGAACCATATCTACCGAGCCGATTTGCTCGACAATTCGGATATGACCAACTTCATGTTGGGAATGCCACCACTTGCCTCTCTGCTCGTGGAGGACTTATTGATGGTGCTCGGGCATGGAGATATTTCACGGCCAGAAATACAAAGGCTGAATTCTCTATGCCAAATCTTTTATCCAGGACGAGGACGAAAATGCTCTATACATATGCCCGTTTCTATGTTTCATCGAGCACTTTCATGCCAAGTTTCCATTTGAAGACCTTTGTCGCAGAAGACGACCCAGCTCCATCAAAGAGGTCAAAGAAGAAGATTGTTATGTCACAATTTACTCCGGAACCTGAGGATGAGACTGCGGAAGTTGAGCCTTTATATGAATTATCCCGAGAGCAAAACTTCCCTAATGAAGTTCTTCCTCCAATATTTGTGTCTATCTCAAAGAGGAAACGGAGTGATGAATCTGAGACAGTCTCTAAAAAGAGCATTAAGTCTCAGACTTCTAAGAAGAAAGGGGTTTCAATAACTGCCACCTCATCTTGGTCTCCCAATTGATGAAGACGATGCTGCTGATAAAGATGAAGAGACGGATGAAGATGATGCTCCTTTAATAAAAAGGAAATCGAGAGCCAGACTCGTCAAGAGGACTGTCGGAAAACTGAAGGGCAATGAACTTCTGGAAACCATTATGAGCGGAGGTATATTGTCAGAAATCGAAGAAGCAGTTTCTACTGAAAGAACAGAATCTGATCATATTCATATTCCGGTAACTTCCGCTGAACCAATTGAGGTAGAATCAACTCGATTTCAGGAAGCGATTGCTCCAACGACTAGTGGAGTAGTTGCAGAACCCACATTCGATCTTGGGTTAGGTACCACTCCGGAAATGAGGAGAGAGGATATTAACATCCCTTTTGAGCACGGAAAAGAGGGTGTCATTCAAGCATTGGATGATCAGATTGAAGATTCGGAAGAGGAATCAGCAGCCAGGACAGAAGGCAGGGAACAACCAAAAGCTTCGTCTTTTCAACCTGTAGAGAAAACTAATCCAGTTGAAGAAACTCAGGTTGAAGAGAACATTCCTTCGGCCAGAGGCGATGAAGATGTGCAAGCGTCTGAGCTATCAGCTGCTGATGAATTATTGAAGACTGTTTGTAAAGACATCATTCTTCAAACCAATATTCCCGAAGAGACTGAACCTGCAGTCAATGCTGAGTCTATGGAGATTGAAGCTCAAGATCCTAAGCTTACTGATATTGTTGCTGCTGTTCCTGAGATTCATCACTCTCAAGGAATTGATGAAAACATCTTAGATTCTGGATCTGAGACTCATCATGAAACTGGGGATCAAAGAGAGTCTGAAGAAGAACATTGTGAGGAAGAAGAAGAAGCTGAAGAGGAAGAGGATTGGTACCCTGATACTTCTATTCATTATGATGAAGACAAGATCAAAGGGAGTAGACTGGAGCTTGGTTCTGAACCTGTTCAATCTCCTGACAATACTCCAGTACCTAGTAATTCTGGAGCTGGAAGTAGTCATATAAAGCAGGTATCAGACACCATTATGGACCGACTGCGAGAAGATGCGAGACTTCCCCAGCATATAGAATATGAACCTCAACCTGGTAGAGTTTTATTTCAAATTTTGTTTTTTTTTACTGTTTCTTTTTCCTTATATGCTGATTATTTTTCCTTTGACTAGTAGGGACTGCTGCAGCGATGAGCTCGACTCATGCTCCGCCTGTTCATACTGATGTTGATGAAGGAAATTCGCATCTACCGACTTCTCCGAAAGCACATGCTTCTATTCCCAGAACAGAGAATATCCAGGCCTCTTCCTCAATAATGACAGCAACTCCCAGTTTTGAAACGGGATTGGCAAGGACCCTGGCAATGTATTCAGATATTATTTATTCATATCTGGATACGTTCTCCAGGCGATTCATGAAAGATAAAACTATGCCTTTCTCCGAACTCCGAACGGTGGTTAATTTCCCGCTTCTGGCACTACGACATGCTGGCTGTGAGACTCAATGTATCTTCTTTGAACATCTCCTAGATGAATTGGAGACAACTATCCGAAAATACTGGGAGATGAAGAAGGAAGATATTAAATCTTTGACTGTGGCTGAGATCGCTCGATTGGAACATGAAGCCCAAGCTCAGCAAGCTGCTTTAGAAAAATTTCTTGCTTCTTCATCTGAGAAGTTAATAGAGAAGAATGAAGAAATAGTAGCAACTCGTCGGAGAGTAGAACATCTGGAGAAAGATGAAATATCTAAAGCTGAAGAACTTCAGAAGTTGAAAGAGGAATTGGCTCGTCTTCAGGAGCGTATTGCATCCATGGAGAAGGAGCAATCTGAGATTATCACTGCTCGTACAACTGAAGCTGCACGCTATCAAACTCTTCAACAAGAGCGAGAACAGATGCAGGCCGAGCAGATAGAAGAAGCTGACCGTCGCCATCATGCTATTGCTATTTTTGATCAACAAGTAGTCGCAGTTGAAGCAGCAGAACGAGTCCGTAAAACTCATGAGGAGAAGATGAACACTGTACTTAATCATATTCAGGAGTTAATAACTCCTACTACTCAATAAATTTTTCAAGCTTCTCATATTTTGAATCTTTTTGACATTCACTTGTAATCAGCACTTTGATCTTTGAATGAAGAAAATGAGAACTTTGATCTGATTTTTGACTTTGTTGTTTTGAGAATGATGTATCTATAGAAAATATGTTCAGAGGTAAATAATACATGACATATTTCAATAGAATAGAAGATACAAATGAACTTTGTAATTCTATCAGATGATATTAAACCAAAGATAATTTTAGTTTAATACTGATTAAAAAAAAAATAGAGTTCAGATATAAAAATATCTTTGAACTCGATTTTCCATGATCTTTGGACTTGGAAATCAAAAGACTAGATATCATTTTCATAAAATAGAAAATATGATACTGAGATAGAAAATTTAGAGGTAATATGGACGTGATTTTCTAGATATCAAATTCACTAAGAAAATGATACAAATTAGAATATCTATTTCTACTGGGGATAAAAGATATCGAAATGATAGGAGAATAATCTCGACAGATGAAAGTATTACGCAAAATATTTCTTCAAGAATTTGCCATTAATGGGCATCATAGTAACTTTACCATCCATGGTGGTAAGCTGATATGCCCCATTAGAAAATACTTTATTCACAATGAATGGACCTTCCCATTTTGCATCGAACTTGCCTTTACTCATATGTGTCATAGTCATCGGACGTCTAACTGCAAGAACAAGTTCCCCTTTTTGATATGCTCGAACTCTGACTTTCTTGTTAAAAGCTCTTGAGATTCTAGCTTGATAGAATTCGATATTTTGTTGAGCATATAACCGCTTTTCATCTAGAGCTTCTAATTCCTGAAGTCGAAGACGATCATTATTCTCAGTGGTAAGTTCATTAGCGATTGCTATCCTTAAAGAAGGAATTTGAATCTCTAATGGGAGAACAGCTTCGCATCCATACACCAAAGAGAAAGGTGTACATTTGGTGGCATTACGAACTGTAGTGCGGTAAGCCCATAAACATTCACCGAGTTTCTCACTCCAATTACGTTTGTTGGCAGAAACAAACTTCTTTAAGAGTTTGATAATGGTCTTGTTGAAAGCTTCTGCTAATCCGTTAGCTGCTGGATTATATGCGGTAGAAGCCAAATTGTTGATCCGATGATCGTCACAGAATCGAGTAAACTTCTGGCTGACAAACTGTGGTCCATTATCATGAATAATGCGTCGGGGAACACCAAATCTGTAGATGATATGATGCTTGATAAAGCTGATGACGTTGGAAGTCTTGACTTCAGATAAAGGAATAGCTTCAGCCCATTTGGAGAAATAATCGGTTATTGCGAGAATAAACCGATGACCTTTTGATGACGGCGGATTAATTGGGCCGACAACATCCATGCCCCAAGCTTCGAAGGGCCATGATGCTGCTGTTGGGTGTAGAAATTCTGAAGGTTGATGGATAAAATCTGCATGGATTTGACAAGCTTTACACTTACGGGCATATTGAATAGCATCATTTACCATAGTAGGCCAGTAATAACCCATGCGTCGAATACGGTCTTGAAGTTTAGGTCCAGGCTGATGTGCTCCACAAATTCCATCATGTGCTTCGTAGATAATTTGTTGGGCCTCATCACTGGCAATACATCGAAGAAGCAAACCATCATAAGCTCGACGATATAAGGTTTTTGTAGTATGATTGTAATAAAATCTGAGTGATCGTCGTCTAATAGATGCTGTCTCACTCGGATTATCTGGAAGGATATCATACAATACAAAATCTAAGAAAGGAAGTCTCCAATCTTTATCAGTATTCTGAGTCTCAGCTGAATTACTGAAGATGAATTCCATACTAGAATTAGATGAAGATGAAGATGATTTACGATTTAATCTGTCGAACTTTAAATCAATACCGAATCCTCTTGTTGTATTGATATCATGAGATGTTGATTCTTCAATATCAACTGGAAGTCCTAGAGTTAGATTGTTCTCAAGATGAAATAATTCTCGATTGTAAACAACAATCATTTGTTGACGTTTAACCGGAATAGCTAACATTGCCGCAAGATTAGCAAGAGCATCAGCTTCTGTGTTACATGCTCGCCTAACATGCTCGATGAAGAATCCTTCAAATGAAGAAGCCATAGATATGGCCAATCTATAGTAAGGGACCAGATCTTGATGGCGAACTTCATAAGTACCTCTTATCTGATTGACGATGAGTTTAGAATCTCCATAAGCTTCTAAATGTTGAATATTCAGATGTTTAGCGAGTTGAAGACCAATAAGCAATGCATTGTACTCAGCTACATAGTTTGAACATGGTTGATCGAGAGAATAAGCTCTTTGGATAGCAAGACCTTCTGGCGATACAAGAACGATTCCAACCCCAGCGACAATGTCACCATTAGGACCTACTCTTGAAGCTCCGTCAAAGAATAGACGCCAAGTAGGATCTTCTTCAGCAATTTGGTTTGAGTCTAGGACTTCATCTGGGATTTCATCGTAGAGTTTTGAATTTTCTGGAATTGAATGAGCAGCCAGAAAATCAGCTAAAGCTTGTCCTTTGACCGATTTCTGAGGGATATAGTGCATATCATACTGAGCAAGTAAAATTCCCCAGTTAGCCAATCGAGAATTTAAAACACTTGGTTTCTTCATCATGACTCGTATAGGATTGATCCTGGAAATGACATGAATGGTCTGGCCAATGATATAATGTCGTGTCTTTTGGACAGCGAACATAAGGGCTAGACATTCTTTTTCGACCGGTGAATATCGAGGTTCAGCTCCGGTCATGGTACGACTGAGATAGTAAATGGCTTGTTCATGACCATTTTTATTCTTTTGAGCGAGAAGCGCACCCAATGAATGACTCGTTGCTCGGGTATATAGAAGGAATGGTATTCCTGAAATAGGAGGTACCAATACTGGGGGGTTCATCAGATATTGTTTTATGTCATCAAATGCTTTCTGACATTCATCAGTCCAGACGAAAGAAACACCCTTTTTCAAAAGTTTATTGAATGGTCTGCAGCGTCCTGAAAGATTAGAGATGAATCTCCTGATATAAGCGATCCTTCCTTGAAATCCTCGTAGCTATTTTAAGGTGCGTGGAGGACGCATCTCTTGGATGGCTTTGATCTCCTCGGGATCTACGTGTATACCTTTCGAGGTAATGACGAAGCCGATAAATTTGCCACTAGAGACGCCTAAGAAGGACTTAGTAGGGTTCATCCTTAATTGATGCCGACGCATTAGATCAAATATAGTTTTCAAATCTTGGATGTGATCCTCTTTTTGTCGACTTTTGACTACAATATCATCAACGTAGCATTCGACTATTTTTCGTAAATGTTTACGGAATATTGTGCTCATAGCTCGTTGATAGGTTGCTCCTGTATTCTTGAGACCGAATGGCATCACTGTATAACAGTATGTACCGATCGGCATTCTGAAGGAAGTGTGTTTCTCGTCATCTGGAAACATTTTAATTTGATTGTATCCAGAATACCCATCCATAAATGACATCCATTCAAAACCACAGGTGTTATCGATCATAACATCAGTAATTGGTAGGGGGAACTCGTCTTTAGGACATGTCGTATTGAGATCACGATAGTCTATGCATACTCTGATCTTGCCAGTCTTTTTAAGGACAGGAACTATATTAGCCACCCAATCAGGGTGTTGTTCCTCTCTAATAAACCCAGAAGCCATGAGTTTATTAACTTCGGCTTCAATTGCATCCATAATGTCTGGACGGAATCGTCGCTGTTGTTGCTTGACCGGTTTAGCATTTGGCATGATATTGAGTTTGTGAGTTGCTATCTGTGGATCAAGTCCTGGCATATCTTCATAGCTCCAAGCGAAGACATCGATGTATTCGCGAATAAGTTTGATCATGTCTTGCTTATCAGTTTCTGAAAGACTTTCACTAATGAATATTGGTTTGGGGGATCCCTCTTCACCAACATCTATTTAAACGAGTTTATCTTTAGTTGGAGGTTCTCTTTGCTCGAATCTAAACTCCCATTGATTATCTAGCCTTTGGGCCCATTGTTCTGATTCGGATGAGATTTCAAATTCGTCTTCGTCATCTTCTTCAGGACCATCAACGGAAACCATGTTGGAAGACAAAATGTTACGGTGGAAATCACCAATACTTGTATCAGAATCCCAAGAGGAGGTATTAGAAGAATCAGATCTTTTATCTTCGTCAGATTCGGGATCTTCATGGATGATATTGATGAAGGAAGTAGGAGCAATATAACCCAATCCGCATTTTGTCCTTCCATATTTTAGAGGAGGAATCTGAACAGGCATTCTTCTTCCTTTCCCATTACTGAGGCCAGTTCTGAAGTCATAGCCCATATTTTTGATAATATCTTTAGATTGCTGGCTGTAACGACGCAACTGTAATCTTCCAGAATCATCATTTCTATCATCATCTTCAAGGTTGATAGGGTTTTTTGGTCCTTTGTAAAAGAATATTGGAATGTCTCCTGGTTTTCTGCTAGGTACTAGAAAGCATGAACCTTGTACTGATTCTAAGGATACTTCTGTATGAAAAGTCTGTACAACTCCTATGGTTATTGTTTTCAAGTCATCTAACAAATGCAAATAATTATGAACATGATTACAAACATCAATATACTTCAAAGACGGAGATATTTCATTAATTTCAAAAGTAGCAGTATTTACATCAGAAGGAGGTTGAACCTTAGAAATCTTAGCCAAATCAATGACTAAAGGGGGAGAAGAAGAACGAGAAGGAATTTTGTTTCGATTAAGATCGATCACAAATGGCTCAGAAGAGGTGAGCTCCCTTGAAGCTTGGGATGGAAAAGTAGTTCGCCCACCAACAGGGATTACCAGAGTGTCCTATTTTATAGATGAAGATGCCGGAAATGTAGTACGCCTACTGACAGGAATGATCAGTGTGTCTTGGGTAGATGATTGAGGTAATGGAGAGATACGTCCGCTCACTGGAATAATGAAAGGACCTTCTCCAGAGGGTTTAGGAGACTGTTGCTGAGTAGTTCGACCTTTAACAGGAATTATCAAGGTCTCACTTTGTGGATCTTCTTTTTCCATAGCTTGTAGTATTTTTGTATACTCCTCTTTGTACATCCGGGAATCACTGAAATAAGCTTCAACCCCACGGAAAGGATTTATATCAGCAACTTCCTTTTGTACTTTTCCATCGCTGTCAATGTATTTGAAGCATTGATGAAGAGTAGAAGGCACCACATTATTTTCATGAAGGAAGGGTCTTCCCAAGAGAAGATTATAAGATCCCACGATCTCGATCACATAGAAAGTGACTTTGGATCTGAAATCGCCTATTTGAAGTTTCAGATGAATCTTTCCCAACGGCTCGCTTCGGCTTTGATTGAATCCCAATATAGTAGTAACCGTCTTGGAAAGTTTGTGAAGAGGGATTCTTAATTCATCCAGCAGACTCCTTGGCATTATGCTTAAAGCAGACCCTGGATCAATAAGAATACGATCTACCTTCATCGTATCGATATAACCGGTGTAGTAGAGAAGCCGATCATGTCGATTATCCTCCAATAACATGTCATCTTATGTAAAGGTGATATTCGGGATGATCTCCAATACACTATTGCAATGTAAGCAAGTAACAGGTTCTTCATCTGGTTTCTTTAATTGTGCGAGACAAGAGTCAGCCTAAAAAAGTGCCTCACTTAATGTCTCCCGAGTCTCTTTAGAAAGACGTAGAAGTTCGAAGAGGGACATTCTAGCTGGAGTATTAGCGAGTTGAGCTAAAATGTCAAAATTATAAGGCCTCTGAAGTCCAAGGGGAGGGGACTTCCTGATTGGTTTATCGAAGCGAGTTTGTTGTTTGCCTTTCTCAAGTGCTGTGGGCTTGGAAGGAATAGGTACAACCGGTATAGTTGAAAGAACAGGTACAGTGGATGATTCTTCCTCCCGAGGAACATCAGGAATATCTTTGTCAGCTGGAGAGATATCAGGAGTATCTTCAAGACTATCAGGAGTATCTTCAGGACTTTTGGAATAATCTTTTAGATAATGTTTCCATGTTCTAGTAGCACCAGCAAGCGCTTCTACCTTATCTTTTGGCTCTGTGTCAGAAGTAGATCCGAAAGAAGTCATATGACATGACTTAGTTTTTTCGGCCTTCTTAGATTTTAGGGAAGTAGTCTTTTGAGGGGGAGGAGATTCAAAATCTGTCACTAGATCAGGATGAATCCATATGATTTCTCCTGTTTCAATAGTGATTGGTACTAATCCTTCAGACTGTGGAGGGGAAATATTCACGATTTCAAGAGTTGCCTTGGGAATAGGAACAATCCCGCTTTCGAGGAGTTGAGGAGGAAAATCTCCGAATTGCATAGAGACAACGTTGGAGGTGACGGTCTTTTCTTTCGGAGTGAGAGTGACATCTCCAGATTTGATCATTTCCTGGATTTTTCCTTTCAGTACAAAACATGTCCGAGCTGTGTGACCCAACATTCTATGGTACGGACAGTATTTAGGGTGATCTGTCTTACCAGCTTCATCGGGTTTCTTGTTTTCAGGTAATTGTATTTTATTACCTTTAAGTAGACATTCAAAGATACCAAGGACGTCATCGTCGTTGAAAGAGTATTCTTCTTTGGGGCGAGGTGCTCTTGGTTGTTGATTTGTTGGAGCTGGGGTAACTTGGGCAGATATTACTTCTTGATTTTTGCTCTGGAGATTGACTTCGAGAGTCTCTTTTCCTTTACGATTGTTAGGTCGCGTACTATTGCTAGTATTTTGACCTGATTCATTGGGATTCATGTGTACCCCCAGACCTTTGAAAGTCTCGGCACTGACTTCGACAGCTTTGGCACTGACGATGAAGGAAGGCCAATCTTGGAATTGAGTGGATCCTGTCCACATGCTGATGATTGGTCAGAGATTTGACTTGCAAGTGTCGATAGTGACGGCATCGGGAGTTCCAAGAGGCATTTTTAAAGCTTCTCTTCTAAATCTTTCAATGAAGCTTTCAGTGCTCTCATTATTTTTCTGTTTGATTCTTATAAGAGCAGACATAGTCATGTCATTAAGCCCTTCATAGAACCGTTCAAGAAATATTTATTTGAAGCCGGCAAATGAGGTAATACACCCATCAGGGAGACTTCTATACCATTCATAAGCCGTTCCCTTGAGACATCCGACAAACACCCGAGTAAGGAGGGCGTCGCTTGGTTGTAGCTGGTCAGTCATCACTTCAAAATGATTGATAAACTGACTCGGAGAAGTGGTTCCATCAAAGAATGAGATAGTAGGAGGCTTGTATTTAGGAGGATATGATACTTGCTTCCATTCTATTGGATAAGGTTGCTTGATACCTAACCTTTGTAAACCGTCTTTCTGTTTGAATGCCTCAAATTGGGTTCGGAGATTCCTCAATTCTTCAGTAACGACTCCGAAAGATTGTGGAGTTGTAGCTTGTAGAGAATAGTTAGGAGGAGGGACAGCATTATAAGCGCTACCCCCAGCTCCCAAATGGCTAGGAATTGGTTGAGCTTGCCCAGGGATATTGGATTGTACTGCTGGAGGAACATGCACTGGACCTACACCAGTGTCAATTGGTATGGCGTCAGGTACAGTCCGTTGATTTTGCAGCTGGTTTGCCATAAGTTCATACATTGATTTCATAGTATCAGCCATAGATTTCATTTGTAGTTCCAAAGAAGCAATTCTTTGGTCTTGGGGAGTCATCGAAGAAGAAGGTTCATTGTTTAATTCAGTATTCCCATCCACCATATAAGTTGTGACCATACGAGGGATTGTTGATGATACTGTTTGTTCTGAATCATTGCTTTGTGTATCAAAATCAGTTGTAGGAGAACTACCCCCAGTAGAAAGAGGTGGGAAGTTGGATTCTCCAAGGAATTCAGAATAGTCTTCAGAAACCGAAGTTCTTTGATTAGAAGCCAGGACTCTTGCTCTGGTGCCTCTATATACCCCATCTGGACTATCAGTTCTACCCCCAATATCCCGAGAGGTCATGTTGATAGAAGCGAAAAGAGGTTCATCTTCATCAGACATAGGTTCATACTGGATCCGATTAAAGACAGACTGTCGTTTAGTTTGACATCTGCATTGAATTATGACCCTAGGTTGGAAGTCACAATCATGATGGTCATGATCACTTGACAGAGAATTATTCCTCCTCTTTTGTTGAAGATGTTCTCGCAAATCCGTATGTGAAGATTGAGGTATATTTGAGAACAATCTTTGTTTATTAGGAACATATTTCTTGTCTTTGGATTTTGCCGGCTCTTGATTATACAAAGAGTGATTAATCTGAGCAACATAATTTTTGGCATATTCTGCATCCAGATCTCTTACTTTCATTCCCAATTGGTGTGGTTTCTTAACACCAGAAGTGCTTCCGAAACGGGATTGATTAAGTTTCGTTCTTAGATCTGTTGAAGGTAAAACATTGGTCTTTGATACTTGAAGTTTTCCTTCCATTGATCTAGATATTTGCAGAGACGGAAGAGTTGAACCATCCCCTTGAGTAGGAGTTGGTAACAAACCTTTTTGTAGAGACAAATTCTGTGCCCAATTTGAAGAAGTCGTAGAAGAAGACATTAAGAAATGTTTCTTTTTTGACTTATTCAAATTTTGAGACATAGAATGTCCAGAAGGAAGAGTAGTCAAAAGACTATTCCTTTTCTTTGACTAACAAAACTGTCAGCCAAAGCTGTCCCTGAAGTAAATACTACAGGAGCAGAAGAAACAACTAAAGAGTTGTTCCTATTCGAAGGGACTTTGTGAGCCATTTATGGAGGAGCCATAGCAAGACTACCCCCAGTTCTAGCAGAACTTGGCAAGGAGGAAGAAATAGCTAAAGAGCTATTCTTCTTAGAATTTGCTGGTGACAATTTGGCTAAGGAGCCAATGTTGTCAGCATATGAAGTCTTGGCTAAAAAGCCAGATTTCGGTACGCATGCTGAGTCAGGGAGAGCTGACTTGGTGGATGATGCGTGCGGAATACACGCTGAGACAGGCTTGGTTAAAGAACCAGTACTGTTAGCGTGATTTTTAGGTTTGGAAATGCACGCTAGAACAGGTTTGGCTAAAGAGCCAGTGCTGTCAGCGTGACTTTTGGACTATGTGACTACGGAAACAGATTTGGCTAAAGAGCCATCACTGTTAGCGTATCTTTTAGATGCTGTCGTCTTCGAGCACACAGGAGTATGCGTGCCTGCAGTGGAGTTCTTGCCAGTGTTAGTAATAGACACTGTGGCAGAAACTTCACCATCTTTGGTTGCCAACAGATTCTTAGGGACGTAGACAGATCGTCCCTTTGATTTGGCGGTGGTGATAGAGGCTGAAGTGTGCTTGCCATCCTTAGCCCGCTGCATTTCTTCATAGGTGAGTTGATTGAACTAAATCGATATCACCTTCTTCGTCGATCCGACCGACGAAGTGTCGCATTGAGTTGTGGCCATCTCAAAAGAGGAGATGGGTTTCTCCAATAGAGTCGCCAATTTGTTTTCCATAAATAAATTCACTTTATTTATTTTGATTCTGGGAAAATACAACTGTAGGAATCCGATCTAGAAGACGATCGCTTTATCCCTTGGACGATGCGAAGAAGAAAAGCTCTCAAGAATTCGACAGCAATTTAGATATTCTGTATATCTGTACAATGAATGAAAAGAGAACTCTATTTATAGAGTCAAAAAAAAACTAAAAAGATAACTGTCTTCATAACCTATGCATAGTTGATAATCACGCAGGACTCAAACATACGCAAGGTTGATGAGCAGTTACTGGACGTGGCCCATAACTGTTGGACACATGGAAATCATGCATGAGTCGTGTGCAAGTTACTGGGGCACGCATACGAAAGATCCGTGGCATGTCTGTCACATACTCCAATTTGATAATTTGAGATGATAATCTGCTAACTGGTTGAGGATGAAATCCCCGTTGAGATGAATAATTCACGCTGACTTAAGCTCAAAATATACGCAAACTTGAGGCAGAAGGCTCAGAATACACGCAAACTTGAGGCAGAAGGCTCAGAATACACGCAAACTTGAGGCAGGAACACTGTAGTTCAAAATGCACGCAGACTAGAGACATGAACACTGAAGTTCAAAATGCACGCAGACTTGAGACAGGAACACTGAAGTTCAAAATGCACGCAGACTTGAGTCAGAACGGCCAGCTGTCTTGATTCGACGTGTCTCGACTGACACAAAATCTCTGACATTGATTGCTTTGTCAGTCACATTAAATGATGATAAGCCCTTTTGGCATGCCAACTTGATGAAGACCGAATCTTGTTTGAAGAAGATTTCAAAAATCACGCCATAGTCAGCTGAGATCTCTTGAATCCCGTGCATACGTGGCATACGAAGAGATGTTTATTGACTGTCGTGCTGTCAGTCATAATTACAATCTGACAAATGATGAGCTGTCTTTGAGTACCATCTAAACTCTGCGTACATTTGAGGAAATGGTCTGATAGAACTCAGCGTGTCTTTTAGACATTTTCCTGATAGATTATATCAACTCAGCGTGACTTCATTTTTGAGGCCTACAGTAAACTCGAACTCTGGATCTCCTGGCGCTCCGACAGAACTCTACCCCTACGGCAATCTATACTGGCATGATGCCTGCTCAACCAATCCATACCTAATACGATA
The DNA here is from genome assembly GCA_029216955.1 of Iris pallida. NCBI lineage: Eukaryota > Viridiplantae > Streptophyta > Magnoliopsida > Asparagales > Iridaceae > Iris > Iris pallida. The sequence goes on along the minus strand of JANAVB010019600.1, from coordinate 503,475 downwards.
TCGTAGTTCGGTAGTGGCATTACGAGCAGACTCACCTCCAACTCCCGGCCTCCCAAAATAACACTTTGCTCTCTGCAAACATCACTCACGGGGATAATACGACCCCCGATCGTGATCTTGCAAGTCCTAGGCAATAATTCAGATACAAGGCAGTGTCTAACAACAAATGATACAGACACAAAATTATGGGAAACCCCAAAATCAGATAAGGCAAAAGCTGAAATATAGTCAAGAAGAACAGAACTTGCGATCAGCTCCCCAATAGCCTCTGCATCTTCGGCCACCATGGCGAAAGCTCGCCCCTGCTGGCCTCCCCTGGCCTGCTGTTGAGTCGGCCGTGGTCCCTTCTGCGGTCCCAGTGGAGCCTTAGCTCCAGCACCCTGTGCTGCTCTGCCTGCGAAGAGGGAATAGTCCCTCAGCTGATGCTTCGATGAACCGCAGAAAAGGCACTTCTCCAGCCTCTTCCTGCACTCAGTCCATCCATGCCTCAGTTTCTTGCAGAAGGTACAACTAGAAGATTGCTACCTCGGGGCCTGCTGCTGCTGCCTCGGCTGCTGATGCTGAGCTGGCTGAAGTTTCGGCTGCTGGAACTGCTGCGGCTGAAACTGTCTCTGCTGATGCTGATGCTAAAAGTGCGGCCTCTTGGCCAGTCCTCCGCTACCACTGGCTCCCTGAGTGTCTCGTCCCCTCTTGAGCCTCAGCTCAAGATCATCCTCCGTTGCTAAGGCACCCACCAGGATCTCCTCAAAAGTGGCGCTGCGGGCACTCTTGGTATAGGACTTCACCTCCTTGACTAGTCCCTTCCTGAACCACCGGGCCTTCGTCGCCTCGGATAACCCTTCAACAAACCTGCCCAGACGGCAGAACTCCCTGGCGTACTCCTCGACGGTCTGACTGTCCTGCACCAAAGCCTCGAACTGCTTCTTGAGGGCACAAAGCGCTGCGTCGGAAAAAAACTTCTCCTTGAACAACTTCTTGAAAGCTGTCCGAGCTGCCTAACTGTACCAACCCTCGGGTCTGTATGGTACCACGTGCGAGCCAAGTCCTGCATCATACTAGCCGCCGCCTCAATCTGCAGTCTTGCCAGAATCTCTGCTAGCCTGAAGATCTCCTCCATGTGCTCGATCCACTCATCTGCATACATGATGCCCTCTGTACCCCGCGGGTGCATCTTCTGGAAATCCTGTATGCCCTTCTCCTTCGGCTGATGCTGCTGCTGAACTGCCGGAGGCTGAGCTATAGCCCTCTCAACTGTCGTCAGGGCCAAATCGATGTGCCGACTGAACTCTGCCGTCTGACGCTGCTGCTGGGCCTGCTGGGCCTCCATGAACTGCTGAAAGAAAGTGAACAGCTAGACTGCATCGACGGATCCTGAAGGCGGCTGCTGCTGCTGGAGCATCTCCGGAATCACTAGGCTTTGCCTGCGAACTAGTGGAGCTGCTCATCCTAATGCAACTGAAACACCCAATCCAGGTGGCATAACTGGGGCTGCAGTATCGGGGGCTGCCTGCTGAGGGCGAGAGGTGGCAGACCTCTCATCAGTGTCCCTCTGTCCGTAAGATGCCTTATGATGGATGGTTGGTTCGATGAAGCCTTGTTGGACTTGGGATTATATGAAGGATCGCTTGGAAGACTATGCGATCGAGGCAGGAATCGTCATATGAATGTGAGTAGTGTTGAACCCTTCAAAGATCCTTTAGCTTCACGCTTAAAATAAGGATAGTATGTTATGTTTCTTGTTAAGTTGTTCAGTAACACCTTGCATGGAATTTGGAAAGATAATGAAAGATAATAATCACCTGAACATAAACTGTTGTGGCTAAATGAATTGTATGCTGTACGCTGTTACGATGAATTACATGACAGGTGAAGGCAAAGTCCCAAATACTTAGGCGGTGAGTATATCGAGCTTTGGCTCAATGAATAGATGGCAAAACATATGTTAAGACCCAAGAACTGGGCAGTGAGTATGCTTGCTTTGCATTCGAATAAATGTATGCTTAACAGATGCTAAGTCCCAGGAACTGGGCGGTGAGTACATTGAGTTGGTTGGAAAGATGTGGCAAGGCATTGGGTAACAACATTCTATTATCCCGTCGCCGATATAGAATATTGATTACGCTAAGACCCTGGATGGGCAGATGATAATGTGAGCATTGGCTCAAGGCAAGATGGCTAGATGGCAATATGAATGAGAATGATGGTTTTTGCTTAGTTTTCCTTATCATGCATTATATGTTTTCTTCTTAGATAAGTTGCATATAGTTGCATGGTCATGGACAACTTGTCGACAAGGTGTAGTTCCTCGAACGGTATTCCTCGGCCATGGAACCCGGTTCATCCTAGGAGGAACAAGGATGGTGTCGATGTACTGACATCGGGATTGCAGGACTTGCAATGGGGGTTTGCTACCGCCCATTGAAAGGACGCTGAAATCCCTGGGTGCTGAAGTAGTAGCATGGTATTTTGGAAACCTTCCATGGATTCGTATCCCATTTGGAGTTAGCCGTTCACCAGGAAGACGGTCCAGGATGGCGTGTCGCCAGTGACCTTCATATAGATAGGTCCAGTGCTAATGATGTCTTATGCAGGCAGAGTAAGTTATTACTCAAATACAGGAAAGGATGTCGACTGTTGGTAAGAATCACCTGAACGGTGATATTCATATTGAATTATGATATTGTTCCTAACAATGTCTTGTGCAGGCAGAGTAAGTATTATAATTGTACAGGGATGGCTACACGACCGTGGGTAAGAATCACCAAAAGGGTGATAACTGCATGCTTTAAATTATGTTGGCTATAAGATTTGCATGCTTTACTTCTTGTCGGCTATAACATGAAATTGACCCTAAGGCAACGAGAAAGACAACTGTTAATAATGTTCTGTAACATGTTTACTTAGTGCTGTCTTCTTAGGTGAGTTGGGTCAGCACCGCTCGCCAGTACATTGATGATGTACTGACCCACGTTGTGGGCAATATTACAGGTGTTTGCTTGGGGGAAATCCTGTGAATCAGTGCTTGGCATCGATGAATCAGATGGGTGTGCAGAAGCTCTTCTTTCAAGACGATGTCTTCTGCTATACGGGACATAATATATGGAACGGGGAAACTCAGTTGTACCAGTGAGATTGTAGCCATATTGGCAAGTTTATTGTAAAGAAGTTGGCATATTCAGTTGTAGCCTAAAGGGCAAGTGTATACATTCAGTCGACTATTTAAGAGTCTTGTAATCAGTTGTAAACTCTGTATTCCGCTGCAAGCGTTGTAATCCATTTTGATTATCAATAGAGAGATACATTTCTTCATAAATTGTGTGACTTCAATTTATCTGCTTGGTTCTGCTGCCTTATTGATGTTTTCTGAGAATTACCAGGAACTGTAATGGTTTTGCCTTGTACAAGTGCAATCTAGACTTGTACGGCATCACGCCCAGTGGCTTGTTTTCGATCCTCCGGGATCGGGGCGTGACATAATGGTATCAGAGCACGGCTTTACGTCCTTGGACTCCTATTCGATTTGTTTCGAATCAATGTTGCTACTAAGATGATTCTAAGCTGCTTCCGCGATGATTCAAAGATTGCTTCCGCGATTATTCAAAAGTTGCTTCCGCGGTGAATCAAAGTTGCTTCCGTGAATACTCAAAGTTGCTTCCGCGATGAAATCAAAGTTGCATCTATGATGATTCATAGTGCTTCTGCAATTGTTCTGTGTCGCTTCCAAACTATTCTATGTTGTTCCCTTGACTGAAAGTTCGTTGATCATTCTAACCTCTCACTGGGTGTTCCATACAATAAGTCTAAATATGTGGGCTGTGATGTATGTGCTTGTTGAATTTCTAAAAGATACCAAAAAGAATAACAATGATGCGATGCTATAATAAGTTTGTGATGTATGCTGGATGTCTCAGGTGTGGGATTCTTTGAGTCGATTGTTTTGCAGCAATCGACCGTGGGTGATGGCATGGTATGTTGGAACAGAATGTGCATGGATTTCAGTGAATGGGAATCGACAGTATCATGAGTCGATATTTGTGGTCAGCATAACCACTGCAGGATGGATTGTCCATGTTGGACGTTGGTTTGATGCGTAGGAAATATTGTGTCGGAATGGCTTGAGCTCTGGGTGGTATATTACATATACCCTCGTCGTGATAAGATGTCCCTTGACCCTTGATGTGTTTATAATTTTGTGATTGCTTTGCCTATAAGGTATTGGGTGGTATCGAATCGTAGCTGAACTTACGATTGATACATGACGGCTAGGAATGTCCCTTGATTTTTAAGTTGGATGACCTGTTATGAGATTTTGATGTGTTCGGGTGAACCATCGCTAGACCTTGTCGGTTAGCATTATGTTGGGTAATAAGAGAATTGAGAATATGAAATGATTGCCGTGGTTGGAAAGAAAACAAATTTCAGATTCAGGCGAAGACTTGAATCAGTTGGGTAAGGAGGATTGTAGACTTGGTAACAATAGTGTGGTACTGCTATCGAAAGTTTTTACGAGAACAACTATGGACCGAATATCGAACGATGTTAGGATTGAATAAAAGAAATTACATGTTAGATATCGACATAATTGATGGTGATGTTAGACGCTTATCGGGATGTTGTGAATGATTTAGAAGATGCTGAGAGTTGCATCGACCAAAAAGTTAGAGAATGGGCTTGAAGAATGAATGATCTTAGCACAATGTGTAGTTGGGCTTGAGAGAAATTGATGTTCTGAATTAACAAGTTATGACCCTTGACTACTTTGAGGCATAGAGAATGGGTACTTGTCCCTTGATGCATGAAAGAGTAGATGTTCCTTATGAGAGTCGAATGGCTGGGATACAAATAAGTATCGAGGTGCAGCGATATGTAATAGACCATGTCGGTAGATGACGTTGTCGCATGAATAACAAGTTTGGTGGAATATAGAATTATTGGATTATGACTTAGCTAATGAGTTATGTTATGTCCACTAAGATGACCGATATGCGAATGCTAGATGATTGGTGCTATAGAGATTTGGATCGGTACATGAATAGTAAATCTTCTTATGGAATCACAAGAAGATGATGCAAAACGAATATTGATGGTTAACGGAGATTGCTAAGAGATGACCGTGTTGGTGCTAGAAAATTTATAAATGATGTCTCGGAAGAAATGTGATTTTATAGTTGCCTATGTTATTGGTTAAGGAGTACGGACCATATCGATGATCTAAGAATGTGGGAAATGAATACGTCGCAAGGAGACCGTAAGGAAGAGATCATAAGTGATAAACTATTAAGCTAGCAATGTCGGATGATGACTCGGAATAGTTGGCCCGATTGAATAGACATTTGAGTACGATATGAGGATGCAAGTCGGATTGAACAAGTGATGCTATGTCTATGCAAGTGGAAATTGAAAGTTTGGATATTCGATTGATAAGTTTTATATGATAGCTTCGAGATTGACCCATAGAGTTGTGGGATGGAATTGTCCGATAGATTTGGTCGGTTGCGGGTAAGTCTAGAATGAGACTTCGTTGGGTATGACTCGAGTATGAGTACGGGTAGAAAGACTTGACTCTAGAATGTTGGTTGGTTGCCTAGAATGTCGGTTGGTTGTCTAGAGTGTTGGCTGGTTGCCTAGAGTGTCAGTTGGTTGCCTAGAGTGTTGGTTGGTTGCTTAAGTTTCAGATTGGTTGGCTATGTTCTTCAGTTGTCCATGTTGGGAATAAGTTCATAAGATTGGGGTGGTGTCCCATGTCCCTAAGTTGGTCAGACCATAGAGTTGCCCTATGATGAGAATTGGTTGCCTCTAAGATAAAAGATAAGTATGTCCCTGATAGCTATCCATCTCATATGAGTTAGCCGAATGTCTGGTTTAGCTTAGATTAGCTGGCCGTAGAGACTTGACTGTATGCTAAGTTGACTGTTGGAAAACCATAGGATGTCCCTATTGATGTTGCGTGAGTATAGTCGGAATGAGTAAGATGTGTTGGAAGGTAGGCTTCGCAATGGAATGGATATTTGGGAAATTTTGATGTTACAATGTTAGACGGGATGACGGATCATGTTGGTTTTGAAATTGAGTTGCCTTGGTTGAAATGTTGGGAATTGTTAGAACTGGTTGGATTGGTTGATTAATACTGAGCTGCGAAAATTGATGGTAGTGCCTTGAGACAGTTGGGATAATTTTATTGACCGGATCAGAATTGAGGATAAGTGTAACGACGGAATTGGATAGTACATGTAGCCGAGATCGACGAATATGAATAGGAATGACCCTCGGAATTAATGTTGCTGGAATATGATAGTTGCCTATGCGAGAGGATAAAATGTTGGCTTGATCAATACGAAGAAATATTTGAGTACAACGAGAAATGTTACTAGAGTGGGATGATGGTATACTTTGATGGATGCATTATGATCGGGAAAATTTACAAGTTGCAAACAAAGTGTATGGATGCGAACGATGATGAGTACAAAATTTGATCGATGAGAATTGGGGTATCAAAAATGAAATGTGGCAATAGGAATTATCAACTTTGGTGGCATGGATGACAATGAACTTGAAAGGAATACTTGATACATCTAAGTCTGAATGTTTTGGAAATGTTGGATCGGTTGAGAAATATTTATCGAGTTGGAATTTGTAACGTCTATTGTGTTATTAGTTGGTTGGAATATTGAATAAACGAAGTGGGATTATACGAGATGCTCAAAAAGAATTACTGATGTTCGGAAGAGAAGTTATACCGTAGCTCGTTCGCTTTCTCTATTACTGAACTTGGCTGAAGTACACGTATTTCGGGGACGCCTAAAATATGTGTATGATTCCAACTAAGTGATATGCTGAATTCAAACGAAGCCACGGGGAGGATTATCACGTGCTAAGGATTGCACGAGTGTTGGAGGAAAGAGCAAAGATGGTAACATATTTTGAATCAATTGGGATGCTATATCGAGACGGTACATTACTTGAAATCATTCGAGAGATTGCGGAGAAATAGTAAATGGTGCAAGTTGATCGTTGAGAAGTTTCATGAAAAGTTGGTTGAAGTTTTGGGGATGAGTTTTGTTTTAAGTTTCGAGGACGAAACTTTTTCTGGGTGGTATATATTGTAGTGCCCCGACCCGCAAGATGCCTTATGATGGATGGTTGGTTCGATGAAGCCTTGTTGGACTTGGGATTATATGAAGGATCGCTTGGAAGACTATGCGATCGAGGTGGGAATCGTCATATGAATGTGAGTAGTGTTGAACCCTTCAAAGATCCTTTAGCTTCACGCTTAAAATAAGGATAGTATGCTATGTTTCTTGTTAAGTTGTTCAGTAACACCTTGCATGGAATTTGGAAAGATAATGAAAGATAATAATCACCTGAACATAAACTGTTGTGGCTAAATTAATTGTATGCTGTACGCTGTTGCGATGAATTACATGACAGGTGAAGGCAAAGTCCCAAATACTTGGGCGGTGAGTATATCGAGCTTTGGCTCAATGAATAGATGGCAAAACAGATGTTAAGACCCAAGAACTGGGCAGTGAGTATGCTTGCTTTGCATTCGAATGAATGTATGCTTAACAGATGCTAAGTCCCAGGAACTGGGCGATGAGTACATTGAGTTGGTTGGAAAGATATGGCAAGGCATTGGGTAACAACATTCTATTATCCCGTCGCTGATGTAGAATGTTGATTACGCTAAGACCCTGGATGGGCAGATGATAATGTGAGCATTGGCTCAAGGCAAGATGGCTAGATGGCAATATGAATGAGAATGATGGTTTTTGCTTAGTTTTTCTTATCATGCATTATATGTTTTCTTCTTAGATAAGTTGCATATAGTTGCATGGTCATGGACAACTTGTCGACAAGGTGTAGTTCCTCGAACGGTATTCCTGGGCCATGGAACCCGGTTCGTCCTAGGGGAACAAGGATGGTGTCGATGTACTGACATCGGGATTGCAGGACTTGCAGTGGGGGTTTGCTACCGTCCATTGAAAGGACGCTAAAATCCCTGGGTGCTGAAGTAGAAGCACGGTGTTTCGGAAACCTCCCATGGATTCGCACCCCATTTGGAGTTAGCCGTTCACCAGGAAGACGGTCCAGGATGGCGTGTCGCCAGTGACCTTCATATAGATAGGTCCAGTGCTAATGATGTCTTATACAGGCAGAGTAAGTTATTACTCAAATACAGGAAAGTATGTCGGATGTTGGTAAGAATCACTTGAACAGTGATATTCATATTGAATTATGATATTGTTCCTAACAATGTCTTGTGCAGGCAGAGTAAGTATTATAATTGTACAGGGATGGCTACACGACCGTGGGTAAGAATCACCAAAAGGGTGATAACTGCATGCTTTAAATTATGTTGGCTATGAGATTTGCATGCTTTACTTCTTGTCGGCTATAACATGAAATTGACCCTAAGGCAACGAGAAAGACAACTGTTAATAATGTTCTGTAACATGTTTACTTAGTGCTGTCTTCTTAGGTGAGTTGGGCCAGTACCGCTCGCCAGTACATTGATGATGTACTGACCCACGTTGTGGGCAATATTACAGGTGTTTGCTTGGAGGAAATCCTGTGAATCAGTGCTTGGCATCGATGAATCGGATGGGTGTGCAGAAGCTCTTCTTTCAAGACGATGTCTTCTGCTATACGGGACATAATATATGGAACAGGGAAACTCAGTTGTACCAGTGAGATTGTAGCCATATTGGCAAGTTCATTGTAAAGAAGTCGGCATATTCAGTTGTAGCCTAAAGGACAAGTGTATACATTCAGTCGACTATTTAAGAGTCTTGTAATCAGTTGTAAACTCTGTATTCCGCTGCAAGCGTTGTAATCCATTTTGATTATCAATAAAGAGATACATTTCTTCATAAATTGTGTGACTTCAATTTATCTGCTTGGTTCTGCTGCCTTATTGATGTTTTCTGAGAATTACCAGGAACTGTAATGGTTTTGCCTTGTACAAGTACAATCTAGACTTGTACGGCATCACGCCCAGTGGCTTGTTTTCGATCCTCCGGGATCGGGACGTGACACCTAGCAAGTATGAAACGGTCAAAGAATGTACTCGCCTGATATCCTGAGTAACTGAAGTGAAATACTATCTTAGGGGAGGTGTCTGGCTCCTATTTAGAACAGCATAAGTCACAACATATCCAAAATGGTAAAATAGACTACTACAATGCATTCTACATGATATTTTGGTCAATCTAGGCTAAAGTCAACATTTGGTCAACTCTAGTCAACTACACTAGTCAAACTAGGTCAACTAGGTCAAATCCTAACCCAGACAAGTCTCACTAAGCTTAACCATGTCTATCCTAGCATTGACATACCATCACAATGCTATACAAGCTATCAACACACAATCTCATGTGTATACATTCCCATATACACATATGAATACATAGGCTTATATATAGGAAAAGTCACATAGGGCTATATACCTATGTACCAATCTACATTGGCATACACACTAGCATATGTTTACCACATTTACATATACCAATTTTATGTAGGCAATATACATATATATATATTACATATTTATCTAGCAAGGTTAAAGATATTATATATATACATAAATAGAGAGAGAGGAATAGAGTGACATATGTGTGTGTTTCATGGAATATGTATGTGTGTACATAGGTAGCAGTAGCTATATGGTGTGTGTTTCCAGATTTTGTGTGACAGTCCAATGTGACATGGGTGTGTGTAGGTATCAGTTTTCAGTAGAGTATGTGTGTGTGTGGCAGTAAAGAGGGGGTATTCTCAGTTTTGTGTGTACCTGTGTGTATGTGTGTGTCAATGTGTGAGTGTCTCAATGTGTGTGTGTGTAGCAGCTGAACATATAGGGTCTTCCCAGGTCCCTGTGTACATGTGTGTGTAACATAGATACAGGGTGTCAGCTTTAGTGTAAATGTGTGTGTGTGTGTGTGTGTGTGTGTGTGTGTGTGTGTGTGTGTGTGTGTGTGTGTGTGTGTGTGTGTGTGTGACATAGGGTGTTAGCAGTAGTGTGTAAACAGTGGACAGGGTGTGTGGGTAAGTAGCTGGACATTGTAGGGTATTCTCAGATTAGTGTACATATATGTGTGTGTGTGTTCTATGTTATAGGTTCTTAGTTTCGAGTACATGTGTGTGTGTATGTGTGTGTTATATAGAAATTAGTGCATCAGTTTGCAGTTTCCAGGTTAGACAGACCAATACAATTTCGAAAGCCCAAACACCTAGCTAACATGAATCCAAATATGCAAACTTAAACTCAGACCTAAAATAGGATCAAACATTGTAAATTAATCATTCAAAATCAGTTAAACACAAATTAATTCTCAGAAAAATCAATACACTGAATCATGGTATCAGGAAAATTAGGGAAACCCGATTTCGAATTCAAAATACAGTTGATAACCCAAATAATTGGTTGGTAAATGATGTCTCATATGTGAATGTGTCCTACAAGTGATTTGGTGTCCAAAAAATTGGACACGAACATGTCCAAGACAATCTAACACACGAACACTGAAATAGTGCACTGACAGTATGGCGCGTGCGTGCCATGGGTTCATGCACACGACACGAGTCGAATCATGACACATGCTTATGTCCCCGTGTTCGCCAACGTAGGGCAACACGTTCGTGTCCCTGACACGTCCCCACAACGTGTCCACGAGGGACACGAAGCCCGTATCAGAAGGACGAGACACGCGTGCACAGTGCAGTGTAAAACACGTGCACACGCGATTTCTCCCTCGATACGAAACCATATTGCATGAAATTTCTTGGGTGTCGTGTCAGACTTGTGCTTCATGTGTCCAAGAAATTTTGTGTCCAATAGTGTCGTGTACAGTGTGCACGACACCTCGAGCAGCAGGGCATCGAGCACACTGCTCGTGCTTTGTGTCCGTATGGAATTTTGACACAAAAATGACACAGGGGTCGACTCAGTCAAGGGGTATCGTGATCTACACATGTAGGGCTACAGGTTCATTCAAAAACATTTCAAAATTATCAAAATAAATCCTGTTGTGGCATTTACACAAACACTTACAACTAGGAAATGATACGTGTCTGATATGGACACAAAATCGATGCAAAACTTCACTAATCACACACCACAGCTAGGGGACACCTAGATCTAGGCTATTATGCAAAGAAATCAGGACTAAAATATAGTTTAAGGTGTTTACCTATAGAGTATCAATGACAAGAAAAAGTCCCAAATATGATGATTCTTCTTGCAAGCCAAAAGCTCCAAATTGTACAAAATCTGAGATTTCACCCCATGAACAGAAAATAGAGTGGGATTAGGTTATAATACAAGAAACTAGAGTCAAAAAGGAATTAAAATAAAATAGTTATGAATTGGGAAAGATGGACAAATACCTCTCTCTTTCCAAAAGTTGTGTTGATACAAAGGAGGCAAGAACTAGGAAGAGGGATTATATAGGGGGATCCCTATGTGGCCGACCATAAAGGGGGAAAATTAGGGTTAGGGTTATGACTAATGGGCATGGGCCAAGTTTCAATGATAAAGGAAATCAATCCATAAGTCAAAAGTTCATGAATCTAATCATTTATTCTCCTATATGAAACTTGATTCAAAATGACTTAACTTGGGTTGACTTAAGTTAGACTAGGGTCCCACCATGCTAATCAAGTCACCATAGCTAGAGTCAACATCTAGGTTAGTCTTCAAAGTCTCAACTAGCAAGGTCAAAATAACAATCATCACTCCAATAATTCAAAATAAATCTAAAATTCTCAAAATAACCAAAATACCCTCAAGCTATAATATAGTAGTGACAGCGGCGCTACGAGATTATTCTGGGTATGAGGCGAAAGCTAATGCCCTAGAGGCTTCCATGATAGAATTGGATGCTAGTCTTCTCGAGCTTCAAGGCCTTGAGCGTAATCTCTCATCCATGGTGGATCCAGAGCTAGCAAAGGTGGTTGCTGAGCTCTCTCAATATGAATTGGAGCGAGAGACTTTTGCACATAGGATTACTAAAATCGATGCGCAGCTCAGAAAGGTGGTCACGAGTGAGGAGGTCCAAGTCTATCTCCAAGAAACCTTGGAGGAGTAGTGTGAAGGCCTCCGTGAATAGATCCGGCTCTTGGAAGAAAAGATGGCGACTGCAGAGGGAGGCCTGGAGAAATCAAGGAACCAGCAGTGATCCCTTCGCCAACAGTCCGAGGCCTTGGCTCAAGAGGCTGATAATGCCGATGCTGATTAGGCCGAGCTGGAGAATGCTTACCACGACATGTACCAGCTTAGAGAGGAGGCAGCCAGACGTCAGAAAGCAGAGCATCGGGCAAGAGAATCTGTCGGATCTAGGATCGCGTTCCTGAAGAATCGAATCGGTGACCTTTCGTGTCGGCCATCTTAGTCAGTAGCTTCGTTGTTTTCTCTTTTTGTTCCCCTCTTTGGAGAGGTTTGCTTTGCTGTAGTAGAACATTTATCTTTATGAAAGAAAATAAAAATCTTGATTTTTTCTCATTTATTTGTCCATTTGTGATGAACTTTTTCAGTAGTGAGGGTCCTATCATGACATGATGGAGGTAACTCCGCTGGAGATTTGTGGAAGTGTTTACTCAGAGGTAGTATGGACATGGTAAATATTCTTGGTAACAAGGTTGATTTTCTCAGAGGTTGTTCAAACATGGAAAGATCAAACTTTGTAGGTTCATAAAAACAATTCAGAGGTTATGCGAACATGGATGCTTTTATGTGGGATTTGGTAGCGACGCAAGGGTAGCTAACATAGAAAATGTTCACTCAGAGGTAATGTGGATATGTTGAAACATAATATTTCTTTCAGAGGTTTAAAAAAACATAGCAAAACATAGTTGTGGAAAGTGATTCATGGATGATATGAACAATGATCACTTTCTGAAGAAAATATTGCCAAAACTAGAAATAGTATTTTTTTTTTTGGAATTTGCCGTTGATTGGCATTATTAGCATGTCTCCATTAGGTTTAGCAAGTCGATAAGCACCGTTAGAGTAGACCGTATCTATGACGAAGGGGCATTCCTACTTGGGCTCGAACTTGCCAGCTAACTTGTGAGTCATGACCATTGGCCTTCGAACCGATAGCACGAGATCGCCAACTTGAAATGTCCTTTCCTTGACTTTTTTGTTGAAGGCTCCAAAAATCTGAGCTTGATACAGCTCGATGCGTAGCTGAGCTAGTAGACATTTTTCATCCAACGCCTCCAGCTTCTGTAGTCAACGACGTTGATTGTCCTCGTCTGTCAACTGGTTGGTGATATCCACCCGTAAAGATGGAATATGTATTTTCAGATGGAGTACCGCCTCACTCCCATAAACGAAGGAGAAGGGCATATTGCCAGTGGGTGTCCGAACAGTAGTACGGTAAGCTAATAGACATTCGCCTAGCTTCTCATTCCAGTCACATTTATTATATGACACGACCTTTTTGAGCAACTTAACGATTATTTTTTTAAATGCTTCGGCTAGCCCATTCGCTGCAGGATTGTAGGCCGTCGATGCTATATTATGTATCCAGTTTTTATCACAAATTGGTGGAAGACATGGCTCACAAACTGTGGGCTGCTATCATGGATAATCCTTCGAGGAACCCCGTGATGCTTCACGAAGCTGATTACGTTCGAGGTTTTTACCTCTGCCCACGGTATCGCCTCCGCCCAATTAGAAAAGTAGTCAGTAATTGCAAATGAACCGATGTCCTTTAGAGGATGGAGGGCTAATCGGTCCAATGATATCCATGTCCCATGCTTCGAAAGGCCAAGAGGCCGCAGTAGGGTATAAGAACTCAGATGGTTGATGGATGAAGTAAGCATGTAGTTGACACACCTGGCACTTTTGACCATAATCGACAGCATCCGCCATCATGGTGGGCTAATATAAGCCCAAGCGTCGTAGTCGGTCCTGCAACTTAGGACCAGGCTGGTGAGCTCCGCAAGTACCATCATGCACTTCCAGGAGTGCTTCTTGTGCTTCGAGATTAGACAAACACCGAAGGAGGAGTCCGTCGTATGAACGATGATACAATATTTTCGTAACTGTGTCATAATAAAATCAGATCGAGTCTTTCTTAACAGAGATAGCTTCCTTCGAGTCCTCGGGTAGGATTCCGTAGACCGCAAAGTCTATAAATGGGAATCACCAGTCCCGAATGTCAACATTGGTGTCTGTCTGTATGGTGTAGCTTAGACACGTGCACAAGTTATTCTTCGGCACACTAATTCTCATCCTATGATGGTGACGGAGTACTGGGACCCGGTCGGAGCTGCTAAGGAAGCAACGAGACCCATGACGGCATCGGCTTATAGATTCTGTAATCGAGGTACATGTTCTATAAAGAACCCTATAAAGGTATAGATGATGTCGATTGCTGCCTGATGATAGGGTACCAGATCCTCATGTCGGATCTTGTATTGGCCTCTTACCTGATTTATTATCAGCTTTGAGGCACCATAAGCCTCAATTTAGTCGACCTCCAACTGTTTAGCGAGCTAAAGTCCAATGATTATGGTGTTGTACTCAGCGACGTTATTGGTGTATGACTCCATAAGAGAATATGAACGATGAATGACTAGGCCTTCGGAGGTGACGAGGACTACTCATACTTCTACAATAATTTCGCCCTTGGGGCCCGTTCTTGAAGCACCATCAAAGAATATTCGTCATACGGGATCTTCTGCGACCGTATTGGACTCCAAGACCTCGTTTGGAATGCCATCATAAAGTTTTGATGTCCCCAGAACAGGATATGCTACAAAAAAAATCGGCCAGGGCTTGACCCTTGACCGCCTTTTGTGGTACGAATACCATGTCATAAGGCGACCGTAGGATTGCCCATGTGGTTAACCGCGAGTTTAGTGCTCCAGGCTTGGTCATGAGAACTCTGAGGGGGTTGACCCTAGAGATGACGTGAATCGTTTGTCCAGCTATATAGTGGTGCATTTTTTGTATAGCGAAGACTAGGGCGAGACACTCTTTCTCAACAGGATTATGCCGATGTTCAGCACCAATCATGGTCCTGCTCAGATAGTAGATTGCTTGCTCGTGGCCCTCGTTGTTTTTTTGGGCAAGCAAAGCACCAAGAGAATGGTCTGTAGCTCGGACGTATAGTAGAAAAGGCTTTACCACAACCGGGGCTACCAGGACCAAAGGGCTGGTGAGTTATTTCTTCATGTCATCAAATGCCTGCTTCTTTATTAGTTTAGTGAAGGGTTGGCATTGTCCAGAAAGATTTTCTATGAATCTTCGGATATATGCCAAGCATCCTTGCAGGCCTCAAAGCTCATGAAGGTTCTTCGGGGGAGCTATGTCTAAGATGGCCTTAGTCTTCTTAGGGTCAATGTGAATACCCTTGGTAGTCACGATGAAGCCCAAAAACTTGCCACTAGAAACCTCCAGGAAAGACTTGGTTGTGTTCATCTTTAGCTGATGTGTCCGCATTAAGTCAAACACTGCCTGCAGGTCCTCCAAATAGTTGGCCCTCCTTCGGCTTTTGACGGTAATATCATCAACATAACGTTCCACCATTTTTTGAGGTATTTGCGGAATATGGTGCTCATAGCCCGCTGATATGTCGTCCTAGCATTCTTCAAACCGAAAGGCATTACTGTGTAACAGTAGATTTCTTTTAGGATTGGAAATAAAGTATGTTTTTCTTTGTCAGGGAACATTTTTATCTGGTTGTAGCCCAAAAACCCGTCTATGAAGGACATATGTTCGAAATCATAAGTATTATCAATTTTACGTCCGGGATTGGGAGAGGAAACTCGTTTTTCGGGTAGGCCAAGTTAAGATCCCTAAAGTCTATGCAGACTCGAATCTTCATATTCTTCTTGGTGACATAAACAACGTTAGCTACCCAATTTGGGTACTGTTCCTCGCGAATGAAGCCACTGGTGATAAATTTTTTCACCTCAGTTTTAATAGCATCCATAACATCAGGGCAAAAATGCCACTATTGTTGTTTGACCGGTTTAGCGTCTGTCCGAATGTTATGTTTATGAATTACGACCTGTGGGTCCAATTTCGGCATATATTCATAGCTTCAGAGGAAGACATCGATGTACTCTCGGATAAGTTGTATCAGAAATTCTTTGTCTTCTCTAGCCAGGCTCTTGCTAATGAAGATGGGTTTAGGTGAAGACTCATCTCCTAGGTCAATTTGCATGACCTCGTCTTCAGTGGGAGGTTCACATTGTTCGAAGCGCCATTCGCATCGAGATCCTAGGCATTGAGCCCAAGATTCATCTTCAAAGAATTCCAGCATTTTGTCTTCCTCATCGACTGGGGGGTTTATAGAGGCCATGTTGACTGAAAATATCTTCTTGAAGGCCTGACCGATGCTGATATCGGAGTCCAAGGCTGAGGAATCTGATGAGTGTGAATGTATCTCGACTTTAGCTTTCGAACTCTCTGAAGATGTCGAGGGCATAACATAGACCAACCCCCGGTAAGTGCGCTGATAGTAATCTTGGGGCTTCCCTTTTAGAGCAGGGAGTCGTAACGGAAGGCGTCGGCCCTTGCCATAATTTAGACCTTTGTCACTCGTTAAGTCATATCCCATCTTTTGGATGAGGCATTTGGCTTGATCAGTATAACGGTAGATCTACATCTTGTCGTTATCGGGTTCTTCTTTGGCGAAAGTAAGTCTTTGGGGACATTCTACCTGGCCAAAAACGATGGGTTCCTGGTCTTTCTTTTTGGCTGGAACCACGAAACAAGCGTCTTGGGACAGGACGATTCGGCTTATTACGTTAGCGGTTGTTACTTGAGTTTGTAACATACCCAAAGCGTTATCTAAGACATACATAGCATTCCAATATGCACAAGAGTAATTCAAAGATAACTTTCTATTAATGAAATAATGAATTTTATCTCGAGGGATTACATCATCTAAGGAAGGTGCCTCATTATTGGCAGACATATAATCCCCTAGCTCTTTATTCGTAAGGACCTGAACAACCATGGGAGAAGGTGGCGGAGGCTTTTGCTTGAGCTTGACTACCAGAGGAGCTGAAGCTGGAGGATCTCGGGACTTAGGAGATGCTTCTGGGGCCCTCCGTGGCAACTTAACCCTGATAGGTTCTTGAGTGGAGGCAAGGGCCTTTTTATGGAGCTTAGCCATGAGTGGAGCTGACGTTTGGAGAGGCTTCCCTTTCAGTCAGATCCTCATCGATTCTTCAGTTACCGTTACAGTTTTTGCTTTATCGTCTGCATCATTGGTATTATCGTCCCAAGGGACTAGTTTATATAAGTTAGCAACAGTACAATATGCCTCGAGTCCTTGGAAGGGATCGATGTCAGCAAACTCAGTCTTAATGGTCCCATCGCTGCCTACATACTTCATGCATTGATGGAGGGTGAAAGGCACGACCATATATTTGTGTAACCGCAGACGTCCCAACAAGACATTATAAGAAATGTTCGCATCAATGACATACTAAGTTACATCCGTCTTGAGGTCATCTATCTGGCACTTCAGACGGATCTCGCCCAATAGATGACTCTTTTCGGTGTTGAAACCACTGATTGTAGTGTTGGATGTCGTTAACCGGTGTATCGGTATTCCTAAAGTCTGGAACAAGCTTCGGGGAATTATGCTGAGGAAAGAACCATGGTCGATGTAGATGCGATCGACCTTGATGGCACCGATGTATCCTATATAGTACAGGGGTCTACTGTACTGATTATTCTTCAGCAACATGTCTTGCTGAGTGAAGGTGATGTTCAGAATTGTTTCGGCCACATTGTGGCAATATGGGCAAGCGGTCGGATCCTCCTTAGGCGATTGGACCTAGCTGAGGAAGGAACCAACATTTTGTAATGCCTTGCTGAGCGACAACCTGACAGGAGTATTGGCAAGTTGAGCCAATATATCGAAGTTATAGGGCTTGATGGGCCCTAACGCTGAGTCTTTCCTCAGAGGTTTATCAAAGCGAACCTCCTTCTGCTTGTCTGCTACCGGAGGTTGATATGGGCTTTTTTGAAGTATCGGGTGTGGTAGTCACAGCAGGTGGAGGTACTTCTTCCTTCGATGCCCGATTATCTTCTCGCTGGTAAGTTTGGCCGGAACGAGTACTGACCAAAGCTTTATCAGTCGAGGTGGACACCATTCGATACGACTTGGATTTCTTCCCTTTAATAGAGCATGTTGTGGGTAGCATCATGTCTGGGGCAAGATCGAGGTGGACCCACATAACTTCGCCTCGTGACGTCGTAAATGGGATCAGGCCCTGAGCATTATCATGGACCGGTAGAAGATTGACAACTTCCATTGTCGTCCTCAGGATGGGGACGAGGTTGTCTTGGGCTTTCGTCTTGGAAAGTTACCAAATTGGAGGGTTACCATGTTAGCAGTGACCGTCTTGTCCTCACAGTCGAGTGAGGAATTTAGCATCGATGAGCCTTTGGATCTGCTTCTTTAATACATAGCAGTTACGTGTTGAATGGTGGACTTACTGATAGTAGTGACAGTACATAGGATTGTCCACCTTACCCACTTCGTCGGGATGCTTGGGAGGTGGAAGTTGTAGCTTCTCGCCTTTCATTAGCACGTTGAAGAGATCCAGCACATCTTCAGCGTTGAAGGAATAATTTTTCTTTGGTTTCGGCACTTCTGTCGGCTTTTGGTTCACGGATGCTGAACCCTTGAAAATGTTGATAGTCAGGGCTTGTTTCCCCTTTCCATCTTTGTTAGTGTTGGCAGGGTTATTGCTAGAAGAGCATTTCCCTTTGTCTTCGAGTGTAGGGAAATTCAGTCCCAACAAGTGTGCGTCCCAGGCTTTTCTTTCGGCACTATCCGCACCGGTAATTAAAGGCATCTATTTCGTGCATGGAGCATTATGCCAGAGTTTAATCGTAGGAAGTATGTTCTTGCAACAAGAGTCCATAATCACAGGCTCAGGCACACTAGGTGGAAGTCTCAAAGTCGCTTGACGAAAGCGCTTAATGTAGGCACGGACATGCTCCTTTTCTTTCTGGACAATGTCCATGAGGGGGGGAATCGTCATATCCATTCTTCTCTCATAAAATCGAGAGAGGAAGAGTCGCTTTAAATCGTCGAAGGACGATATGCAATTTTCGAGGAGGCTACAAAACCACTCATACGCTACCCCCCTGTAATGCCCCAACGAATAAGTTCGTGAGTAGGGCATCGACTTTTGGTAGATGTCCCGTTATAGAGGCGAAGTACCTCAAGTATCGGCAGGGAGACTCCTTTTCATTGAAAGGTGTGAGCGTATGAGGTTTGTACTTGGGAGGGTACACCACATTATCCCACTCAGGAGAATATGGTTGTCGAATCCCCAACTTTTGGAGTGACTCGCGTTTGTCTCTGGCGTCAAAGCGAGTGTATAGATCTTTGAGGGCCAACTAACATTGGTGGACTAGATGACCACGGTAGTGCATGGTTCTTAATAGGGGTGGCATATGAGAAGGTGCATTAGATTCCCCGTTTGTCCTCGAGTCTTAATTTACGGGAGCAGGGGTATGAGGTACCAACTTGTCCTTGATTTCCAAGACCACAGAGGTCAAGGCCTGTATGGATTCAGTCAATGTATTGAGGCCTGTTTCGAGGGCCTCTATGCGATGCAGATGGTTTAACCCTTCGCTTCTCCCCACATCGCCACCCCCGGTCATGTACACCGACATCAAGTGGTGAAAAGTAGATAGCATGGTGGATCTTTCGCTTTCTGTCTTAGACCCTTGGACTTCGCCTTCCTGGGGGAAGACAGACAAGTTCAGGTCATCTTCAGATTTGAAGTAGTTGCTAACCCCAGCTTGTTGATAGCTTGCACTCCCGTAAGCGTCTGTGTCAGTCCCGTACAAACCTTTATTAGGTTGGAATGATGGATTTTCATGGATTGTAGGGGTTGGCTACCCCCAGCTAGTGCTGTCGTCGATCGACAGTCCCCTGTGATGAGGACTTGGTTGTGGCACGAGTGTGTTGGAACACACCCGTGCTGGGCACTGCCAGCTTGCTGCCTTGAGGTCGACTTTTAGATTTAGACCCACTAGCCGAGATGGAACGATTCTTATAAGTCTTCTCAAGGGAAGGTGATTTCCATACACCATTGCAATGGACAATCATCAATTCATCTTCATCTTTATCTTCAATCGGCACCCTCTTGTCGAGTCTTTGCCAAATCGGTGTCGATGGTCGTAGCCATTGGAAAACCGACTGCCTTCTTAGAGGAGATACTGTTGTTTGGTTACAGCAGCAGTTGATGACTATGTTAGCGCAAGTGTGCCCTAAAGTGGACACATTACGCATAACAGGAGCCTCCCATGCCTTGCGTTTATGAGAAATCACATCACGTAAGTCATAGGGAGAGGTATTCACATCTACGCTCACTTCACGTGCACAGCCACAGTGCACGCTTGAGTGAAGATGTGAGGAATGCGCTCCTCGACTCGATTCCTATGCATGAGGCATGCTTAGGTCATGAGAAGAAGATTTCTTGCGAGATAGACCCACTTCACGCTCGCAGGCACACTGCTCGCTTGAGTCTGTCACCGCAAAGTTGCCCCTGGCTTGGTTCCTGTGCGTGAGCGCCCAAGTGATAGAGGGACTTTGGGAACTGTGTCGTTCGAGGCGTCGGAGCACCCGAATCAGTTATGTACAACTTGTCGTCAGCTGTGCACATTCCTGTCAGTGCATGCTTTCGGCTATTAGCACGTTGATCGTGCAGGGCGTGTGCTGTCTTGGACTTATTTGTCCTACCCCTAGAAGGTGCGTAGTATTCAGAATCCAACATTGCCTTACCCAGGGGGTAGGCAATTCTGTTAAAGACAGAGGAACTTTGCTATGCAGCTGTCTTCGTGCGTTGTGCCTTCATCTGGTGTGCAGCTTGAGAACGGCCGCCTTTGCTGCGCTTCTCAACAACTGGAGTCGACTGAGAGGTCGCAGCAGTGTAGAGTGTTGGCGCCTGGAGCGCACCTGACTTCTGAGAAGCTTGGGCTGCCTCCCCTTCAGTGTTGCCGCTTGGCACAACAATCTTGGGCACCCAAGTGCGTCAAGTCTTCTTCGGCTTTGCTAGCCGATTCAAATGACTCGAGTTGCCTTCAGATAGGAGATTTGTAAACCCCTAATTTTTAAAAATATTTTTATTTTGTAAACACCCTATTATTAGTATATAAAATTATTATATATTTTAGTAACATTTTATGGTATTTTTATGCTCATTAAATATTTGGTAAATAATTATTCCTATATAAACCTAGCAAACAAAATATTAACTCTAGGCTTCTTACTTGCAAATTATGTTACTAAAATTCTCTCTAAGGAATTTTATTTAGTATTAGATTACAAATTTTCTTATAAGGTTAGTGTATATATTGGTACCTGTAGTATATATATATATATATATATATATATATATATATATATATATATATATATATATATATATATATATATATATATATATATATAATATATAATATATATATATATATATATAGGTTATTGTAAAAAAAACCCTCGCTGTATTGTTCCCTTAGGAACAGTACATTACCAAGCCCGATATCACCCCTGCATATATAAACCGCAAGCAAACTTTCAGAGAAGATCCGATCTGCT
The DNA here is from genome assembly GCA_029216955.1 of Iris pallida. NCBI lineage: Eukaryota > Viridiplantae > Streptophyta > Magnoliopsida > Asparagales > Iridaceae > Iris > Iris pallida. The sequence goes on along the minus strand of JANAVB010019600.1, from coordinate 481,888 downwards.
CAAATCTTGAATCAAATTTTCTCCAATCTTTCCCTGACCCAATCCTTATCAAATTCTTGCCAACCTTAGGATTCATACGGAGAAAACACCCTAGAATTCGACCCAAAATAGTAGAATTAAATCCTACATAAACACGCGTAGCCGCGAGGGTTACTTCATCTAAATTTTCTTAGAAATATCATCCCAACCCCAAACTCTTAATTCCCGATGAACTCCAACACCCCTGCGCCCCTTCCTGACAGCCTGCACGCTGCTGACGGTCGAATCGCCGGAGAAGACATTCAAGATAGATAGAAAACAGAGTCCTCTGTTTCACCCGACAGTCAGGTACCACTGTTCAACACGAGATTTCTTCTAGCCTATTCAATCGTTTTGCGATTCGTAAATTACTACGCGTAGTTTAGTTAAACCTCTTGAAACCCCTTCAATTATATCTTCCAGAGTCGAGTCATACTGCTCGTGAAAATACCTAAAAATTTAGAAAAATCATGAGAACGATAGGGTCTTAGCACAGCCCAAACCCTAGTTTGGAAGGGTATTCCCGGTCCAAATACTTAGGATTTTCGAAAACCAAATTGGAACAGTGAAAGACAACATATAGGAGATAAAAACTCTTCTTGTTGAATTATTTTTCATCCATTGTGTAGGGTGTTATTTGATTTCAAAATCCCAGAAAAACTTGTTTTTAAAACTGTAGAAATTAAGAAAAACTCCCTGATACGGCGTGCGCCCCGACAAACTGGGCAACGTGGTCGCAACTCATAAGCATCGAAAGGCGCGTATGGATGTTTTCGACGTGTGGGATTCGACGGAACTCGATTTCGTTGTGCGTACACGACGAAATTGAAGCGTATCCGTCGAGATACCCTGTATCGGCCCCTTTGCAAACTAGGCCATAACTTTATGCATGTTCGTCATCTCGAGACAAAACTTGTGCCAATAGTACCATATCATTTTTTTGGTCAAGTATGCCAAGTTTGGTCCGATTCTGAAAATGTCGACCGGAACGCCTTTTTGGCAGCCCTGTGACCCGATCCAACGGGCAAAATTGTGTTTGGCCCACCGGAATCCAACTCTGGACATACGGTTGGGTTCATATCATCAAAATGGTTCCATAGACATAGTTTGATGACTTTAGAGACCGTAGGTACTGGCACACTTTTCGATGTAAAAAAGGGTCCAACGGTGGATATCGTTTTGACCCGAAATTATGATTTTGCCCGTGTCCAGAATTAGTCTTTTGGGCAAGCATTTTTAGACATCTTTTACACCAAAAATGTTCGTGATGTTTGTTGCAGCATCCGGAGTCGTTTGCAGAATTTGACTTTGTGTGCTACCATTCTGAGTACTGGACTTTGCTGTTTCTGTGCACCACCCTCAGGCAAGATACCTTGCCATTATATTCTGTTATTTATTATTATTTTATTTCTGTTATCTTATTTAGTTTATTCTTATACTGCATATTTTCAATGCGTCCAAGTCATACTTGGGTGCAAGCGACTGCATTAGTCGTTTTACTGTTTTATTTTTATTCTTCTGCATTGGCTTAGCTCTAGTGATTACCCACTGAAGATGAGGTATTGGTATATCTCATGTGGCCTTGACATGCTTTATCATGAGTTGTGAGTCAGATGTCGGACACAGACTCGCGTAGTCGGCTGGCCACCGATACGTATGAGACGTACGACGGTTAGGAATAACTGTCAATATAATTGCATAATTAGAAGACTTGGCAGTTACTAGAGGTTCATATGAGTCTTAGAGGTGACCCTGCTAGGCATTGGGTGGGAAGAACAGTTCCTTAGCGTATGGGCCAAGTATGCACTTTTCTTTATTATCGGAAGCTCCGCTGGAGATACGGTCTTGCTTACCCCTTATTCATGTACATGCTGGCCTCTGATGTTCGTAGAATATCATGCTTTGAGGTCCCTGGTGCCCATAGAGGTGGCCATACTAAACCCATTATAGCCAGAATGCCCATGCGTTGATGGTTTGTTCTTAACTGTATATTCACTGTAAAATGGTTAGGCACCCTATTGCATGCATCTTCTTATTTTTATATATCACAGTTTATATGGTATATTGTTTTCTTGTATCTTGTTACGTCCCGTTGAGAACCTGGTGAATTCTCTAGGCTTGACGATGAGGTCTCGCCTTCCGAGATCTAGTTCTTTAGATATGATTGAAACTTTGTAGTAGACATCTTTTACTATTTCTTTTATTCTATTTGAGGATGTCGGACTCCAGTTTCTGAGACTATTTTTCATAGCTGTTTGGTAGTGGATCTGCTTCCATCAGGCTACATCTTTGACTCATTTATTTTTATCTATTCTGGACTATCATTTATCTTTGTGTGCTGTGGATGAGATTAGTCATTCTGTGTTGTGGCCTGTGGTTATTATATTTTATAGCTTTTGTATACGTACGACGATTCCATATATTGGGGTATTCTTCGTATGTATGCAGCTGGCATATCTGCGTACTTAGTCCTACGTATTTTGGGACTGGGGCGTTACAAGATCTTCAAAAGCTTGTTGATCGAAACATACGACCAATATCTTTTGACAGGATCCTAGCAGGTTGTTGTCAGATTGTGTCACAACCTTCTCGTCAGAGGAGAAGGAAGTCCCCAGCAGAGTCACCATTTTGTTTGTTATGAAAAAATTTAAAGAACTTTTGTATTACAAATGAGAGAGAGAGAGAAAGAGAGTACAAGAGATCCTAAACAGAAAATCTAAGTACAATTTGATTCTGAAAAAGTGTGACGATGGAGATCGAACACTGTAATGGTTCCTTTATGTAATGACCCACTCCGCACGGCGTATTACAATGAGTTATTAACTCAAAGAGTTGTGTTGACCCAAAATATGTATCGATGCGAATCGATGTAAAGAGTTACGTTGATCCGAGGAATGCATCGAGTAAGTTTGATGCAAGTGTTAAGTTGGCCCGAGGAAAAGCATTGAGTTGGTTCGAAGATTCTAAGAAATCGAATCGATGCAACACACAAGTCTGATTCGAATGAATATTGATTTTAGTTGATTTTGTGTGCAAGCTATACGTTTACGCTGAACAATGGTGTCCGCAAAACCAAATTACCGCCTTGCAATGGACTGAGGCATAGGCACGGTAAGCCAAATCGGTTGGATAATTCTACGAAACATGAAGTGCTCGAATGGCTAAGTCAGAAGAGTTGGTCGTGCAACAAAGTAATGAGATCGAGTCGTATTGGCTCGGCAAAACGATAATGCGTATCAGCTTAAGGTGGGAGGACTTTGAGCTTTCTTTCCTATTCCTTCCTGTCTAAGTATAATACATTGTTGTATGCTAAGTTCACCTATCGAGACCACGGGCGTGGCTCGATCGAGAGATGAACATAGTTCGTGTCAACCACTAGATAAAATAATTAAAATAAAATATACATCAAATGTACGAGTCGCTATGGAATATTAAATATCGCAAAGGTGAGCGCCTCGGTGCGCAAGCCATAAGAACATGGGATAACTGTATCGACAAGTGCCTCAGTACATGAGTCGTTCGTACCTTCGTGCACGAGTTAGAAGGCTAGCACATTGAAAGACTATTGACGTGAGTGCCCTAGTGCATGAGCCATGAACATTGAACACAAAGGCATAGAACATGGAATTATGCAATTGAGGCGTGCATCGCATGCACGACTCGAAGAATAGAGAACAATTGTGTCAAAGCGTGCGTACGTGCATGAGAATCATAAAAGATGGCTTCGTTGCGAAGTGAACAGTTGTGGCATGAATGTGACAAAACTGTCAAATATGGCATGGTGCCTTGGAAATGTTCAGGACCTTTGGGTCATTTGTTTGACGAACATTGAGTTGAGGCATGGTGTCATTGAACATTGAAATGAAGAAACGAAATCATACAAAGAATATGAGAACATAGAAAGAGTGAGAACATTGAAAGAAAGAGAATTACAAGACGACGTAAAGTCTGAGTCTCAGACTTAAGACTATGTTTGGTTGTATGGGTTTGACGTGCGTTGCATGGTCCAATGGACTTGAGATATCGCCTGTGCACGGGTGCGATGATTCCCTCGAACGAGTTATATTTGCCGGGCAGTGGGACCATTCGGCCTAGGAGGGATGTGAATCATTGTTGGTGCACATCTTTTGAGTATGTCTTGCGATCTGCTACCGATGTAATAAGCCACAATTGATGGTAAGTTCGATGTCCTTCGGATACTTGAGGCTAGCAATCTGCACGGAAAGGATGCTGGGTTATCCAATTTGAGAAAAGAAAAGAAAAGAAAAGAGAAACAAGTTAGTCCATTTCGGCGCGGATACACCAATGACCTTCATATAGTTAAGGAACGGTGGGCCGAAAGTGCAGGAACAATAGATCCTGCACATCGAGCACTTATAACATAACAAGGAAAGAGGGTAGGCATATTCACCTTTCGTCGGTGTAAGGGTGAGTACGTCGATGTTGGTAAGAAGTCATAAAATAATACGAGAGTGCTACTGGTTGCATGTTTGCTTTTTTTAGTCATCGATAACATGCTTGCCATGATAACCTGCTTTACTACTTTCGAATATGCCATGAACTGATCCTAAGGCAAGGATTGAAAGATCACTAAATTGTATGCTGCATGAATCAATATATCTACTTAATGTCGATTTAGGTAAAGTGGGTCTTTGATCAGTACATCGAGGATGAAAGTACTACTCTTCCACTAGTTTGCTCGTAGGTTCAGAAAATGCTCGTGGCGGAGTTTCGCTTGAACGTACTGAGGCATGGATTTCCATAGCATATTGAGGCGTGCGACCACATTGACGCTCGAACTTGCAACATGATGGTTCGGCCGAGATATAGAAGACATGATGTATGGAAAGGTAAAATCTTTTATGGACAAGAGAGAACCTTAGTGTTGTAAGCTAATCTGGTAAATTCAGTTGGGCTATTGAAAGCCTTTGTAACCTCAGTTCATTTATCAATAAAGAAAATTGCTTTGTATAATCTGTTTCTTTCGCTGCTAAAAATCAAAACAAAGATAACCATTTGAGAACTTGTCATCTTGCCTTGTACGAGTGTAACTCCAGACTCGTACGACATCACGCCCCAGCGAGGACGAACGATTCAAATAAATCGATGCGAGGACGAGCGATTTTTCGGGTCGGGGCGTGACAAATTGGTATCAGAGCTCTAGGTTCAATTTTCTCAGGACAATTGCTTCATTCAATTTCATAGAGTTGCCCACCACCAATCAAATCACTCTTGACTCTACTCAATGCCGCACTGGATGTTCCATACAATAAGTCTAATACATGCCGTATAATTTTGTCGCATGTGTTTTAGAAATTACATGATGTTTGCTGAAAAAGTCGCAAAATATTTGTTGCATCAAGTGCAACGAGCATGAAAAATGTTTGTTGCTGCAAGTGCAACAAGTCGTTAGTGGAGATGTTTGTTGTTTCAATGCAACAGTCGATATGAGAAATATTGGTTGCATCGATATAATGAAAGTCGTGGAATATTGCTGTATCAATTGCAACAAGTTGAATTGTGAATGATGCGTTGCAATGAAAATAAAAGTTGATATCGAATGTGTTAAACGAATTCGAGTATTGGCTTTGGATGTCGAAAATTAATCGCTGCACAAGGTGCAACGGAAGGAACTAAAATATTAAATCGATAGAAACAAATCAGTTCGGTTGTGCACCTAACTTGTGTTGGCAAATGAAAACATTGGCCGAGTTGTGTCAAATTTTGACTAATGAAAGTTACGGTTGTGATCGACATGATCACTGCGGAAATCGTTAATTGGAATAAACAGTTGGTTCATACCGAGTATGAAGTGAGGGAAATAACTTGATTTCAGAGTGGTATATGCCATACCACATATGCAATTAATGACTCAAACTCTGAGTGGTATATGCAATACCACTCATGCGATGGATTGCATCGACGCGTTGTGAGAATTGTGAAAGGTTTGTCCGCAACGGAGGAAAGAGTACCGAGACTCGATTGGAAATTTGTATAATAGTATGTTGATGCAAGTGTTCTTCGATGATCGGTTGGAACGATAGGACGGGGAGTCATATCAATGAATAATGCGTCGGACAAAAATTTGTAAGTCGATCGAACGACCGAGACTAACGAAACGATTATGCCTTGAAGCAATAATCGAATCGACGGGATAGGAAACTTGAACTTATAAACGAGTCGCATGACTTGCGATCTCGATAGAAATATTGTGCGAGGTGAATTGTAATCGAATCGTATGACTTACGATCTCTATAGAAATGTTGGGTGATGCGAATTGTAATCAGATCGCACGATGTGCGACATCGGTGAAGAGTTGGTTGATGCGGGTAAATAGTACCTAAGAGATAGTTGGTTACGTTGTGGCAAAACTTATTTGAGTACGACTAAAACACACAAAACTTAGAGGGTATGATCGTATAACTCGAGGGTTCGATAATGGATAATTGGTAACTCGGCTACGCGATCAAAGTATAGTGGGATGCGGCGAATCAGAAAATGAGTTGATGCGTAATGAAAAGTTTGTAGTGAACTTGGATGTATGCAATACGAACTAAAGTCGACGTTGATGCAGATTCAAAGTTGACCCTCGTTCTATCGAAATTGACATGGCCTATCGAAATTGATACGCAAGGAAATGTAAGCACGATGTGAGAACACAAAACGGGGTAGGCCTACGATATTGAGATTTTTGAGAAAAAAATAGTAAAACAAAAATGTCGAACTGGGTGATTGTAAACTTTGCGATTGATCAGAACAAGACTATAAAGTCATCGACGATTGTTTCGATGCATATAGCATCTCGGATGTCGACCGTGGGTAAATAGACTCAAACTCGATACGAGTAGATGTTTCATGAATTTTGGAATCATCGACGGTAGTGCATGAATTGCTCGAAGGATAGTTGTGTCTCAGTTGCGCAGGTAGAAATGATTATGTACAGATTTGGGTAGAAATCGTGAGAGCGTGATTTGGCTCCGAAATAAGATATAGCATAGTTCGTAGTAACTGTTCTTCGTTAATGATCCACAATTATCGAGCGTAGCTTCAGGGCAGCTGACCCTAGAAGATTTGTCCGTCAAATCAAAATGAATGCTGCTGACCCATAAGATGACCCATGCGATATCGCATATGGAATTGTGTCGGTAACAAATTTAATGGGCATATTGATGATAAGTCTAGGGGATTTTGAGAATCATGATATGCACAAGAGCGAACGGTAAGAGAATGACTTACGAGTTATGTCGTTAGATTTGGATTCACCTTGCAAGTGAGCTTGCGTGAATCGAACTTATATTCAATGTTGCGAGATAGACAAGTTGAAAATTTGGCTAAAAATTTTCGACTTGATAGGAATCGAACATAAGACGCATTGTAAAGACCTTTGTGTCAAAACGATTGAAGCCTTTGAGCACTGTCGACTTGAGTTAAATTTTTGGGTTGGAAAGACCATTGCATTTGAGCATGTCGACTCGAACTGAACCTTGTGTCGGATAGATTGTGGCCTTTATGCAACATCAATTTAAAGTTGCGTCGGGAGGATTTAAGAACAGTATCTAGGTAAGTCACCTAGTGGGCGTAGCCCTGAATGTTGATGCATTTAAATTGCAAATTGAAACTTCAAAAATAGTCGGACAAAGACTTCTAATGCAAATGCATTACGGAGACTCGCTGCGATCGGATGCGCAACAGCTTGGTACGATGCATATAATTGATGGCCCATACGAAACTTATGAAACAAGAAATACGATTTTGAATCGCGTCACATGCGGTGACATTGTTGAATGAATCACGTATGTATCGAATATACAAATACGATAAAATTTCAAGAATAGTCGCTAAAGATATGTCCGATCGAGAGTACGAGATGGCAAGCATTAGATTGGAATTTGCCTGTCATCTTTGTTTCAATATTCTACCACTAGGCTTGGCTGAAATACATATATTTTTGGTACGCCTTGAATATATATACGATCCAAATCAAGTTGTATACTAAATTCAAATTGAGCTGCAGGAAAGACTGAAAGTTAATAAAAGCTTGCACGAGTGTTTGAAATGGAACAACGATAGTTGGGTGAGATCGTAAAACGATCTAGAAAACACTTGAACTGAGTATTAGTTTCGGTTCGAGGACAAACCTTGTTTTGAGTGGTATATTATGTAATGACCCGCTCCGTACGGTGCATTACGATGAGTCGTTGACTCAAAGAGTTACGTTGACCCAAAATATGTATCGGTGCGAATCGATGCAAAGAATTGTGTTGACCCAAGGAATGCATCGAGTAAGTTCAATGCAAGTATTAAGTTGGCCCGAGGGAAAGCATTGAGTCGGTTCAAAGATTCTAAGAAATCGAATCGATGTAACACACAAGTCCGATTCAAACGAATATTAATTTTAGTTGGTTTCGTGTACAGGCTATACGTTTACGCTAAAATTAAGAGGTCAACTTTTTGCCTTATTTGCAATGGTGTCCGCAAAACTAAATCACCGCCTCGTAACAGACTGAAACATAGGCACAGTAAGCCAAATCGGTCGAATAATTCAACGAAATACGAAGTGCTCGAATGGCTAAGTCAGAAGAGTTGGTCGTGCAACAAAGTAATGAGATCGAGCCGCATCGGCTCGGCAAAACGACAAAACGTATCGACTTAAGGTGGACGGACTTTGACCTTTCTTTCCTACTCCTTATTGCCTAAGTAAAATACATCTTTGTATGCTAATTTAACCTATCGAGACCACGGGCATGGCTCGATCGAGAGATGAACATAGTACGTGTCGAACACTAGATAGAACAATTAAAATGAAACATACATCAAACGTACGAGTCATTATCGAACATTGAATATCGCAAAGGCGAGCACCTCGGTGTGCAAGCCATAAGAACATGGGATAACTGTATCGACAAGTGCCTCAGTGCACGAGTCGTTCGTGCCTTCACGCACGAGTTAGAAGGCTATCACATTGAAAGACTATTGAGGCGAGTGCCCTAGTGCACGAGCCATGAACATTAAAGACTAAGACATAGAATATGGAATCACGCTATTAAGGTGTGCATCGCATGAACGACTCCAAGAATAGAGAACAATTGTGTCAAAGCGTGCGTACGTGCACAAGAATCATAAAAGATGGATTCGTTACGAAGAGAACAGTTGTGGCATGAATGTGAAAAAACTGTCGAATATGGCACGGTGCCTTGGAAATGTTTAGAACCTTCGGGCCATTTGTTTGACGAACATTGAGTTGAGACATGGTGTCATTAAACATTGAAACAAAAAAATGAAATCGTACAAAGAATGTAAGAACATAGAAATAGTGAGAACATTGAAAGAAAGAGAATTACAAGACAACGTAAAGTCTGAGTTTCGGATTCAAGACTATGTTTGGTTGTATGGGTTTGACGTGCATTGCATGGTCGAATGGACTTGAGATATCGCCTGTGCACGGGTGTAATGATTCCCCCGAACGAGTTATATTTGTCGGGGCACCGGGACCGTTCGGCCTAGGAGGGATGTGAATCATTGTTGGTGTACATCTTCTAAGCATGACTTGCAATCTACTATTGTAACCCCACTTTTCCAGTTTCATAAATTTTGGACTATTTTAATAGTTTTGAGTAAAGATATTCAAGTTACTTTTGTATTTGAAATTCATCCTTGAATTATCATAGTTAGTTGGTGGAGAATAATTAATCAAGATTAGTTCTCAAGTCTCTAACTAACTAGGTGGTCCCCCAAAAACTTTCCAAACAACTTCTCTAACTTCTTAACCAATTCCAACAACTTTTTGGTTCATTTTTGCAAATAGCAAATTGCAGGAGGCTTAAAGTGTAAAAACACTATTCCCAATTCTTGTTGTTATAAAATGGAGGAGAGAGAATGAACTCTCTCAAAATTTCTTTCTTCATTGAGAAACCGAGCCTCTTCCCCCAAATTCTCTTTCCCCTCCAAATTCTCATCGGCTAACCCTAACCCTAAAAGTCTGAACGAAACATGGTAAAGGCTTCCGGCTCGGCTAGAGATAGCAGCTAGACAATATCTTCTCCGATGACGACGTTCTACCCCGACAGTCCTTATCGATGGCGAAGACGAGCAGCGACGCCACTGTCCAAGGCTGAGATCACGGCAGCGGTCTACTGTTCTTTTTCGGGGTGCTTCAAAGGACGACGAGTGCACACTTCTTCTCCGGCTACAGCGATCCGGACCAGTCTCCTCCGACGATCGACCATGGCAAGTGAGCTCGACCTCCGACGATCAGCGAGTTTGGCGGTAGTGCTGGCCTCCTTCACCAGGCGTTTAAAACGGAGATCCACTAAATTTCTTAGGCGGCGCACGGCCACATGAATAGCGAGGTGATTTCCTTCTACATAGAATAGGCGATCTCTCCGGCATGGCAGTATGAGGAGCACGCGACGACGGTAACTATATTTGGTACGACGTTGAAGCTTCTTCCCATCGATATCAGGTGAGTTGTCGATCGGATGATTGGATGATTTAATCTTAATTGATGATTGATTGATCAATTGTTTTCCTTTATTTTGTGTTAGAATCAATTCGGAAGCAGTTGATCTGGAATTTTGGGCCAATTGGAATCAAGAACCAATCCTATTTGACATTATGCTGCAGAGAGATTGCATATTGCAAGCGAACGAGGAGACCGTGTCCTCACTTCAGATTATACCTTCTTTTCAGGTAATACTTGAATATTCTTAAATATTGATTCATGGCTAGAATTAATGAGAAGTATTGGTCAGGGAGGTGATCGGGATGCATGGAATTGTCGGCTTAGCTCGTGTTTAATATGAGCCACTGTCCCACTGGGGTGTCGTATCCAGCAGTATTCGTATGGGTGTCAGGTGCAGTAGGTCAACCGGGATGGATGCGACAGCGTGTCAAGGGAGTAGCAGTGTCGAGACGAGTGTTGCACAGGAAGAGATGATAGTTGTTACCCTGTCCTAATTTTCAAACCAACTAATTGTTTGTTTTCGGTTTTGTTTATTTTAGTTCTGTTGTCTGTAAATTAATATATTAGATTGTGGTTAATTGTGTAGAGAATTGGACTGGTTTTAAGTGTGAGTTAGTGTGTAGAGTAACAGCAGTATTGGACCCCATTTTACTTTGCAGTGTTTGAGTTTACGGATCGTGTTCCACCCACGAGGCGTGTCCAGGTTGTTCCCGTTGATGTCCGAAAAGTTAGACTGCACCCAAGCCTCTGTATTCAGAGTAGTTGACGCATATGTAGAATTCGAATTCGATTTATGTGATAGCATGCATATTTTGAGGACTTGGTGGTCTAGCAAGACTGTGGGTTCGATAGTCACCTGGAATTGAGTTTCCTTCATTTTGGGCTATTAATGATAAATTAGAAGTTTGTTAATTGTTGATGGGCTTGGTTCATGCTTTCCTAAGTGCAGGTTGGGTTGAATACTCTATGTGTTAAGTGAGTCCAGTAGATGATGTATATTAGTATTTGGTTAAGGGTCTGGTTAGTGGGCCTGTATATTTTAGGCCTTGTTTAACTTAAGAATTAAGCATGGTTGGATGGGCCGGTTTGCTTGGGCTATGAAGAGTTGGGCCAATGATTCTGTGTATGAGTATATCTTGTTATTTAATTTCCATTATACTTTAGGAATTAGTTTTAAAAGATTTTGGTATGAGTACCTGAAGAGTTATATTGTATCATTTATAATATTAAATTAAAAATCTAGTTAAATTAGTGTTGAATTAATTAGGAAAGTATGTTTTAAACCAGTTGATGCACTGTCTCTAAATATCTTAGAATATTGATATTCATCCATGACAGCTAATTAATTTACTAGTTAAGTTTTTAGCTAATATAAATACTAGATTAGCAATGATACAATTAATCCTAACCACCTTGTACAAAAATCAGGAGGACTCACAGATCAACCTCCTACTCGATCACCCTGAGCAAGGCAAGTATACTCCTCGGATTTGTCCATTACTTCATGTCTTGTATTTTTCTATATTCATGCTCTTGTACCTTCTTGTTGACACGATATTGTACGGTCTTGTCTTGTATCTTGTTTCATGAGTACTCGTGTTAGGAAGGGAAAATACTACATATGTGTGATCAAACCCGAGTTATAATTCATGTGAATAGCTTAGGCCCCGCATCGTGCACGTGGGACCGAAGTCGTGCCATTTCATGTTCCCCTGAATCTACCAAAGCCGATCACACACTCTGGATGTATTTCGATATATTGCACACGTCAGGTTCATTGTATATTTCATGTTCAGGTTTCATTTCATGTTTCCTGTATTTACTTTTTAGTATTCATGTTCAGGTTTTATTTCATGTTCTTATTTCTCGTACTTTATATTTTTCCTGTATTCATTTCCATATCATGATGTTCATTTTCTTGGATATACTTAGCTCCGCTCCAGACTGGATATGTTGCAGGTGTACTTGTAGGGTATCACTTTACCTTATGGGCCAGAGCCCAGGATCTTAGCTGAGCAGGATAGAGACATGACTTAGCTAGAGGCTTCAGGTTTAGACTACTTAGATTTACTCATAGAGATTGTTTTTTAGAGTCATAGCATGTTTCATTCCTATTGACTCTGGTACCTTCATGATATATGGATTTGTGGATCATGGTGATCTTTCTGGGAATATTTTTAGATGTTGTGATTGTGCACATTTATATTTATCTGGTTAGATTTTTCTAGCTTGGTACAGCTTACTTCGTCGTGTCTAACGACGAAGGCTGGGCATGTCCGACTCGTATCCGATTATTCGGGAGCAGGGTCGTGACATGTTTTTAGTGGTAGCCCATAGCAGGTTAGTCCGAATAGTACCTAGGTATTAGAGTGCTATTGGAGGACTTGATTAAACTAGAAAAACTTGATCACAACATAGAAAATCATGTACATCGGGTATATTTATATTCTATAAACACTTGTTGTTTTTAGGATTAGGATATTTTAACAGTTTTCTGTTTTTCAGACAGTTCAAGCATGCGACACCGGAATAGTCGATCCACCTACACTTGCGGGTTTCAAGCTCCCACTACCTTCTATCACCCTACTATCCCCATGGGTAGTACGCAGTTGACGGAGATGTTTGAAGAGTTCCTTGACACCCAGAGGGAGCATGCCATCCTTTTCCAAGCCAGACTTGTGGATACACTCTCCGAGCCAGGAAGGACTTCTGATTTCCTCGGATCCTTGGACTTCCCCGACACCGAGCGCATATCTTGCACCCAGAAGCAGATCGAGAACCTGAAAGCCGCCACTGAAGATTATCCAAGTCTCCGAGGATTCGACTCCTCTGATGCAGAGTGTAACACAGACAATAGAACGAGACGGGAAGCTTAAAGCTTAGGAGAGACATGAAGACTTCTGACGGAGATAACAGCTACTATGGATCCGCAAAGCAGTCGCCACACTCAGACAACGCCTCTTCAGCCGTATCATCAGATCCAGATGATGGTCAATTGTGATTTATGTCGCCGTCCTAGACACCACTACGACGAGTGCAACAAGAGACTGAAGCTATGCTTATTCTGCTAATCGCCTGCCCACCAAGTCAAGGATTGCTTGGAGATCGCTGATCACACTGCCCAAGGACGAACACGAGGAGCACCAAGACTGCAGCAAGGGGACCCATCTCTCCAGATTCCACAATCGCATGGAGCACTATCGCAAGGACCAGCCCACGTCAGGACTGCTGAAGAAGTTGAAGTGATTCCAGTTCCTGAAGAAATACTGAAGATGGATTGAAGACAAAAGACTCTTTTGCATGGTTGTAGAAGTTGTGATTCACAATTCATTCTTCCTTTAGATTCCTCTTAGCACCTAGTTTGTTTTCTGTTCTGAAACCTTGGTTCCTACTCGAGATGTATTTCGAGAGATTGTTTCTTATTCTAGAATCTTGTTCGTAACTATGCTCTTATTCGAGATAAAGTTTCCTATTCTAAAGATCTTGTTTCCTATTCGAAACTCCAGTTTCTATTCAAGATTCTATTTTTCCGTTCGAGGTTATTTCAGGTTCACTATTAGATACCCTATTCACTATGCATGACCTTGTCACATATTTTGGCTTCTATTCGAAAATTATGTTTCATATTCAGAACTTGTTACAATTCGTAAATTTTGTTTCTACTCGAGGTTCAGTTTTCTATTTGGGGCTTGTTGGAATTTGATTCCTATTTGATAATTACTTCTATTCACCATTCAAGACATTGTTTGAAAACTTCGTTTCAAATCCGAGGTTTTGACTTGTTCCCTATATGAGATTTTGTTTCCTATTGTGGCTTGTTCTCTATTTGAGAAATTGTTCTGTCCACTACTTGTTTCGACCTTGTCTCCTATCCAAAATTTTGCTTATTTCATGGATACTTGTTCTTACTCGTTTATTGATATTATGTTCGCTAATCGAACTTGTACTATTCGAGATTTATTCCTACTTGAAATATCATTCTGAAACCTTGTTTGAACCTCCCGCTTTATTGATGCTTGTTTGAGATTCTATTTCCTATTCTTGACTTTATTCGGGACTCGTTCTCTATTTACGACTTAGTTTACTATTGAGATTCACTTGTTTCATATTTACGATCCAATACCTTGTTTCCTATTGGAACCTGTTTTCTAGTCACTATTCGAAACCTTGTTTCCTCGTTGAGATTTTCTATTCGATATTTTATTTCTTATTCACGACTTTGTTGATACTCGATTTTCTATTTTTGAATGTGTACCCTATTGGAGATTTTGTTTTTTATTCGAGTATTTGCTCAAGATTTCATTGTTATTTGAGATTTTATTGAAACTTGTTTCCGGTACTAGATTTTATTTTTCATTTTGAAACTTTGTCTCCTATCTGATACTTTGCTTCTGTTCATCCTTCGAGAATATGTTACCCCTTCGGGATAACGTCCCATATATGGAATCTTGTTACCATCTCAGGTTTCATTTGACATTTCGGTTATCATTTGAAACTTTGTTCACTGTTGAGGTTTAAAATCTCCTTGTTGCCCTTTTAGTACACACTACTTCTTAATTTGATCCCTTGTTGCTTCTTAGTACCTAATAAATCCTTGTATTCTAACAGGCAGATAATACCATTTTTTTGTGACTTGGACTACCGGAACTCATTTTGAATTCTTAAAATTTTAAATTCCCATGGATAAGGTTGAGAGACTATTCGATGATCTACTGGGGCGTGGCAGTTGCGCGCTGCAGTCATTATCTGGACTACGGATACTGAGGGTTCACTACAGCCAGCAGCGCACTAGCGAGGCAGGAACTCTAAGTTGAAGTAATTTCAGACATTCATAGGTTTTCGAGTATTATTGAGACTTTGTCATATTCTCCATATCTTTTGGGTTGTTTCGTCAATGATTGTTGGAAAATGGATAAGGTTGACAGAATATTCGGTGACATATTGTTATTTGAGTCACGGAACCAAAAGTCCACTGCAGTCAAATATATACTGGCGGGGTAGGGATTCTAAGCAAAGTGATTTCAAATACCTATATGTTCTCGGGTATCATAGAAATTATATTTCTTTTTCATATGATTATTGATTTTCGAGAATCACAAATCCTTATATGATCACCTTGATTTGATACAAATACCTTTCGGGTAGTCCCATACGTTTTCTCAATCAATAATTTTTCTTCTTGCATTTTATCGTTGGGCCATTTGATTACTAGATTTTGATTATGTTCCACTTGATTTTTATTATTATTATTTTAAATCGTACTAATATTTCAATCGTGCTAAACTTTCGATTATGAGATCGTGCCTTCATGGTTTTATGCCTCTAAGTCGTAATTAAAACTTCATTCCATCTCGTGCTTATTGGATTTTTGATCATTTTAGATCATGTCATATCAATTTTTTGCCTAAAATTTCGTGCTTGATCTTAACTAATTTTATTTCGCTTCGTACCTGACAAATTTTGATCATTATCAATCGTATCCATGTATCCATTTATTTTGTCAGGATATTCAAATCTTCATATCGGTCATTAACCGTATTCACACTCAAGCCTAAATAATCTTAAAACTTGTGTCATTTTCTGTATCGTATTTTACCTTTGAATTTTGAGGACGAAATTTTTGTAAGGAGGGTAGATTTGTAACCCCACTTTTCCAGTTTCATAAATTTTGGACTATTTTAAATAGTTTTGAGTAAAGATATTCAAGTTACTTTTGTATTTGAAATTCATCCTTGAATTATCATAGTTAGTTGGTGGAGAATAATTAATCAAGATTAGTTCTCAAGTCTCTAACTAACTAGGTGGTGCCCCAAAAACTTTCCTAACAACTTCTCTAACTTCTTAACCAATTCCAACAACTTTTTGGTTCATTTTTGCAAATAGCAAATTGCAGGAGGCTTAAAGTGTAAAAACACCATTCCCAATTCTTGCTGTTATAAAATGGAGGAGAGAGAATAAACTCTCTTAAAATTTCTTTCTTCATTGAGAAACCGAGCCTCTTCCCCCAAATTCTCTTTCCCTTCCAAATTCTCATCGGCTAACCCTAATCCTAAAAGCTGAACCGGCCATGGCAAAGGCTCTCGGCTCGGCTAGAGATAGCAGATAGACAAGATCTTCTCCGACGGTGACGTTCTTCCCCGACAGTCCTCACCGATGGCGAAGACGAGCAGCGACGCCACTGTCCAAGGCTAAGATCACGACAACGGTCTACTGTTCCTTTCCGGAGCGCTACAAAGGACGGCGAGTGCGCACTTTTTCTCTAACGACAGCGATCCGGACCAGTCTCCTCCGGCGATCGGCCATGGCAAATGAGCCCGACCTCCGACGATCAGTGAGTTTGGCGGTAGCGCTGGCATCCTTCACCAGGCGTTTGAAGCGGAGATCCACTGAATTTCTTAGGTGGCGCACGGCCACTCGTCCGGCGACGAGTTCCATCGCGAGCTCCTGCTACAGAAGCGTTCATCTCTACATCAATAGCGAGGTGATTTCCTTCGACAGAGAATAGGCGATCTCTCTGGCATGGCAGTATGAGGAACGCACGACGACGACGACTATTTTCGGTACGACGTTGATGCTTCTTCCCATCGATATCTGGTGAGTTGTCAATCGGATGATTGGATGATTTAATCTTAATTGATGATCGATCGATCAGTTGTTTTCCTTTTATTTTATGTTAGAATCAATTCGGAAGCAGTTGATCTGGAATTTTGGGACAATTGGAATCAAGATCCAATCATGTTTGACGTTATGCTGCAAAGAGATTGCATATTGCAAGCAGACGAGGAGATCGTGTCCTCACTTCAGATTAGACCTTCTTATGTAATACTTGACTATTCTTAAATATTGATTCATGGCTAGAATTAATGAGAAGTATTAGTCAGGAAGGTGATCGGGATGCAGGGGATTATCGATTTAGCTCGTGTTCAATATGAGCCAGTATCCCACTTGGGTGTCGTGTCCAGCAGTATTCGTATGGGTGTCGGGTGCAGTAGGTCGACAGGGAAGGATGCGACAGCGTGTCAAGGGAGTAGCAGTGTCGGTACGAGTGTTGCACATGAAGAGATGATAGCTGTTGTCCTGTCCTAATTTTTAAACCAACTAATTGTTTGTTTTCGGTTTTGTTTATTTTAGTTCAGTTGTCTATAAATTAATATATTAGATTGTGGTTAATTGTGTAGAGAATTAGACTGGTTTTAAATGTGAGTTGGTGTGTAGAGTAAAAGCAGTATTGGACCCCATTTTACTTTACAGTGTTTGAGTTTACGGATCGTGTTCCACCCACGAGGCATGTCCAGGTTGTTCCAGTTGATGTCCGGGAAGTTAGACTGCACCCAAGCCTCTGTATTCAGAGTAGTTGGCGCATATGTAGAATTCGAATTCGATTTATGTGACAGCATGCATATTTTGAGGACTTGGTGGTCTAACAAGACTGTGGGTTCGATAGTCACCTGGAATTGAGTTTCCTTCATTTGGGGCTATTAATAATAAATTAGAAGTTTGTTAATTGTTGATAGGCTTGGTTCATGCTTTTCTAAGTGCAGGTTGGGTTGAATGTAGGTCCTAAAAATCAAGTTGCACCCATCAACAAAGTCATGAAAATCAAAATATACATCCTTCAAGTGAACTGCACAGAAGACAGATTGCGCACCAACTCGATTGTGCAGGCTAAACTGTGCACTCATCCAAGTGCGCAAGCTGACGTGGCCTCGTCATCATTACCTGACCGAGAATTAGATCTTCTGACAACTGACAGCACGGAGAACGAGGAAACTGTTCGTTTATCGTGCAACACAGTGCTCGAGGACAGCTGTGCATATAGCGCAATCTGTTAGACTCTTTGCAGCGCAGTCCATCTCAGCGCGGTCTATCCCAGCGCAATCCGAAGCCAGCACAATTCAGGTGGTGCACTCCATCAAGATAACTGACAATGTACACGTGGCCTTCATGCCATCAATTACTCACCATGTGGCGACTGTCTGTACACGATCAAGCGCATTTCAATCAAACAATACCACGCGTCACATACAGATGGTCCACGATCGAGTAACTGCCTGCGCAGTTCATTGCCTGCGCAATCCAAAGTGTGCGCAATCCAACCTGCGCAAGCCAGAATAACTAAAAAGTAGTTATTTCCAGAACTCTATAAATAGAGTTTCAAGTCCTTCCTAGAGGGAAACACATACACACATATATCAGAGGTCATCACCCGAGATCAGGAGTTCTTGCCAAAGTGCTGCTACAATCTTCAGAGGCTATCGTCTTCAAAGTTCACATTGTCCAAGGGATAAAGCGATCGTCATTCAGATCGGATTCCTATAGTTGTACTTTTCCAAAATTTTTGTAATCTTCTTACAAAGTTTGTTGAAATAAAGATCAAGTTTTGTTTTTGCAAACAAAATGGCGACTCTGCTGGGGACGACTTTCTCCTCCGACGAGGAAGTGACAACTCAATGTGACGTTGCGTCTATCGAAAAGACGCAGAAGACGCTGGTTGTAGAGGTCAACCAGATGGCCTACGAGGCAATGATCAACTCCAGGACCACCCCTCGTACTGCAACAACTTCTGCCACAAGCAAAGTTCATCCAGTGTGGGTCCCCAAGACTGCTGCGCAGTCCACTGCTTCTGCTGCTCAGCCTGCTGCGTAGTCTGCTGCCTTTGTTCCTAAGACTGCTGTCTCTGTTGCGCAGTCTGCTGCTACTGCTCATACGCAGTATGCTGTTCCCCTTGACAGTGTACAACTTACTTCATATGCTGCTCTGTCAAAGTGCAAGACTCATATTCCTCTGGCGTAGTTGGCTGCAACTCTGCCTGCGCAATCCACTACTCCAGCAACCAGATTGCAATCCAAACACTCTGGCAACAAGACTCCTGCTGCGCAAGCCACTGTGACTGAGGCCAGAAGACTTTCTGCCAGAGTTACTCATGCGCAACCTGCCAGTGCGCCATCAACCCATGTGCAAACTGCGCCAGCGCAGTCTAAAAGAGATGGCCCTTTGGCTAATCTCTCCTCTTCCCACAGCAAGGGAAAAAGTTCTGCTCCTCCTCTCAAGCACCCTGTTGCTCCTGCGCAATCCATTGGGGGTAGTCTTTTGGCTATTCCTCCTCCTTCTCAAAACAAAGAAAAAGGCCCGTTGGTCTTTTCTCAAACTTCCTTGTCTCATGACTTGGAAGACAACAGAGGAAAATGCTCTTTAGCTAACCCTTCTTCACAAAACAAAGGAAAAGGCCCTTTGGTCTTTTCTCAGTCTTCCTCGATTTTTACCGTAGAAGATCAATATGAACGTGCTCCGGCACTAGTCAGTAGAAGAACTCTCTCCAACAAGGGTTCTTCTTCCCTCCTTGCCAAAGGAAAGTGTACTGATCAGAGGGGTATTCTGCCTACTCCGGTAGCAGAATTCCAAGATCTCCCAACTCTCAAAATCTTTCGTTCAAGACAGAAAAAATTGTTGGTGTCTCAGACAGAAACCCCAGGGGGTGAGTTTGTTGATCTAAGAACTTATCTCAATCGACCAACTTCGGTGAAACGCAAGCAGCCAATGTCGAAGACCAACCAGCATCAGAAGCAAACTTCCAGGATCAAAAATTCGGATACCTATGCCAATGAAGTGAGTACTTCTATGTACACTCAAGGGACAAAACATCTGAAGAACCGGAACCATGTTCCGAATATTGTCAAATAACACATCCCTCGAACTTCTTCTCGTTCCATTGCTGTTCTCGATCTCCGTGAACACCTCAAACAAAAACAGGACAACATCTCAACATTCCCAGTGCAACCACTTGGACACCATTATAACCACAAAGTTGTCATCAAGTGTTGTTGTCAGACAACAAGACGATCTGTCTTCGATCGTCTGAGCTTTACAACCTCTGAACCTATGTCTGAAGATGAAGACGAAGTTCTGTACGCTTCTATCAACATGACTTCCAGAGACACTGGGGGTAGGAAATGCTCCAAACACGGCAAGCCTCGCAAGCCAAGCCAGCGGTATTTGGATCTACTCCAAGAATCTTTTGAAGGAGTATTCCAACATACCCGATCCCGAAGCCGAGATGCAATCGGTCAAAGGAATCTTCAAGATCCTTCCAGTCATCTTCCTCTTTCTCACTCAGGAGATGATTCTTTCTCCGACTACGATGCATATAGCAAAAGTTCGGAGCAGACAGTGTCCTCCACTGTACCTAGAGAGGTGACAGATTATGTTGTCACTGAAGATCCCGATGCTTCCAGTTCAGCTAGCCAAGAACAACGGATCGCTGCACTAGAAGACAAGCTGAAAACTATGGCCGAAATGGTTGCAAGTATGCATTCTATCATTGTGGCCCAGCATACGGTACCACCGACCGTACCTCCTATAAATCCTGAAATCATAGCATCGTCGGTACCTGTCAATACAGGACTGGGGGTAGCATCTCCTCAACTACCTCCTATACAGATTCAACCCACTCCTAGTCAGTCAGGTGCTGGGGGTAGTACGTACCATGCTGTTCCTCCTCCTAACACTGTGACTCAGCTTGCTCCTTCTACATCAGTGGAGGATGCCAATGAAGGTGTTAAACTCCTGCGCACTCAGTTTGAGGCCTTCAAAGAGAAGGACAACTTGCAGAGGTTGGGAATCAAGCAATCCTACCCAGTTGAATGGAAGAAAGTCCCATTTCCTCCGAAGTACGAGATCCCAACAATCTCGTTGTTTGATGGTAGCACTTCTCCTAGTCAGTTCATTAACCATTTCGAGGTAATGATTGTCCAACTTCAACCAAATAACGCTCTTCTTACCAGAGTATTCGTTGGCTGCTTAGCCGGGGTAGCATATGATTGGTACAGAAGCTTGTCCGATGGTTGTATCACCTCCTTCTCTGGTCTAAAACAAATCTTCTTAGAACGATTCTATGAAGGGATCAATGACATGACCATGTCAGCCCTCAATAAAATCAAACAAAGACACAATGAAACTGCTGAGAGTTTCATTGAAAGGTTCCGCCGGAAAGCTTTAAAAATGCCTCCTGGAACTCCGGCTGTTGTCACCATAGACACCTGTACGACAAATCTTTTGTCTATCATCAGCATGTGGACAGTATCTACTCAGTTCCAAGACTGACCATCCTTTATTGTCAACGCTAAAGCAGCTGAAGTTAGCGCCGACAAATTCAAGCAGCTAGGGGTACAAATGTCTAACCCCGATCGGGATGAACATCAGACATCGGGTGGTGGTAATCGCCAGAACAACCGCAAGGGGAAAGAAACTTTGAATATCAACTTGAAGAACAAAGAATCTATGGCGGTCAACGTAGCACCACCTACGTCTGCTTCTACTCCTTCAGCACCTTTACCAAGGGAACCTCGTCCAAAAGTAGAGTACTCTTTTGACGAGAATGACACCGTGAGTATCTTTGATTGCTTGATAAAAAGCAATAAACTCCAGCTTCCAGATCCCAAGAAGCCTGATGAAGTTGGTAAGACTGATCATCCTAAGTATTGTGTCTATCACAGGTTCATTGGGCATCCCACTCGAGCATGTTATGTGCTCAAAGGCAAAATCCAAGAGCTGGTCAATGATGGTGTTGTTACTCTGCAGCAAGACGAGAAGACTGTTACCGTAAACATGGTCTCAGTTCAGTTTGGTGACTTCCCTCCGTAGATGGTACAACATGGTGTCATTCCTATCCCCAAAGCTACTCTTGAGATTGAGAACCTCCATCCTCCACGAAGTGAAGGTCTCGTCCCCTTGTCTCTTGACAACGGCAAGATTATGTGGATTCATCCAGATCTTGCTTCAGAGTTCGAACTTCCCTCTTCCTCCAAGAAGAAAGATCGCTATAAGGGTAAGACAAAGATTTGCAATATGGTATCTTTTGACCCCCATAGTTGACGAAGAAATCCTGCTGGGCACCAGATCAGGGAAAGCCTATCTGAAGGATTACCCTGAAGCTTAAGAGAATCATGCTTCTTCTTCTGAGCCTGCTCCAGTACAGCCTGCTTCCATTGAGGATATTCCTACTGCATCCCCGCCGGTTGTAGAGTCTACTCCTCCCAAGCCGACGGTAGCTGACAAAGGCAAACAACAAGTCCGCTTCGACAAACCTTTGAAGAAGTCATCTCCTTCCGAACTTGAAAAGCCTTACAACTTTGATATCTTGGCTCAGTTAGCCAATATACCGGCCCGGCTGTCCATCTTCGAGCTCTTGAGCCTCTCCTAAGAGACTCAGAAAACTCTGAGTGAGGCTCTCATGCAGGCAGAAACCTGTCTAGCCCTTCTGAAGAAGCCGAAAGCAGAACCAGTCTCTTGCCTCCATTGTCATAGTGTGTTGGAGTTAATTCCAAACATAACTTTCACACAGGATGACATGCTGATGGAAGACAACAGGCACGACCATCCTCTATACTATACAGGATATGTCGACTTGATGAAAGTCGACCGTATTCTGATAGATCCAGGATCTGCTCTCAGCATCATGCCGAAGATAATGTTGGATGCATTGACGATCCCAGTGCATAGTCTTTCCAGTACAATCACCACCATCCTTGGGTTCAATCATGGAATGAGTGAGCCTCTGGGCAAGATTCGCCTAAAACTCCAAATAGGCAATCTTCGCACAAAGGTGACCTTCTATATCATTTACAACCATGGTTGTTCTTATAATGCTCTGTTGGGGAGACCATTCCTGCATGAGCATAACATTGTTCCTTCGACTCTCCATCAATGTTTCAAATATGTTGATGACAATGGAGAGGTGCAAAAGGAGGTTGCTGATCTCTATCCTTTCAAAGGCGTCGAAGCATACTGCAATGATGCTCGTATGTATAAGGATGAGTTCATGAAGGTTGTGTTGTCTCTGGACACTGAAGAAGAGCAAGAAACCGTGCCTAATGACACCCTCATCATACCTGTCAAGGGGCGTGTTTCTCGTCTTCAGTCCTCCAAGCCACTGGCTATTCACTTGCCAGTTCAGAAGCAACCAACGGATGATGATCAGGATCAAAGGGAGCTCACCTCCTCTGAGCCACTTATTATAGACTTACGTCGTAATAAGGAAAAAAGGCAGCTCACTTCTTCTGAGCCACTTGTTATTGATTTATCTCATAATAAGGATAAAAGGGAGCTCACCTCCTCTGAGCCGCTTGTTATCGACCTCCGTCGTAACAAAGCCAATCCTCCTTTACGTTCTTCTTCTCCCCCTCTTGTAATCAATCTGACCAAGCCTGCTAAGGCTAAAGGTCCTGATGTAAATACAAATGTACAAATCAATAAAAAAGCATCTACTTTCCAGTATACTGATGTCATTTATCATGCTAAGTGCTATTTGGATATGTTAGATAGCTTTCAATCATTTACAATGGGAGTTGTGCAATCTCTTCAAACAGAAGTCTCATTTGAACACCCAAAGGATTCATATCGTATTGTTACTGCTCGTAAGAAAGGCGAGAGTCCAATACTTTTTAGTAAAGGACCGGAACAATAATTTAGCTATACGGATGATAGCAAAAGTAATGATACGGGACATCTTCAATTTCGTCGTTACAGTCAACAATCAAAAGACATCATCCAAAAGATGGGTTATGACTTCAAGAGTGGCCTCAACCACGGTAAGGGTAGAAGAACTCCTATCCGTACGGCTGTGCCAAAAGGGAAGTCAGAGATGTACTACAGCAGGATCAAGAGAGGTCTCGGATATGCTTCACCTCCGGTATTATCCCCAGCAGCCTCTGAATCCGATAGTGAAGAGCGCTCTAACTCTTCTGATTCCAGATCATGGGATTCTGACACCAGCATCGGTCAAGTTCATCGATTGACTCTATCTTCTAACATGGTCTCCGCCGAACTTTCAGAAGGCTATGACGAGGATATTGAAGAAAATCCCAAAACAGATCCCTGGGCTCAACGAATGGATATCCAATGGGAACTCCGAATCGAACAAAGGGAACCTTCTATTGAAGATCAATTAGTTCAAGTTGATGTAGGAGAGAGCAGGTCACCTCGTCCAATATTCATCAGCAAGAACCTTCCGGAGGCAGATAAGCAAGAATTAATTCTTCTTATTCAGGAATACATTGATGTCTTTGTCTGGAGCTATAAAGATATGCCAGGTCTATATCCCAAAGTTGCTACTCACAAATTGAACATCTTACCTAATGCAAAACTGGTCAAACAGCAACAACGGCACTTCAAGCCAAAAATGATGGATGCAATCGACGATGAAGTCAAGAAGCTCATCGCTTGTGGCTTTATCCGAGAAGAGCAGCATCCTGATTGGGTAGCCAATGTCGTCCCAATTCTAAAGAAAACCGGCAAAGTTCGAGTCTGCATCGACTTTCGGGATCTTAATGAAGCCTGTCCAAAAGATAAATTCCTCTCCCTATCACGGACGTCATGATCGACAACACCTGTGGGTTCGAGCGAATATCTTTTATGGATGGATTCTCTGGATACAATCAGATTCGGATACATCCTGAAGATGAAAAATATACTTCTCTTCGCACTCCTTGCGGAGTCTACTGCTATACTGTCATGCCATTTGGTCTCAAGAATGCTGGTACAACATACCAACGAGCCATGAGTACCATCTTTCAAGATCATCTGCGCAAGACTGTTGAATGCTACGTCGACGATATTGCTGTCAAAAGTCGTCTAAAGGAAGATCATATCCAAGACTTGAGAACTATCTTCAATCTCATGCGCTAACATCAACTCAAAATGAATCCCACCAAGTCATTCTTGGGTGTCTCTAGTGGAAAATTTCTCAGCTTTGTCATTACCTCTAAGGGTATACACGTGGATCCCGAGAAGATCAAAGACATTCAAGAGATGCGTCCTCCACACAACCAAAAAGAGCTACGAGGATTCCAAGGTCGACTTACGTACATCAGGAGGTTCATTTTGAATCTGTCTGGACGCTGCAGACCGTTTACTCAACTAATGAAGAAGGGTGTATCTTTCGTTTGGACCGAAGAATGTCAACGAGCATTCGACGACATAAAGCGGTATCTCATGAATCCACCAGTCTTGGTGCCACCAATCTCTGGCATACCGTTCTTAATGTATGTCCGTGCTATGGACCATTCATTGGGTGCTTTACTTGCCCAAAAGAACAAAGAAGGCCATGAACAAGCTATCTATTATCTCAGTCGTACTATGATTAGTGCTGAACACCGTTATAGTCCGGTCGAAAAAGAATGCCTAGCTCTTATGTTTGCTGTTCAGAAGACTCGGCATTACATCATTGGTCAAACTATTCATGTCATATCCCGAGTTAATCCTCTTCGGGTACTGATGAAGAAACCCAGCACACTCAATTTTCGGCTGGCTACATGGGCTATTCTGCTAGCCCAATATGACATGGTATATGTTCCTCAAAAGTCTGTCAAAGGTCAAGCACTGGCGGATTTCTTAGCAGCTCATCCTGTTCCAGAGACGTCTAAACTCTATGATGAAATTCCAGATGAGACATTGGAATCTAATACAATCTCCGAAGAATTTCCTACGTGGCGTCTATTCTTTGATGGTACATCCAGGATGGGACCCATTTGTCACTTCCACATTTCTAGTATGAGGGTATTTTTGACATTTTTGGGGTAATTTAAATTTATTAGAATTTATTAGAATTTTTGGAAATTTTTAGGAATTATTTTGGAATTGTTTGGACTAGGTTGACTTTGACTAGTCTTGACCCTTGTAGACTAACCTAGAAGCTAACCCTAGTTAGTATGGACTTGGTTAGGTTATGTGACCCTAGTCTAACCTAGCATGACTTAAGTTAGTGGTAATTAGTTCATTAGAAATTGAGTGAGGAGATTAGGAATTTAATTGGTTTGAGAAATGACTTGTGGTTTCATAAGTCATTTTGTGACTTAACCTAATAGGACTAGCCAACCTAGTGCAAACCTAGCCTAGCCCATCATGATCGGCCACCATTAGCTAAACCTAGGGATTCCCCCACTATAAAATCCCTCCTAAAATCTAGGGTTGCCTCTTTCTTAGGAAAAGCTCAAAGTTCAAGAAGGTTAGTTTCTATTGTATTTTAATCCCTAGAACTCCTTTCCTCTTTCTTTTTCTTTCTAATTTATTCCATTAGGTCCTAATATGCCTATTCTTGCTGTTGCTAAGGTTCCATCTCAGTTTGATGTGATTTGAGTGGATTGAGACATCAAGACAAGAGCTATTAATTGGGGATTTTTCTTGAAAGTTCAAGAATAGGTAACTTCTTCATTTCTCCATAAAATTTCGTTTTGTCTTCATGATTAGGAAGCCCTAGGAGTCCCCTAAGTGTCTGTATAGGTTTCGTGTCAGGTATCATGGGTTTCGTGTCCGTTCTGGACACGTATCAGAGACTGGTTAGAGTGTTCGACGAAATGCCTCAAAGGGCATTTCGATCGCTTTTGTGCTATGTTTTTAAATAGAAAATTAAGTTTTAATCTTGCTTATTGATTCTTGTTCTTATGTGGTAGTATTAGTGTCGGTTTGTGTCGAATTCGTGGCTTGGACACGCGCCGCACACCCGCGCGCGCACGCTACAGGGATCCACTGCTACTCGGGGCCTGTAACGGACACGACACTGGATGTTTGGACACGAGATTTTGTGGGATGCTCGGGGCACCTTCTGTCATCAATCTCCCCAAATCTCCTTGGGTCTCGTGCCCTGGTTAGAGAGAAATCGTCTTCGCATGGGAAATTGCCTGTTCTGTGCACTGTTTTTATTAACCTCTGATACGCCTCTCGTATCCGACACTGACACGGATTGGACACTGGCCAGTTGGCCTATGAGGTAGCCCTATAGGTGGGATACCTATGTGGATGACCATGAGACACAGTAGTGCCCCGTGTCGTATGCACGACACGCGTACACACACGCACGAGCCTGTGGTCTACACAGTGTCTGTGTGTGCACTGTTTAGTGTTTATTCGTATTTTGACACGTTTGTGTCCATCTTGGTGGACACAAACAGGTTGTGGGACACATATATGTTGTGTATATACATTACCAACCTTATTATTTGTATTTTAATATGTTTTCATTAGGTATTTATCAATTTACCAAAATTCTGAAACATGGTATTAATTTCCTGTTTTTCCTGTTTTTAAATACGAATTTGGACAGTTGTTTTAACCTATTTAATATTGTTAAAATGTTGGTTTAAGTCCCAATATGGGTTCTCCTATAGGTAATCTAGTTGTGTGTCAAATTTTGTGTGATTTGGTGGTATATTGCATTCAAATAGGGGTTTGAACAGTGGGGAAAAACTGGAAACTGTTTCAGTTTTCACTTCTGATATTGTGCATTAATTTTCTCTCCTTCCTATGCTTTTACATGTTGGGTTAAGTCACTAATATGGTACTCTTATATGTTATCTACTTAGGTTTCAAATTTGGGGTTGTTTGGTGAATATTTGGAATCAATGGGTTGGGATGTATGTAGACTGAACTAGGTTCAGATTTCTGTTATGTGAGTTGGTTCCTTCCCTTCTTGCTGTCCATGTTTCCTATGTATCACCCACTGCTACACTCCCACATAACCCCTCTCTACACACAGGCATTCACATTGTTTTTACACACACACACAAGCATTTACAAACACACTATTTTGTACAGCTCAACACTCACCCTCACTCTTCATCACACACACACACACACATATTTCAATTCCTCACTCACTATTCATCACACACACACACATATTTCATATTCCTCACTCACTCTTAACACACACACACTATTTTACTCTCTCTATTTATATCATGAATGCATAGTTATATATGTAATATGCATTATGTAGATATGTGGAAACATATATGTAGGTATCTTATATATGATAATATATGGATGTATTATTATATATGTATTATATACATGTATGTGTGATATACATATAGGTAGCCTATGTATATATATATATATATATATATATATATATATATATATATATATATATATTTACTATGTGAATTCATGTGTAGGCCTAGATGTAAACTAGGTTGTGTGATGTTTGGTTTGACTTGTGTGGTATGGGTTGTAAGGACTTGGTATGCTAGCATAGGCTAGTTTAGCCTAGTTTAGACTAGTATAGACTTGATTAGCCTAGAATGACTTGTTTGACCTATTTTAGACTTGTTAGACCTAGTTTGACCATAGTTGACCGAGTTTGACTTCTAGGGTTGACCAGAGTTGACCAAGAGTTGACTTTGGCCTAGATTGACCTAGACTCATATAGAGTGCATAGTAGAACTTCATTTTACCATTTTAGACTTGTTGTGACTCGTGCTGTTCTGATTAGGAGCTAGACACCACTCCTCGGACAGTACTTTCATATTGGACACTCAGATACCAGGCGAGTACATTCTCTGATCATTTCATATCCTGCTTAGAACTATTTCCTGTAGTATATTACTTTACTTGGACTGTCACGTTGGTCACACAGATTGGTACTATATGGATCCCTTCTTGAGATGTTATCCTTAGGGAGCATCGGGTACTACATGTTCTGTGCGTTTCACTTACATGTCGTATCACTATGCTTCACTGGTTTTTCGACCACTTGTGACATATACTCTTATGATCACAGAGTCTCCTAGAATTTCTTATCCCATTTACTGGGTATCCTAGAATCTCCTAGAATCCCCATTTATGGGACCTCCATGTATCACCCTTCGGGGGCCTTGCGTGGAATCATAACATAACCTGGTTGGATCCTTGTGTATTGATTGGGGGTACGGGGGAGTAGAAATAGACATGTGAATACTATCCAAGTAGTGTAGTATCAGAATCTCTTCCATAGTGTAGCATCAGAATCTCCTATGCCATTTATATGTCTATATTGTACTCTGACTCACTAGCCACATGTTAGTTCTCTATTTATAGTAGATATTTCTATTACAGCTTTCTCTCTCTGTTTACATACTGTACTTCTTTCAGTACTTGTATCTTACTTTACTGCATGATTATATCTTCTAACCTGCTATGAACTGTTGAGATGTACTGTACTCGCTCCTGTCCTGACTAGACCTGTTGAAAATATTACAGAGGACGAGGAGGAGGCTGGTCTGGATACTTACTACGGGGCAGCCTTAGATGACACCTGCGAGCTGGACCCTCAGGAGGACCCAGCTCTAGCTGAAGATATCACCCCGATTGCCTAGACTAGATTAGTTAGGCTTATCTTCTTTTATGTAGTCTTGTGAAACCCATGTTTTGTAATTAATTAATAAAAGTATTTTAGTATTATTATTAGTATTTCTAATATTATTATTATTATTATTATATGTATTTTGAGTGCAAATGATTTCGAAAAAAATAAAATAGCAGGGATTTTTGATTTCAGACCCAGACCCGAGTTCGAACCCAGACCCAGGCCTCAGCCGAACCCCTCTCTTATTTCTAAAATCTAATCTTGGTTTAATAGTTGTTTAATTATAAAAAAATATATATTTAGCTGGTCCCGTAGGACCAGCACTCACATACTCGGCCAACCCACTTTTTCCTCATCCCTTTCTTAACTCTTATCCACTCATTCTTTTCCTTCCCTACGTCTGGAGGAGACTCCCTCTTCAAACTCTCCTTTAATACCACCCCACCCCACTTTTTCTCCTCACGATCTCAACTGCAGGAGGAAGAAAACTCCTCCCTCTTCTCTATTTCTCCTTTCCTCCTCACCAACCCCCAAACCCACTTCCTCTCTCTTCTCCCCACTCTCCCCGAGCTCCAAACTCGTGCCACTCCCTCGGCCGACCGCCGCGCCCCACTCCAGCCCCGACCACGCCCAAGCCCGCACGGCCCCCTCCGGGTCAGAACCCGTCGGCGCCCCCTTCGCGGCCCTCTGGCCGATTCCCCTCCGGCCGACCGCCTCTGATCGCGCCCCGTGCGGCCCACACCCCGTCGAGCTCCCCTCGGCAACCGCCCCAGCGTGCCCCCTCGCATTCTGGCCGCTGCCCTAGCCGCTGCCCCTCTCTCCCTGCTGTTCCAGCTTTCCGACAGCACCCTGTTGGCTTCCTCGCTGATCTAGGTGCGTGCCCTAGCCGTGCACTCACCGATCTGCTGATTTTCGGCAACGATGCTGGTGGACGCTGCTGTTCCAGCGCTGTTTCGGGAATTATTCGCTGTTTCGGAGCTCTATATTCTTTCTATTTTCATCTGAGAGCTCTAGCCGAGCAACTTGAGGTATACCCCTGTCCCGCTTATTTTATTTCAGTCGATGATGAGAAATGGTCCCTGATTCCCTTTGGGAATTCGGTTTTAGCGACGTCGTAATTTTCCGGGACTTTCGAAAAGGTTCTGTGAATTATTTTGGATTCCCGAAATATTTTGGGAATTGATTTTTGGTATGTTTTAGCTTTTCGGATTTTTCGGTAGCGTTCTGTGATTTGTGGAATTGGAATCGGACTTCCGAAATTATTTCGGGTCGTCCCGATTATTCTGTGGATTGGTTGTGGATTTTATATATATATAAATTCGGGTTTTTCCCTGGTTTAGGATTTGCAGGAAATTATCGGCACCATTTCCCAGTTTTTGGGTTGACCAAAAACAGAGGAGATGCTGCCGAATTTTTTCGTAAATCGTAGATTATTTTAAAAATGAATTTAAAATGATTTTTGGAATTTTATTCGATATTTGATTTTTGGGTGACGACCGTATCGGTCAATGGACCCGGCTAAGTGCAAACGAAACCGGCCCCGCCCGGACGTTGAGGTAATTAGCCAAGATGAGGATTGGACCATATCTGAGACTCTATTTTATCTCTATATTTTATTATTAAATTCTGTTTATATTTTATTTAATATTTCAGTAGGACTAACGGCGGTCTTGTCTTATTTCAATTTATGTAAATAAATTGTAATGGGCATAAGCCCAGCTGGCTGTGGTCTGTAACTGGGATGGATAGCTTAGAATTTCTTGTCATTTCTGGTGTTGCGAGTTTTTAATATTTAACGAGTAATTTGACTAAAAAGTATTTTCGTATAAAATTAATTAATATTTTCTCATCTAAAAATTGACAAGTTTAGTATTAATTAAAACGTCACGTATTTCTCACTAAATCAGAAAAATTAGCTTTATATTTATAAACTATAAAGATGCCAAGTTTTCATTAATTAATCTGGCATCGACGAGTTTTCCGAATTCAAAGTTTAAAACGATCTTTTTCCCTCGTATTAAATCAACGTACTAATAACCGTATTTTCTGTGTTTGGTTAATTAAAGAATTAAAATTTGGATTAGGACGCAAATAGAGATTTCAACTAGCGTAACTAGATTGGTAAACCTGATATCTGAGTCTATCTCTCGAATGTAGGAATTCGAGGACGACTCTAATTACCTGTCTCGAAGTCTTCTACCTCTCCAGTCATTTCCATTGAGGCAAGTATAGTTTATGTTAGTTTACAGTTATTTATTTAATCGCTTTACTGCAAGTCTAAACCACGATGCAAACACGAAACTCTCTCTGAGAGTACTGTAACTACTGGGGACTGGGGGAATAGCGTAATGATTATGACCATACTGTAACAAAACCCCTTATCCTTACTGTAACAAACCTAAACCGGTCATATTTCATTGCCTGTTCAAATCACACTGTTTTACTGTTGCAAACTGTTTCATATTTAAAACTGTTTAGAACTGCATGATTCTATTATTTAATTTAACTGTTAAATTAGCATGAATTGTACTTTGCTCCCTCCTGACTGGAGATACATTTTTAGGGGACATTGAGGATGCTGAGCTGTTAATCAGCAGCTACTACGACCCTGTGTTGTACCCGGTTGTGCTGCCAGAGTCCCCATAGGAGAACGATGGGACTGAGACCGATGATCCGGCCAATAGATAGATTTTCCTTTTCTGCATTGTTGTTTAAATTTCAAAATCTGTTATTTCATTTCAGAACAATTTCCATTTGTATTTAAATTTCAAAGTTTAATAAAGTTTATTTCCGATGTTGAGTTGTGACAAATATAGTTGTGTTGTATGGTTACCTGCTACAGAACAGCTTACTGCCGCCGTCTCAACAACGGTGCTGGCTGGGCATGATCCGGTTCGACCCAATTAGTTGGAATCGGGTCGTGACATGTTTTCAGTGGTGGCCCATGCAGGTCTAGAACCTACGACCTTCGCGTTATCAGCACGATGCTCTAACCAGTTGAGCTGAAAGGCCTGAGGAAAGATTGTGAAACCCATATTTTGTAATTAATTAATAATAGTGTTTTAGTATTATTATTAGTATTTCTAATATTATTATTATTATTATTATTATTATTATTATTATTATTATTATTATTATATGTATTTTGAGTGCAAATGATTTCGAAAAAAATAAAATAACAGGGATTTTTGATTTCAGACCCAGACCCGAGTCCGAACCCAGACCCAGGCCTGAGCCAAACCCCTCTCTTATTTCTAAAATCTAATCTTGGTTTAATAGTTGTTTAATTATAAAAAAAAATATTTAGCTGGTCCCGTAGGACCAGCACTCACATACTCGGCCAACCCACTTTTTCCTCATCCCTTTCTTAACTCCTATCCACTCATTCTTTTGCTTCCCCACGTCTGGAGGAGACTCCCTCTTCAAACTCTCCTTTAATACCACCCCACCCCACTTTTTCTCCTCACGATCTCAACTGCAGGAGGAAGCAAACTCCTCCCTCTTCTCTATTTCCCCTTTCCTCCTCACCAACCCCCAAACCCACTTCCTCTCTCTTCTTCCTACTCTTCCCGAGCTCCAAACCCGCGCCACTCCCTCGGCCGACCGCCGCGCCCCACTCCAGCCCCGACCACGCCCAAGCCCGCGCGGCCCCCTCCGGGTCAGAACCTGCCGACGCCCCCTTCGCGGCCCTCTGGCCGATTCCCCTCCGGCCGACCGCCTCTGGCCGCGCCCCGTGCGGCCCACACCCCGCCGAGCTCCCCTCGGCAACCGCCCCAGCGTGCCCCCTCGCGTTCTGGCCGCTGCCCTAGCTACTGCCCCTCTCTCCCTGCTGTTCCAGCTTCCCGACAGCACCCTGTTGGCTTCCTCGCTGATCTAGGTGTGTGCCCTAGCCGCGCACTCCCCGATCTGCTGATTTTCGGCAACGACGCTGCTGGACGCTGCTGTTCCAGTGCTGTTTCGGGAATTATTCGCTGTTTCGGAGCTCTATATTCTTTCTATTTTCATCTGAGAGCTCTAGCCGAGCAACTTGAGGTATAACCCCCCTGTTCCGCTCATTTTATTTCAGTCGATGATGAGAAATGGTCCCCGATTCCCTTTGGGAATTCGGTTTTAGCGACGTCGTAATTTTTTGGGACTTTCGGAAAGGTTCTGTGAATTATTTTGGATTCCCGAAATATTTCGGGAATTGATTTTTGGTATGTTTTAGCTTTCCGGATTTTCCGGTAGCGTTCTGTGATTTGTGGAATTGGAATCGAACTTCCGAAATTATTTCGGGTCGTTCCGATTATTCTGTGGATTGGTTGTGGATTTTATATATATATAAATTCGAGTTTTTCCCTGGTTTGGGATTTGCAGAAAATTATCGACACCATTTTCCAGTTTTTGGGTTGACCAAAAACAGAGGAGATGCTGCGGATTTTTCCGTAAATCCTGGATTATTTTAAAAATGAATTTAAAATGATTTTCGGAATTTTATTCGATATTTGATTTTTTGGTGACGACCGTATCGGTCAATGGACCTGGCTAAGTGCAAACGAAACCGGCCCCGCCCGGACGTTGAGTCAATTAGCCAAGATGAGGATTGGACCATATCTGAGACTCTATTTTATCTCTATATTTTATTATTAAATTTCGTTTATATTTTATTTAATATTTCAGTAGGACTAACGGCGGTCTTGTCTTATTTCAATTTATGTAAATAAATTATAATGGGCATAAGCCCAGCTGGCTGTGGTCTGTAACTGGGATGGATAGCTTAGAATTTCTTGTCATTTCTAGTGTTGCGAGTTTTTAATATTTAACGGGTAATTTGACTAAAAAGTATTTTCGTATAAAATTAATTAATATTTTCTCATCTAAAAATTGACAAGTTTAGTATTAATTAAAAAGTCACGTATTTCTCACTAAATCAGAAAAATTAGCTTTATATTTATAAACTATAAAGATGCCAAGTTTTCATTAATTAATCTGGCATCGACGAGTTTTCCGAATTCAAAAGTTTAAAACGATCTTTTTTCCTCGTATTAAATCAACGCACTAATAACCGTATTTTCTGTGTTTGGTTAATTAAAGAATTAAAATTTGGATTAGGACGCAAATAGAGATTTCAACTAGCGTAACTAGATTGGTAAACCTGATATCTGAGTCTATCTCTCGAATGTAGGAATTTGAGGACGACTCTAATTACCTGTCTCGAAGTCTTCTACCTCTCCAGTCATTCCCATTGAGGCAAGTATAGTTTATGTTAGTTTACAGTTATTTATTTAATCGCTTTACTGCAAGTCTAAACCACGATGCAAACACGAAACTCTCTCTGAGAGTACTGTAACTACTGGGGACTGGGGGAATAGCGTAATGATTATGACCATACTGTAATAAAACCCCTTATCCTTACTGTAACAAACCTAAGTCGGTCATATTTCATTGCCTGTTCAAATCATACTGTTTTACTGTTGCAAACTGTTTCATATTTAAAACTGTTTAGAACTGCATGATTCTATTATTTAATTTAACTGTTAAATTAGCATGAATTGTACTTTGCTCCCTCCTAACTGGAGATACATTTTTAGGGGACATTGAGGATGCTGAGCTGTTAATCAGCAGCAACTACGACCCTGTGTTGTATCCGATTGTGCTGCCAGAGTCCCCACAGGAGGACGATGGGACTAAGACCGATGATCCGGCCAATAGATAGATTTTCCTTTTCTGCATTGTTGTTTAAATTTCAAATTCTGTTATTTTATTTCAGAACAATTTCCATTTGTATTTAAATTTTAAAGTTTAATAAAGTTTATTTTCGATGTTGAGTTGTGACAAATATAGTTGTGTTGTATGGTTACCTGCTACAGAACAGCTTACTGCCGCCGTCTCAACAACGGTGCAGGCTGGGCATGATCCGGTTCGACCCAATTAGTTGGGATCGGGTCGTGACAAGTCTTGAGGCATGTTTTAGCTAGACTTTATTTGGAGTTCAGAGTTGTATATATTCTTTCATTCTGTATCTGAGACCATGTACTTCTGGATATTGCTGGGATTATCTTAGACTACTTTTCATCTATTTATTTCCTTGAGTTCTATTTCATATCGTGCTATCTATTCCTTAGTTGTGATTGAGTTATTACTGCTATGTCACCCCCATTCGGGGAGTATAAACTGTTTAGATATATATTGTTAGATGTATGTTGACCTAGGACAACGTTCTACCGTCGACACTGCGGCGTAGGCTGGACGTACCCATGTCTCGTGCCCTTACTCTAGGGTGCGGGTCGTGACACCAATGGTGCCATGTCGCAGGAGTTGGAGTTGTCCTTGTTTCTCCAGACGGTTCCGCTATCCAAAGAGCCTATTCCTTAGATGAGCCTTGCTCCAATAACGTGGCAGAATACAATGCTCTACTCATTGGTCTTCAGTTAGCTAAACAACTGGACGTCGAATATCTTGAAGTCTATAGTGACTCCAAGCTGGTTGTTAACCAGGTTAGAGGGACTTATGAAGTTTGCCATCAAGATCTAGTGCCTTACTTTGAAGCGGCAATCAACATGGCTACATCATTCAAAGCCTTCTTCGTCGAATATGTGCGACGAGCTTGCAATACTGAGGCAGATGCATTGGCCAATCTCGCAGCAGTCTTAGCCATCCCTATCAAAAGACAGCAGGTGGTGGTTATCTCTAATCGGGAATTGTTCTGCATCGAAAACAATCGTAATATTGTGTTCAGTAATCTTATTGAAGCCAATGTTATCGGCGAAGATTGGAGAGTTCCCTTCATTGATTTTGTGGTCCATGACATACTCTCTGAAGATCCCAAGGAGGCTACGAGCATTCGTCGGCGGTCTTTGCGATTCTACTACAATCAGACCACCAAAACTCTCTATCGGCGAACTTATGACGGCCTTCTTTTACGCTGTCTTGCTGGTGATGAAGCGAAGCAAGTACTACGTTAAGCTCACGATGGTGTCTGCGGAGCACATCAACCCGGTCCTAAACTACAGGATCGCATCCGACGCATGGGTTATTACTGGCCCTTTATGGTATCTGATGCCAGCGAATATGCGAGGAAATATCGAGCTTGTCAAATCCACTCAGATTTTATTTATCAACCGTCGGAATTCCTTCATCCGACTGCTGCTTCCTGGCCTTTTGAAGCTTGGGGCATGGACATCATAGGTCCCATCAATCCTCCTTCTTCTCGAGGACATCGGTTCATATTGGCAATAATCGACTACTTCTCCAAATGGGCTGAAGCTATACCATTGGCTAAAGTCAAGACCAGCAGCGTCATCAACTTCGTCAAACACTATGTCATCTATAGATTTTGTGTACCTCGAAGGATCATCCATGACAATGGACCTCAGTTCATCAGCCAAAAGTTTACAAGGTTCTGTGATGATCATCGGATTGACAATGTCGCTTCGACAGCCTACAATCCTGCTGCTAATGGCTAAGTTGAAGCTTTCAATAAGACTATCATCAAGCTCCTCAAGAATTTTGTATCCACTAACAAACGAAATTAGAGTGAAAAGCTTGGAGAATGTCTTTGGGCCTACCGTACTACAGTCCGTAACCCTACAGGCTGTACACCCTTTTCTTTGGTATACGGCTGTGAAGCAGTTCTACCTCTAGAACTTCAAATTCCGTCTTTGAGGATTGCTATCACCAACGAACTCACGACAGAGAACAACGATCTTCTCCGACTGCAAGAGTTAGAAGCGCTCGATGAGAAGCGGCTATTGGCTCAACAGCATATTGAGTTATACCAAGCCCGCATCTCAAAGACTTTCAACCGCAAAGTTAAGGTCAGAGCCTTTCAGAAAGGAGAGCTTGTTCTAACCGTTAGACGTCCTATGACTATGACTCACTCAAGCAAAGGCAAGTTCGATGCGAAGTGGGAAGGGCCATATATCATGAGCAAAGTCTTCTCAAATGGAGCCTACCAACTCACAGAGTTAGACGGTCGAGTTGCAATGATGCCCATCAATGACAAGTTCCTCAAAAAGTATTATGTATAAATGTAACAGACATTGCTTGTAATCATCAGACGATTTCATAAATAAAATTCAGTTTTATTTCATCTTGAATAATAGTACATAATATCAAGGAAGGTCACTATCATCCTTCTCAAAATTGGGACGTGGGCCACTACCGTCGTTATAAAAAACATGGTCAGCAAAAGAGTCGAGAACATTCTTGCTGGAATCCACCAGGAACTTGCAAGCAGCTATCCTCATGGCTTCTTCTTCGTCAGTCTTTCCTGGTTCAAGAAGGAAGTCCAAGATGTCCTTTGGCAGTTTGGGGGCAGACGAACCTTCGCCCGCTGCTATCTGCTTTGGTTGAGCCGGTTTGACTGGATGTTCCCCAGTACCTACTTCTACCTTCGAAGCAGAGATTCTTAAAATAATGAAGTGAAACCATCCATTCGACGGTTTACCCGTTCATCTCATTCATCCGACGGTTCGCCCGTTCATCCTTTGACGGTTCGTCCGTTCATCACATTCATCCGACGGTTCGCCCGTTCATCATCCGACGGTTCGTCCGTTCATCACGTTTATCTGACGGTTTGTCTGTTCATCACATCCCTTTGACGGTTCATCCGTTCATCACATTCATCTGACGGTTCGCCCGTTCATCATCCGACGGTTCGTCCGTTCATCACATTTATCCGATGGTTCGTCCATTCATTTAATTCATGTGACGGTCCATCCGTTCATCCTGACGATTCATTTCGTTAAGTTATTTTGACGAATCATCCAGTTCGTTCCTATCACCAACTTGTCATCTTTGATTAAGTTGTCTATTGAAATAATGATATTCGATAAATTATATTTGCCACGTCCATATTACCTCTGAGCAAATATTATTGAATATAATTATTTTCCAGAATCAAGAAATATATCATGTCTTGCACCTCTGAATATATTTTCTATCTTAATAAGATATGAGACAAATAATAGAGCCACCAAGAAAATGTCTTTTATTGATCAAAGATGAAAGACATTACAAAGATACATATTACAAAACAAGAAGATACAGAAAATCTTTCTATTCGGTCGGTGGTGTCATCAAGTTAACCATCTGCTGCTTTAAAGATTTCAATCGCTCCTCACGGAAGTCCATCACGCGTCTCCTGGCTTCCTCCATTCCAGACTTTTCATTAAAAGTTGGTAAGGTCACTACGCGGCGGGAGATTTCAGCCTGATAAGTTGTGATATATTCATTTCGTTCTTGAGTCAGAATGGCCAGTTGCTGAGTGGCAGCTTGATGCTATGTGACTTTATCTTCTAGAGTATGCTGAACCAGTTTCAACTCTTCTTGGAGACGGGCAATCTCCTCTTGAAGACGAACAGATTTCGCTTTCAACTCAGTAACTTTCTCCTCCTTCTCTCCAGCAGCAGAGGTGGCTATCTCCATTTGAGAATCATATTCTGAAGCCTTGGCAGTATAAGTGTCTATGAAAGTCTGGAAATTAGCCTTATCAATGGCAACTTCTTGAGACATCCTTTCAAATTCAGCTTGTACTAAGGATTCTACTTCCCCTCGAATAAGATCCTTGTAGATCTTAACCGATGCTTCTAGCTCATCTAGTATGTGCTCAAGAAAAACAGCTTGAGCTTCATCTTCTTGACCTCGGATGGCATTTATCAAATGAGAGGTTGGGCTTCTAACAGTAAAATCAACAACTTCTTTCTCTAGTACCCTATCTACTAGGGGTCCCAATGCATCAAAGAACAGGTTGCTGAAAGAACTAATGATAAATTGGTTAGTTGCCAAAGCACCAGGGGTAGCAGCTACTCCTGTTGATGATGAAGCAGCATGTGCCTGTGCAGATGGACGTTCTTGCACTTGAATAGAGGGTTCGTTAAACAAGGGAGCTAAAGTAGAACTAGTTGCTCCTCCCGGTTGTTCTTCTGCGAGGACAAATGAACCTATCATTGATTGTTGTTGTCATTAACAATTAATTAAAAAGGATCAAAAGATCAAAGGCAATCTTACCATGACTGGCCCCAGCAACAAGTCTTTCGTTTGTTGGTACAGAGTCCAGTCTAGCAGAGGTAGCCTCAAATATTACTGCCTGGCTACTTCCGGCCTCAGAACCACCCGACAGATGTCGACTGCCACTGGCTATTACTGTTATCGGTACTATATCAGTGCAAGGAGGAACCAGAGATGATTCGATTTCTACATGAATCAAAAATAGAGATGTCAGTCATTAATCTATGAAAAGAAGAATGAATAATTTTATTTAATACCTTTGGGATTAGCGGTAGTAGTTTCCTCCAGTACTACTTCCTTACCCACATTCTTTTCAGGAGACATATCCACCTCAACGTCCTTTTCAGGAGCTAGTGTGTCTTCAACAACTTTAGGAGATTTATGGACATCAATGTCTTCTTCTTGATTCAAAGTATCATCAATAGCCTCTATTGATGTATCTTCAGTGCTCATGCTATCCTCAGGTACTTCCTCGCTGGCAGTTGCAGCGGTATGATCAACATCATCTTGAAGACCGAAGTCACAATCATTTAATGCTTCAATCATTAAACGATCCTCCTCTTCGCGGATTGTTCCTGGTGTAACAGGAAGCTGAGTGGTTTCTACCGCCGGTGAAGGAGATCGCAGAGCTTCATGCTCCTCCTCTACAATATCCTCCCTAGGCTCTGCAGCCTCCTCTCTCTGATCAGTCTCGTCCCTCTGTTCTGGACTAGGAGTTTCATGCCTATGCTCAGAGACAGGAGTAGGAGATGACATAGTAATTCCAGCAGCAGCACTGGCCACCACCGAGGAAAGGATCACCTTCTTTCTTTTCCTAAAAGCCAGTTTCTTTCGATGAAGAGGTCTTTCGGGACTCTCCACATCTACTACACCGACCTGCTTTGGAAGAGAGGTCGGTGTGGTCGCTTCTTCTCGGGTCGACTCGGCCAGTTGCCGAGACTGCGACCTGGTAGTGACTTTCCCTGATAGGTCTAAAAGGAGTTTCTTCTTTGCAACTGGAGAGGAAGGTTCATTAATCCTTCTCTTCCTCTCCCTGGCCGGAGACTTAACAACTTTCAAAGAAATCCTCAGTGGTTCATTAACTTCCTCAGGGA
The DNA here is from genome assembly GCA_029216955.1 of Iris pallida. Classification (NCBI taxonomy): domain Eukaryota; kingdom Viridiplantae; phylum Streptophyta; class Magnoliopsida; order Asparagales; family Iridaceae; genus Iris; species Iris pallida. Next base: position 441,204 of record JANAVB010019600.1, on the reverse strand, counting down.
AGTTAGCTTCCCTTGAGGCTTCCAAGGGATCATCCACTGGTTCATGTTGCTCATCATTTGCTGGAGCTAGCGTAGCAGTTGCTCCTTTCTTCAAATGCGTCGTCGTCGCGAAGCTATCCACCAGATTAAAGTTCTCGGCGAAAGTATTTGCAGCTGTATAAAACAATGAATATGTATATAACATTCTAGGGCCATGATCATTCTTGGTTGGCATCGAGAACACTGTCCTTGTGTCTCGAGCGTTGTAGTAGGCCCATGCTCTGGCACCATCAATCAAATACCCCTTTCCTTGTAGGCAAGTTATAGCGTTGCCTACATGGAACTGGTCGTAACCAAATTGACGAGCGAAACGGCAGATATGGTTCCAGATAGCACTCCTCTTCAAATCTGTACACCAAATACGATGGTCTGATCGTCCTTAGCCAGTCAAATGCTACCCGACCCAGCGGTTGCCTCCCAAGGTCGACCAAATTTGCCGTCATATGTTCATAACCGGCTGGAGGGGCGACGCAGTAAAAATTTCATCCATTTCCAAGGTTCAGGGCACGTCTGCAGTCCTTCAGACTATTGTACACCTACTTGCTCCGGAAGAATCTTCGCAGATAACTACCACCGACTGCTCCCATGTCGGGGTTCATCAAGGACGGATGGTGCAGAAGCAACCACCCGAATAAATAGGTGTAAGGCAACTCCAGTCGAGGAAAGTTCCCCTTCTCACCCTTCCATTTGATCATGGAGTCAACATAAAGACGAAGACCTGCATTCACTCTGCAGGTCATCGCTGTCAGCAAATTCATCCGGTAGCCAAAAACTAACCAGACAGCAGCAAAAAGTACGCTGCGGTGGAAGCGGTCCACGGCGCTTGCTCCGGGTACGACGAATCGACGGAGCCAGTATGTCAGGAAACCCGCCAGCTGGGCTTCTCTTGACATGGGCCTGTAGCCCATTCTTATAAAACTCTCGACAAAGTCTCCAGTCTTGAGTGGAGGGTATTGATGTTCATCATTAACTCTGATATCCATTTTCTTATTTTCTTCCATCAATCTTATTACTTCACTGTGGCTGAGGGATTGGAAGAAAGTCGGGTTGCATGTGTCATGATCCTTAGTCTTTTTCTCAATGATATGATTAAGAAAAATATAAGGCAACCACTTTGATGAATAACAGGTACCGGAAGAACCGCTCTTATAGTACAGGGAGCATATGTTGTAATGGCACAATAGTTCGTCGAAGACTGCCACCATCTCTGTATTTTCTCGACGTAGTCTGTCTAACTCGTCGTTTGTTGGAACATACTCCTCATAAGGGAAGTCTCCCGTTGGTAGGCACGAGATGTACTTTATCTCATGGAGGGCTAATCCAATCTTCCCGCAGGGCGTCATGAATGTCCCTGTTCTATAATTGTACCTCTCTGCCAAGGCCAGAAACAGATGAGGGTTTGGGTGGAATCCATACACGGTAGCAGATATTGCATGATATAGCTCGATCTCTTTAAGCTTGTCTTCGAACTGAGCCAATTTCCAGTTGGCTATGCAGTTCCACCTTCTGTTGTCTGGGTTCACTAGACCTGTAAGCCGGATGTCCTGATCCGGGTATCTGCCCTCAACCTTTGCATATTCATTAGCAAAGATTGGTGTCCTCACCGGCAGCAGCAAAGAAGAGTTCTCTGGAGGGATGCAGCCTGGCTTCAACCCTCTGAGCAAAGTGCTATGACGCTCAGAGGAGCTATAGAACATATCTCTGTTGTTTGGGCCTTTCTTGACACAAATCTTTCCTGTCCGTGCCTGCTGGAGGGGAGTAATATCCCAGTCCATCCTCCTGGGATGGCTTGCATGGGTATAGCGGGCTAGAGGGAGGCATCTAACAATATCCGGTAACAGGATCAGTTTCTCCTTTCTTTGGAAGAGTCTCTGCTCAACACGAGGTCTCGGCTGAGAACTCTTGTCAATGGCTTCGCTAAATAAGAACATGGGTTTCTTATGGGTAATGGCGTCAGCAGACTGCAAGGGCTGTCCATTCATCAGACTTAATAAAGTCTCATTGTCCTGAGCTACCAAGATGGCTTGGCGGAAGGATGGCAGAGCATATTGGGGAAAAAGTACATGGGACAAATCTTTTTTAAATTTTGGTTCAGCAAGGGACCCTGCAAATATTTCATACTCCGGGTCCTCTCTGATGTTAACTGCATCAAACAGACAAAAAAAACAGAATTCAATACAAGTGAAATCAAAGATTCTGTCAGCAAATTGCGCAAGCATCAGATTGCGCAACAATAGCTTCTATGCGCAAACTATCCAGTTGTGCCAACTCATCCTCTTGTGCAAGTCATCAGATTATGCTGAATAACTTGCACAAAGCATCAGTTTGTGCTGGACAGCCTTGCGCAAATCTGCAGACTGCGCTGACTTTTGCCAGCGCGTTCTAACCGATTGCGCAAGAAAATAGTCTTCATAAAAATGAAAACTATTGGGTTTTTTTGCAACTGAAACCCTAAATAGGGCGGCGCAGTATGACCAAATCTCTAAAAAGAGACAGGTTCGAAGGATCAACAGTGTTAAAGAACCCTAAAAAAGGGTCTTTCGATCTGATTTACTACCTTGCAGTGCTGGATGAGCAATTTCATGTCGAGAAGGGCGCGGCACAGCCCGAGCCGAAGACTCGGCGGGGGCTTGCCTTTCTCGACGGCGGAGCGCTTTGGAGCCATTGAGATCGACGGAAAGAAGAAGAAGAGTCAGGAAAGCTCGGGAAGTTTTCTCTTTCGAAAGTTTGAAAGCAAGTAAAGAATAGTAGAGAGAGAACTGAGAACTATTTATAGTTTTCCAAAATAAACAAACTCCTCAGATTGTGCCGAATAAACAGGGACTAATTCCTCCGATTGCGCAGACAGGTCATCATATGCGCAACTTGATTTAAAAAATCAAAATTCAAAGTATTTCGAAGCTTTGACTATTTTCAAACTTCAAAAACTTTGAAGGGGGTCTTGTAGGTCCTAAAAATCAAGTTGCACCTATCAACAAAGTCATGAAAATCAAATTATACATCCTTCAAGTGAAATGCGCAGAAGACATATTGCACACCAACTCGATTGCGTAGGCTGAACTGCGCACTCATCCAAGTGCGCAAGCTGACGTGGCCTCGTCATCATTATCTGACAGAGAATCAGATCTTCTGACAACTGACAGCACGGAGAACGAGAAAACTGTTTGTTTATCGTACAGCACAGTGCTCGAGGACAGCTGTGTATGCAGCGTAATCTGCCAGACTCTTTGCAGCGCAGTCCATCTCAGCGCAGTCTATCCCAGCGCAATCCGAAGCCAGCGCAATTCAGGTGGCGCACTCCATCAAGATAACTGACAATATACACGTGGCCTTCATGCCATCAATTACTCACCATGTGACGACCGTCTGTACACGATCAAGCGTATTTCAATCAAACAATACCACGCGTCACATACAGATGGTCCAGATCGAGTAACTGCCTGCGCAGTTCATTGCTTGCGCAATCCAAAGTGTGCGCAATCCAACCTGCGCAAGCCAGAATAACTAAAAAGTAGTTATTTTTAGAACTCTATAAATAGAGTTTCAAGTCCTTCCTAGAGGGAAACACATACACATATATATCAGAGATCATCACCCGAGATCAGGAGTTCTTGCCAAAGTGTTGCTGCAATCTTCAGAGGCTATCGTCTTCAAAGTTCACATCATCCAAGGGATAAAGCGATCGTCATTCAGATCGGATTCCTATAGTTGTACTTTTCCAGAATTCTTGTAATCTATCAACTTTTGTTTTTGTAAACATTGAATACTCTATGTGTTAAGTGAGTCCAGTAGATGATGTATATTAGTATTTGGTTAAGGGTCTGGTTAGTTGGCCTGTATATTTTAGGCCTTGTTTAACTTAAGAATTAAGCATGGTTGGATGGGCCGGTTTACTTGGGCTATGAAGAGTTGGGCCAATGATTCTGTGTATGAGTATATCTTGTTATTTAATTTCCATTATACTTTAGGAATTAGTTTTAAAAGATTTTGGTATGAGTACCTGAAGAGTTATATTGTATCATTTATAATATTAAATTAAAAATCTAGTTAATTAGTGTTGAATTAATTAGGCAAGTATGTTTTAAACCAGTTGATGCACTGTCTCTAAATATCTTAGAATATTGATATTCATCCATGACAACTAATTAATCTACTAGTTAAGTTTCTAGCTAATAGAAATACTAGATTAGCAATGATAGAATTAATCCTAACCAACTTGTACAAAAATCAAGAGGACTCACAGATCAACCTCCTACTCGATCACCCTGAGTAAGGCAAGTATACTCCTCGGATTTGTCCATTACTTCATGTCTTATATTTTTCTATATTCATGCTTGTACCTTCTTGTTGACACGATATTGCACGGTCTTATATTGTATCTTGTTTCATGAGTACTTGTGTCTAGGAGGAAAAATACTACAGATGTGTGATCAAACTCGAGTTACAATTCATGTGAATAGCTTAGGCCCCGTATCGTGCACGTGGGACCTAAGTCGTACCATTTCATGTTCTCTGAATCTACCCAAGCCGATCACACACTCTGGATGTATTTCGATATATTGCACATGTCAGGTTCATTGTATATTTCATGTTCAGGTTTCATTTCATGTTCCCTGTATTTACTTTTTAATATTCATGTTCAGGTTTCATTTCATGTTCTCACTTCTCGTACTTTATATTTTTCCTGTATTCAGTTCCATATCATGATGTTCATGTTCATTTCCTTGGATATACTTACCTCCGCTCCTGACTGTATATGTTGCAGGTGTACTTGCAGGGTATCACTTTACCTTATGGGCCAGATTTCGGGATCTTATCTGAGCAGGATGGAGACACGACTTTGCTAGAGGCTTCAGGTTTAGACTACTTAGCTTTACTCATAGATATTGGTTTTTAGAGTTCATAGCATATTTTTTTCCTGTTGACTCTGGTACCTTCATGATATATGGATTTGTGGATCATGGTGATCTATCTGGGAACGTTTTTAGATGTTGTGATTGTGCACATTTATATTTATCTGGTTAGATTTCCCTAGCTTGGTACAGCTTACTTCTTCGTGTCTAACGATGAAGGCTGGACATGTCTGACTCGTGTCCGATTATTCGGGAGCGGGTCGTGACAACTACCAATGTGATAAGCCGCTATTGATGGTAAGTTCGGCGTCCTTTGGATACTTGAGGCTTGTACGGGGCGAAGGTCGGGTTATCCAATTTGAGAAAAGAAAAAAGAAACAAGTTAGTCCATTCCGGCGCGAATACGTCAATGACCTTCATATAGTTAAGGAACGGTGGGACGAAAGTGCATGAACAATATATCCTGTACATTGTGTACTTATAACATAACAGGGAAAGATGGTAGGCGTATTCACCTTGCGTCGGTGCAAGGGTGAGTGCGTCGATGTTGGTAAGAAGTCACAAAACAACACGAGAGTGCTATTGGTTGCCTGCTTGCTTATGCTAATCATCGATAACATTCTTGCCATGATAACCTGCTTTACTACTTTCGAATATGCCATGAACTGATCCTAAGGCAAGGATAGAAAGATCACTAAATTGTATGCTTCATGATTCAATATATCTACTTAATGTCGGTTTAGGTAAAGTGGGTCTTTGATCAGTACAACGAGGACGAAAGTACTAATCCTCCACTAGTTTGCTCGCAGGTTCAGGGAATGGTCTGCTTACGGCGGAGCTTCGCTTGAACGCGCTGAGGCATGGATTGTCGTAGCATATTGAGACGTGCGACCGCATTGATGCTCAGACTTGTAACATAATGATGCGGCCGAGATATAGAAGACATGATGTATGGAACGGTGAAATCATTTGTGGGCAAGGGAGAACCTGAGTGCTGTAAGTTAATCTAGCAAATTCAGTTGGGCTATTGAAAGCCTTTGTAACCTCAGTTCATTTATCAATAAAAAGAATTGCTTTATATCTCTGTTTCTTCCGTTGCTAAACAATCAAATCAAAGATAACCATTTGAGAACTTGTCATCTTGACTTATACGAGTGAAATTCTAGACTCATATGACATCACACCATCAGCGAGGACGAACGATTTAGATAAATCGATGCGAGGACGAGCAATTTTTTGGGTCGGGGCGTGGCACTTTACTCTGTTGACGATCTGAGGACGAGACGAACTTGCTCTGACTCTCTAAATGCCTATGAGTGGTGATCTGGGTTTGCCAATCAAGAAGCCATCGAAGACCCTAAATGAAGAAGGACTTCTTCTATTTATAGGCGGGCACATATACGATGTGCGCAGGGGTGTTTGGCGCACATAAGTGCTGCGCGTACGAGATTTATGGAAAATTTGTTGTAACTGTACTGTTGGGGTTTTTGATAAGCTGACATGTGGCAGTTATTGGGATTCTTTTTTTGCCAAAATCCTGCATGGTTGGCACCCGCTCGTTAACATGACTGAGTCAATAACACGTGTCGTGTGCACACTACTCAAGGATCTCATTTTGTTTAAACAGAATAGATCTGATTGTATCTGAAGAGATACAGTTTGAATAAACTGGATTTGATTTGTATCTGAAGAGATGTAGTTTGAACAAACTTGATTTGATTATATCTGAAGATGGTTGCCTAGCTGGCCATGTGGCATCTTTTGAAAGTGCCAAGCTGTGAACAGAAATGTGCGTCGAAGAGTAGCATCCACGAGACTGCGCTTCTGAAGCCTTTGGAAGCTGCGCTTCTGGAGCCTATAAAGGTTATGGTTCTGGAGCCTATAAAGGCTACACTTTTGACGTTGATTTTGACAGACATCTAATATTTGTTTCCTGACATCAGATGGTTTGACAACTGATAATTTTGATAGCTATCAATCGAAAATAGTTGTCTACTGTCAGTTTTATCAGTGTGCCATTAATGATGAAGTGATGGCCCAAAGTAAGTGCTTCGTTCAGAGCGCTGTGCTTTTGGGACTCTGTGACCCTGCGCTTTGTAGGGCTCTAGAGCACTGCGCTTTCGGGTCTCTAAGGCGCTACGATTTTGGGGCTTTTATTGAGTCAGACGCCTCCTTAACTGCTGCCACTTTTTAAGCAATAATGACTAAAGACTTAGTCAAAAAAAGTCTCATTAATGAAATTCATTGAGAGGAATACTAGGTTCATCCAATCAATTCGGGGCTTTTGATTTACTGCCACTTGGCATGTGGATTGGACCACATTTGCCTATAAATTGGGGCATGTTAAGGGCCCAACTCATTCGTGCACCCTTCATTTTGTCAGAGACATGTTGCTCCTGGATGAGTCTTCTCCTTGGCTAGCTTACCAAAGCTTATGCCAGTCGGGGGCTAGGATTGTAGAACTTTTTGTTCACAAAAGTAGCAAGCTTGATGATGTAGTCTTCGAAAAGAACATTGTTGTGCATGAGAAGAGTTGTCCCTGTGTACTAACTAAGCTCGGGTTCAAAACAGTGCCAAGTGTCATTAATGATGAACACTGGGTTTGGGATTTTGATGTGCTCATCCATCGTTATGCTGGAAGAGCCGCAGAGTAGCATGTGACGTGCCTGTGCTGAGACGAGGAAGCGATTCGCTCTGACGAGGAAGGAATTCGCTCTGACATCTTTGTTCGGTATGCTTTTATGTCCTGGGTTTTTGTATGCTGTGCAGTTCAAGTGCTGCGCTTTTGTATGCTAAGTAGATAACTTTATGTAATCATGAAGAATCTGTAATAGACTCGTGTAATCATGATTAAGTAAATAAAGAATTCCTCTTCATGCATTTGTGCTTTCTGTGTGCAGTGACTTTTTGTTTTGCCTGCGCTTTTGTAGACACTGCACTTTTTTATGCTTCTACAATGGCGCATCTTTTGGATTGTAAAAGTTAAAGTAAGACATTCCTTCTCAACGAGATTATATCTAAGCTCAGCACCGATCATCATACGGCTCAAATAATAGATGACTTGTTCATGCCCTTCATTATTCTTTCGAGCAAACAACGCACCAAGAGAATGTTCCTTGTACGAATATATAACACGAATGGTTTACCCACAACTGGAGCCACCAATATTGGAGGACCTCGATAATCAATGCATACCCGAATCTTTCCATTTTTCGTCATAAACGGGACAATATTAGCAACCCAATCAGAATGTTGTTCTTTTCGAACAAAGTCACTGTCTATGAGTTTCTTTACCTCAGTCACAATAGCTTCCATCATATCTAGATGGAACCACCGTTGCTATTGCTTTACGAGTTTAGCATTAGGATGTATATCAAGACGATGCATTGCTCTTTGTGTGTCAAGCCTAGGCATATCTTCATAACTCCAAGCAAACACATCTATATACTCTTTAATGAGCTCGAGAAGAGAATGTTTATTTTCGTAAGATAAACTTTGCTGATGAATATTGGTTTAGGCGATTCTAAGTCACCTATAGGTATGTACATGATTTCTTCTTCCGGAATACATCCTTTAGAAGTTTGATACGTGGAGGTTTATTTACAACATGTGCTCCTGCAACGATCATAGCATGAGTTAGATCGATCACCAGGGGATCATCCTGTTGAACTGGATGCTTGTTACGACGGAGGTCAACCACGAACGGTTCGTCTTTCTTAGTCCTTAGGTCAATCACCAGATGTTCCTCCTTCTTTGTCCTCAGATCAATTACTAGAGGCGCCTCTTTCTTGATGTTCATTTTATTCTTGCGTAGATCAACAATGAACGGTGTACTACCCCCTCTAAGAACCTCCTATGAAGTTCTGACAGGCTTCTTCCATACGGGACCTTTCAAATATATAGAAAAGGACTCTTCCACTGGTTCTTTCCACACATGGCCTTTCAAATATATAGCTAAAGGTTCTTCATTAGTTTGATCAGTAGATGCTTCTTCCAGCTCGCCGTTAACGTCCTCCTCCTTGTCTACCACCAGATGTGATGGTCACTACGCCAAAACAGACGTTTTTGACAGACCAAAACCGTCGTAAATCACAATTAACGACAATTTTGATCCGCCAGAGCATCCGTCGTTAATAGCGCATCCTAAAATATAAACGACTTATGAATTGTCGTTTTCTAGATGACATCAACAACAGTTCTTGTTTGTCGAATAAAAATGGAGTAAAACTGTCAAATAATTTGTAAACTCGCCAGCTATATTTTTTCCATTTCAACAGTTAAGACCTGCCATTTTTTTAGCAAACAAAATTAAAAAAAAAACTCAAATCATTCTATATCAAAACTGTTTAAACATGTTCGTCCTCTGCATAAAACTAGAATACATCTGAAAATAAAATTTTATATAAACATCAACAATCACCAACAACGAAAGAAGCTCAATCAAAATTGTATTAAATAATAAATATATCGAGTTTACATAGCAATATTCGATCAAAGCAAAAAATAAAACCCAATGTCGCTAGCTCTTAATGACTTAGTTCTTATGATGAACAAAAAAAGAAGTCCGGCAGTACCGGCAGTAACACATGTGTAGCTGAATGTATAAAGAACCTTGTTCATATGCATCCCTGAGAGAAATATCTTTACAAGATGGAAATAAAATATGGCTACATAAATGATGGTAAATCAACACCATGCATCATACCAAAAAAGTCCAGAGAAAATGCTAATGCCACAAGGGTTAAGGATGGAAGCGGCCAGCGAACAATCCTTTCCTTCAGTGTACAATTACATGCCCAAACTATAAGCCGATCAAGCAAGTAACTATTGCCATTACCACAAGCTGCATCATATAGACGTCCCTTCAGTGACCACTGTATTAAACAGATCGAGAGAACAAGAGACGTATATCAAGAATACAAAAGATAACACATACCTTAGAATCCCTTCGGGGTCAAAAGGGGCTTGACACCATGAGGGGGCATCATATGGGAGCAGGCCGTTCTCCGGAAAATGAATTTTGCATTGCTATAAGAAACAACAAAATGACTAACATGATACTTAGCGGGAAGGAAAGAAAAGATGGAAATCGGAGATCTTCCATAAACAGGCCGCTTGTATAGATGTCAAATTTCCACTATTTTGCGATCAACCATTCCGACAGTATTGCAGTCAGGACCTGTATCACCCCTGACTCCGCATTTTACCTGAAGATTCTCAAGTGCTATTAAATTCTGGTGGTTAAAGAAATAGGAATATGTCAAAGTAAAAAAGAAAAAAAAATACAAAAACCTTCAAAAACTATATTACAGGTCAAATACTTTAAACCATCAAAGCACTAATGTTGTGAAAGTAGCAAAAAAAAAAATAATAAGCGATGCAGAGAGGCCAAACCTGGAAACTTATCGAGAATGTCTCAATTGTAGAGCCCGGTCCTGATAGATGGTACTTCCAATCAGGAACCTACACGCCATACAAGAGGGCCATATAGATTACTAACGATGTACATCCAACCAACCTAAGAAAGGAAGCAAGTAATCAAAATGTTGAATTAGCATGCCATAATTAGTGAGTCTAAAAAAATTGAAATTGAAATTTCAGCTTACATAACCAGGAGAGTGTGTAGTGTTTAGTTAGATTTTTGCTCTTGTAATGCCTCTAGGAAAATATTACAAATCTCAGACTTGATTCTAGGTTGAGTATTTATTTATTCTTCTTAAGAAAACTAGTACACTAAATTTACATGTAACATAGTTCTTCTGGAAGAAACGAATAAAACTTACAGTTGAAACCGATATTTTCTCAGTAAGGACCATCCAGAACAAACCTCATCATCACTTTTAAGCTAAATTCCACATACTGCGACGAAGAGGTAGGCTATTATATTTCCCTGCAGGGAGAAGAGTGTGCCAATTAGTGGCATGCATACTTCCATAACACTCACTTCCGAAGGTGGTCAAAAATGGAAGACAACTACAGAATCTTGGTTGCACTATTGCAGTTATATATTAGTGAAAATATCATTTAAATGGAAGACAATCCCAGACTTGAGTCTAGGTTGAGTATTTACTTACAAGCATAAGTAAGACAATTACAGAATCCGGTTGCACTATTGCAGTTATATATTAGGACTTTATATGCCTCTATTGTAGCATTTAGAAGTCCAAGTGCTTCACTATATTGCTTCAATTTGATCGTTTCAGAGGCTCTTCTCAATAATGTAACTGCTAGTGATGTTTTGCTTAATATATATTTGAAGAAGAAGAAGAAGAATAAATGCTTGTTAAATGCTTAATTTAGATGATGATGTTTTGCTTAATGATATTGGCTGATACTGAAAACTTTATCTGCCAACAGGCTTCAGATGATGCTTGTTAATATGCTAAGTAAGCACATTTGAAGTGGTCATGAGAGCACTTATGGTGGCATCTTTTAGAGGTTTACAGTGGTATGCTATGATGCATGATGACACTGTCCGATATTAGCAATAAAGACGAGTGTTGTAGCTTTGATTATACAAGGACTGTAGGAGTTGCAAAAACAGAAAGCTTATATATTGTACAACCCTATGAATGCTAATTAACTGTAACATGTGCGTCACTGAGTTAAAAGTCCTGAACTAAAGGTTTCTTCTATCTTCATTGTCACCAAGATAAATTATAGAAGTCCAAAACTAAAGGTTAACATGGTTTGCACTCTCATTATCAGGGTCGGCAGTTTTGGATTGTAGTATTGGTTGGTATCGAATCGTATCGGCCGTATCAGATCGGTATCGGCCAATACCGCAAACTATGGTTTCTATGTTCACAAGTCATCTATTATTGGTCAGTTCAAGTTAAAATGTTACCCTTAGTCACCTGTGCAGTTTATGACACATTGACACTTTAAGACATCTCATTGCCATCAAACATAACTGTCAAATGTATGATTGGATCAACATTCCAATAGAATCGAGGTTGTTGGAGTAAATCCCTTGTTATATATGGTAGTCTAATTTTATTGCACTTAAGGACTATAAAAGAATTCTGATGAGTCTTTAGAAACTTATGAGCTTTCTAGTGAGGATCCGAAAGAGTACATGTAGGATTGTTTTGCCAAGATCTAGTTTATAGATCAGCATGCGGTACAAACACACAATTTACCTTTTAGCTAGTAAAACCTCTTTATTGTATAATGATTTCCTATTTCATGTGAAACTTTAAGGGGATTTTTTATCAATATACTGGAACTGAAAGCTTTTGCCATTATGAAGAAACATGGACAATTGAATATCTCCAGCACCCCTCATTTTTATGAGGGCTGTGGTTTACTTTGATCATATAAAACCCTCTTTAGAGCTTCTGAGTAATAGAAACAATGAATAAATAATAGTACTTCCCAAAAACTTAGGATTGGAAGATGGTATTTCATATAAGCATACAGATTGGCAGATGAGCATATGGATAACCAACTAAAAATTTCAGAAATGTCACCTCCCCAGGACTCTGTGCCTTTGTTTTTGGTTCCTACGGGACAATTTTACTATCTACGCTCTACAATACTCAAATACTAGCATATTAGCAATAATACATTTCAAGCAATTTTTACATGAAATTACGAGTACAATTCACCATTGATAAGATGTAATCACCGAGCCATCTATTGCAGTCAACATAGTTGGAGTGAACAGATATTGTAAATACCTTGATGAGAAAAGAAAATGAATTGCTAAATTTTATTGTCTTAAACTAAAGCACATAATAGTTTAACAATACTCCACTACTTGGGTGTGGAGAAAAGGGAAAGAGGGAGAGAGTGCACTATTAAAAATATAGTACATAATATTGGAACTCATAGGAAATTGAAAATATTTTTATGGGAAAATTTGATGGAAGGTCAATCCATGTAAAAGACTTCTTAACATATATCCAGAACTCTACATATACTAGCCAGTTACGATATAGGTACTTAAGACATCCACATCAATTGATAAGTTCAAAAAACTTATTTACCTTTCATCGACCAGATCTTCATAGTATTATCCACACCATAACTTATAATGCGTTATATGTTAGAAGGATGGAAGTCCTAAAATATGAGGTTCCCTCAAGTAGTTAACCACTGACAGTCGTGTAAACCAAAAATAAAGGAAGTTGTTTTCAGCACTTACAACAATATCAAAATACATATCCCAGTTTGTACATTCCATAACCCGACAAAATCATCCTATTTTTTTGAAATAACACCCGACACATTGCAGTGTCAAAGGATTGTGACAGATGTGTAGTTTTTCCTAGCTTGCTGGCAGAGATCACAAGTGAAGGTTTCAATGCTTGGGTCTGAATCTCATTTATTGAGTCTCCGTAGCCTACAAAGCTCTGCATAGTTTTTTTTTCATGGAGATGAATTGAACACAAACTTTGTTATTGCCGGGGCACAATTTTTCGATGGAAAACTGAGAATTCGTAACAATTGTAAAAACAATCGTTATTACGTAACACTTCACAGAAGGTACGTAACAAAAATTCCACTAATGCAACACTTCACAGAAGGTGCACAGATTTCTACCAACGCAAACACTTCACCGAAGGTGCGCTAATAGAATTCTGATAAACGAAGATTGCAAGACTTCACAGAAGGTGCACAGATTTCTACCAACGCAAACACTTCACCGAAGGTGCGCTAATAGAATTCTGATAAACGAAGAAGATGACAGGCGAAAGATGGAAAAACTCATGCTGGGGTGAATGATCACCGTTGCTCAAAGCTTTATTCGCCCCACACGAATAGCTTCCAGGAACCAGCAAGTTCAGAGAACTTGGAACACTCTTGCTCTTCTAACTCCTCGGATGAGCACGAACTCCCGTGCAAAACTCAACGCTGGTACAATACCTCTCTTCTCTTTTACAGCTTCTAAACACTTGTAAACTTTCTGTCTACTACTTGTGTATTAGTTCCTTACTGTGGGAGAGAAGGAGGAGACCTTATATAGGCCCCTGCAACAACTGCCCGGTTAGCACAATGTTAGGGACGTGGAAATAGCCACCCCGAACATGGAGCAACCGTTCATAACATGCAAAGACACGTTCTGCCGCAAGTTGCGCCACTCGCGTAACCAGCGTGATTTGCACTTTACGCACACAGCCATTTTATACAACTTGCGCATACTACGCATTCTACGCACACTGCGTACGCTGCGTACACTGCACACACTGCGTACTCTACGCACGCTGCGCACACTGAGCGTACTGGGCTGCGTACTGGGCTGCGTAACTGGGTTCGCGTAACGGGGCTCGCGTAACGGACCGCGTAACGTGGTCGCACAAGTGGCTCGCGCAATGAGCGCAACTTAAGCGCACTATGCGCCTAACGACGATGCTGACGTGCTAAGTGCAAAGTGCGCCAACAAAATGCCACATTACGCCTCATAAGCCCTTGAGTCTGAGCCCGAGCTTGAGTCCGTGTCCGAGTCCGAGTCGCTAAGTCCCTATGGGGCTTAGCTCCCATGGAAATAAATTTTCCAAGAGCAAAAAGCTAGAAGCTTACCATGGAGCCTTATTCTTACCTCTTAATAAAATCACCCACATGGTTCCCACCTTTGGGTCACCACCCATGTGCACATCCCAACAATACATAGAAGCCTATATATATTGAGATACCACATGATGCATTTCCGATGTGGGACTAAAACTTCACTAAGCATGTAGAGAACAAGTTCTCTACATGTCAAGAATACAAATGCCCTAACAATCCCCCACATATCTCAATATATATATATGGGTTCGAGTGTTCCCCACAGTGACTGTCCATCATGCATTAGGAGAGATGTCGTGATGACTTGAATCTTTCCGCATGAGAATGGACTAAGCCTTGAATTCTGCATCGTAGCTGAAGTTGTTCCCACTCACATAATGTAATCACATGTGCTTCTGGCTATGCACATTAAAAGCCTTGTACCAGCCTGGTTTCAGTGTATACTTTTGGGCGTCTACAAGTTTACCCTCAAGAGACGGCCTGATATCTCTGTCCATACACTATAGGTGAGTTCATTATAAAGAGACATGGCATGGAACGCTTTATGCTTCCCTTGCGGTGCTACGCCGCTATGACATGGCCTGAAGCCAAGGCATTACCCCTCCCTGGGAATCATCCCATATCTGGGAACCTTTGTAGTGCCATACTACTGTGGCATGAGGCAACTGCCTCTTTGTAGTGCCAAACTACCCAGCATGAAGCCTTAGGCTCCCTTGCGGTGTTACGCCGCAACGACATGGCTTGCAAGGCCGAGGCTTTATCCCTAACCGGGTAACTCATCGTGGTGTCGTGCCACTGTAACATGAGGAACTCCTCCTCTTTGTAGTGCTGACTACACCCCTCTTTATTTTTAACATACAGCATTAGGCTAACTGCCTATTTGCGGTGCTACGCCGATGTGACTTGGCCTGCAAAGCCGAGGCTTTATCCTATTCCTGGGCAGCACCCCACATATAGGAACCTCATCGTGGAGTCACCCCACTGTAGCATGGAGTTTCACTCCTTGTAGTGCTGCTCTACCGTGCTTCCTGTAAAGCACGCCAGGCATTCACTCTGCCTGAGAACTCATTAAGGCACTTAAGCCAACCTTCCCACAGGAACCGTTTTCCGCAGAAAACAATAGACAACAGTGATTATAGGTCCGTAACCTCTCCATGCCCAATAGAACATATACCCACCGTTCCTGATATTCTTCCAGTTAATGGTCCTCCCTTGAACCAAAAGCTAGATGCCTAGTAGATAAATCTTTGAACTAATAGCATAAAACTTTATGGTAGGAATACAATAACTAATATCAGAATACCTTCAAGCCCATTTTACATGCTGAGTCATCGACCAGCTGGCGCTTGAGGCCCTTGGTGAACGGATCCGCCAGGTTTTCATGACTCCGAACATCAATTACTGCAATTACACCTCTCTTGATAAGATCGTGTACTGCCCTGTGCTTTAACCGCACAGTCCTCTTCTTTTCGTTGAGAAGGTCATTTGATGCCACCGCCGCAGTCGCCTGGTTGTCGCAGTATATCGGTATTGTCGGTATTTGCGCCCCAACCACTGAAAAATCATACATGAGCTCCCGAAGCCATTCTGCTTCCTCGGCTACGGTGTCAAGTGCAAAGAACTCAGATTCCATGGATGACCGCGAGAGCATTGTCTGCTTCTTCGACTTCCATGATATAGCAGCTCCATCCATTGTAAAAATATATCCACATGTGGACCTCTCGCTCTCCAAATATGAGCACCAGCTGGCATCACTGAAGCCTTCCACTACCTGCGGATCTCCGTTGTAGTACAGTGAATATGTCTGAGTCTTCTAGAGATATCTCATAACCCGTTTCACAGCCTTCCAGTGTTCAACACCAGGGTTGCTCGTGAAATGACTCAGCATTCCTACGGCGAAAGCTATGTCAGGCATTGTGGCAGTAGTATCATACATCAAACTCCCGATTATGCTTGCATACTCCAGCTGCCTGACGCTTTTCCCTGAATTAGGCTTCAGCTTCATATCACACCTGTACGGCGTATCGATCCCTGAAGGATCCCGATACCCATAACGTGTGATCATCTTCTCAATATAATGAGAATGTGACAGTGCTAGTCCAGTGTCTGTCCGGATAATCATGATCCCTAAGATCACATCAGCTTCCCCCAAGTCCTTCATACTGAACTTGCTCGAGATGAACCTCTTTGTCTCCGTGATACAGCTCATATACGTACCTAGGATAAGCATGTCGTCCACATACAGACAAACGATCACACCTCTTCCATCAGCGAACTTCGTGTAAACACACTTGTCCGTCTCGCTGACCATGTAGCCATTTGACCTTATAACCTTGTCAAATTTCTCATGCCACATCTTGGGAGCCTGTTTAAGACCGTACAAAGATTTTACCAACTTGCAGACTTTGTCTTCAAGACCCTTGACGACAAATCCCTCTGGTTGTTGCATATAAATCTCTTCGGTCAGCTCGCCATTTAGGAAAGCCGTTTTCACATCCATCTGATGTATCACCATCTTATGTATCGCTGCGAGAGCAATCAACATTCTGATGGTAGTCATCCGGGCTACTGGAGCATACGTGTCAAAGTAGTCGATTCCCTGCTTCTGAGAAAACCCCTTGGCTACTAGCCTAGCCTTGAACTTGTCAATAGTTCCGTCTGCTTTCATCTTCTTTTTGAAGATCCATTTGCATCCGATGGGTTTTGCTCCTTCAGGAAGATCAACCAACACCCAAGTGTTATTGTAGGATTCAATTTCATTGTCAATCGCCTCCCTCCAGAAAACCTCGTCTCTGGTCATCATCGCCTCATCATAGGTAAGCGGATCTGCTTCCACATGATAGGTGACAAAATCACTTCCGAAGTCCTTCGGCCTCCTCACTCGCTTCGTTGACGGCTCAGCGAGATCTGGTTCAACCGTCGTTTCAACAACATCTTCTTGGACCACATCTTCATTGAAGACCTGCGCACCCTCATTATTCTCCGGAACATCTGCAAGAATAATATTCTTGTGCCTTGCAAATTTGTCTTCAAAATATTCTACGTCGCGAAATTCAATAATATGATTTGACTCAATATCAAGAAATCTCCGAGCACCACTCTTCTCGGCATACCCCAAGAAGATCGTCTTAGTAGTCCTTGTCCCAAGCTTCTGAATCTTCAGATCTGGAAGCTTGACATATACCAGACACCCCCACACTCGAATGACATTCAAGTTAGGTCTGACTTTGAACCAGAGTTCATGAGGAGTAATGTCAGAAGTTGCATGAGGCACCCTATTCAGAATAAAAGTGGCCGTCAGTGCAGCTTCTCCCCAGTAGCACTTAGGAAGGCCGTCAGTGCAGCTCTTCCAGACTTGGTAATGTTCTCCATCAAACTTTTCTAACTTACAAAAGTCAGAATTGAAGAGTGAAACATTAACGTTTTTTATCGTAGCAATAAAGCTTTGAGATTGTTATTGCCGGGGCACAATTTTTCGATGAAAAACTGAGAATTCGTAACAATTGTAAAAATAATCGTTATTACGTAACACTTCACAGAAGGTACGTAACAGAAATTCCACTAATGCAACACTTCACAGAAGGTGCACAGATTTCTACCAACGCAAATACTTCACCAAAGGTGCGCTAATAGAATTCTGATAAACGAAGATTGCAACACTTCACAGAAGGTGCACAGATTTCTACCAACGCAAACACTTCACCGAAGGTGCGCTAATAGAATTCTGATAAACGAAGAAGATGACAGACGAAAGATGGAAAAACTCCTGCTGGGGTGAATGATCACCGTTGCTCAAAGCTTTATTCGCCCCACACGAATAGCTTCCAGGAACCAGCAAGTTCGTCGGAGAACTTGGAACACACTTGCTCTTCTGACTCCTCGGATGAGCACGAACTTCCGTGCAAAACTCAACGCTGGTACAATACCTCTCTTCTCTTTCACAGCTTCTAAACACTTGTAAACTTTTTGTCTACTACTTGTGTATTAGTTCCTTACTGTGAGAGAGAAGGAGGAGACCTTATATAGGCCCCTGCAACAACTGCCCGGCTAGCACAACGTTAGGGACGTGGTAATAACCACCCCGAACATGGAGCAACCGCTCAGAACATGGAAAGACACGTTCTGCCGCAAGTTGCGCCACTCGCGTAACCAGCATGATTTGCACTTTACGCACACAGCCATTTTACGCAACCTGCGCACTCTACGCACACTACGTACGCTGCGTACACTGCGCACTCTACGCACGCTGCGCACACTGGGCGTACTGGGCTGCGTACTGGACTAAGTAACTGGGCGGGCGTAACTGGGCTCGCGTAACGGGCCGCGTAACGTGGTCGCGCAAGTGGCTCGCGCAACGAGCGCAACCCACACGAATATATGTATATATATATATATATATATATATATATATATATATATATATGTATATATATATATATATATATATGTATATATATATATATATATGTATATACATATATATGTATATATATATATATATATATATATATATATACATATATATATATATATATATATATATAATATGTTATGTTCATATATAATATGTTATGTTCATGTTTGTTCTCAGGTTACTGCCCTTTCCAGCCCCTCTCACAACAGCCCTCACCAGCACACACACACATAGGCCTCTTCTTTACCTTTGTGTTATACACATGTATGTATATTAAAAAAAAAAATATATATATATATATATATATATATATATATATATATATATATATATATATATATATATATATATATATATATATATATATATATATATACCCAAAAAAAAGAAAAAAAAATATATATATATATACCCTAATGTATATACTTTTGAATGTATATGTATGTGTATATATTGGTAGTGTTATAGGTATAGCCTATGGATTAGTGAGTCAGTTTAGGAATGGCCTAATAGGCCTAACTTGGCAAAGTTGACTAGCAAGTTGACCAAGTTGACAAAAGTCAACTTTGGGTCAAACTTGATCTAAACTTGACTCAAATGGACTTAAAATGACTGATAACTTGAGTTTGACCTAAGTTTGGAATAATAGACTAGTTGACTTAGGGTTGACCTAGTTTGACCAGAATGGTTGACCAGGGTTGACCAAAGTTGACCAAGGGTTGACTTTGACCCAGAATGACCTAGAATTATTTAGAATGCATTGTAATTTTCTCTAAATTCATATTGGATACTTTGTAACCTATGGTTGCTCTAAATATGACTCAGATACTCTGGTTCGGACTCATATTCTCATCAGACATTCGGGATATCAGGTGAGTACATTCTCTGACCGTTTCATACTTGTTAGGAATTATATTCTTGTTATAGACTAATTTACTTGATGTTGACACGATGTTATCACGGAGCAAAAAAAATTTATTGGATCAATCTTCCAATTCAATGAGTATGAGTAAAGGATCTATGGATGAAGATATAAAAATCTATTTCCAATCGTAACTAGATCTTTAATTTTTGTGTTGTAAAGAAAAGATTGAAGCAAAATAGCTAGAAAATGATGGTTTTGGTTTACTAGAACGATCGGCATATTGTTTCAGCTCGGTGGAAACCAAGTTCTTTTCCTCAGGATCCCGCGTGTGGAAATAGGGGACGAAGTAGTACTATATGGATCTTTACATGAGATGTTATCCCCCTCGGTTGCATCGAATACATCATGTCATGTGCTTTTCACGAACATTATATATTTCATGGACTCTTATTATTCATGTACACTCATGTGCTCTCATGTACTCTCATGATCTCATGAGCTTCATGTATAAACTTTCATGTATAATAACATAACCTGTCTAGATCCTTGTCTATTGATTGGGGTACGGAGGAGTAGAAGTAGTCATGTGAACAATTCCAAAGTAGTGTAATCATGTGCAAACTCTGTAGTGTAATCATGTACAAATTAACCCGTTCACATGTCTATCTTGTACTCTAAATTACTAGTCACTTACAGTTCTCTATTACCATACCTAAATATTTCCTGTTATCAAATTCTCTCTTCTTCTTCATGTTTATTCTTACAGTTTCCATGTACTTTATTCTATAACATGCTTTACATT
Organism: Iris pallida; assembly: GCA_029216955.1. NCBI lineage: Eukaryota > Viridiplantae > Streptophyta > Magnoliopsida > Asparagales > Iridaceae > Iris > Iris pallida. The sequence goes on along the minus strand of JANAVB010019600.1, from coordinate 420,718 downwards.
TCTTGTCATGATATGAACTATGTGAGAGATATGTATTCGTTTCTGTCCTGATTGGACCCGTTGAAAATATTACAGAGGATGAGGAGGAGTTCTGCCCATGTGAAATCCCTAAATTTCTACTATATTTTTTTATTAAAATTTGTACGAATTTAAAATTTTGTAGTGTATGTCGCGTAGTCGTATTGTACGTCGTGCACAAAATTTCATTTTTCGTAATTGCTCGACGAGTGCGAATATGTGCGAGCATACATATTTTAGAAAAATATTTTTTCTATTTTTATATAGTTCAAATAATATATATAGTAATTATTTGTATTTTACTTAAAGTTTATTTTATGCAAATAGAGATACATTAATTTGAATTTATATATATAATTCTATTTTCAAAATTTATTAATATTAATATTTTATTATTCAAAAAGATATTTAAAAATATTTATTATTTTCAAAATTATTATTATTGGTATTTTGAAAAATATATTTGGAAGTTATTGTGGCCATTTAAATTTTGATTTAATTTTTGGATTTATTTAAATATATTAAATTGAAATTTGATTTATTTAGTTTGATTTTAAACTATAGGGATATAATTTAATTAGATTTAAATGGAATTTATATTTGGATTTGGATTTGAATAAAGTAGAGAATTATCTAACGGGGTTTTAAACTACTTATAATCCTTATCCAATTGGGAATTCCCACATCCTATAAAAGGCAGGTACTCCTCCAATTCATTATTCATCCACAACAATTTTTTCCATAAATCTACGTGCATCGTGTCAGTGTCCATCCAAAATTCTTACTCCATATTTTACATATATATTATCGTCTCTTCCATGTCGGACACGCCCGACAAAAATCAAATTCCTAATCTAAACCTATTCTAACCATGTCCAAACCCATCCTCGCCGAACCCCCATCATCCCATCACCACCTCTACTCTGCCACGCCTGTCTCCATAGAGTACCACAGACTATCCCGTGCTCTAACAGCCCCTGTCCTCGGCCAACCCAACACCCCTCGACCAAAGCCGATCTCCCTTACCATCACAACAACCACCAGCACAACTCCACTTCTCGCCGCCATCTCTCCGACGAACCGCCAACATGTCACCATCACCAAACCCCTCTCCCTATCCTCTCCGACGACTTCCTCCATAACCCCGTCCCCTGCGACGACACCCACGACCGGTTTCTGATCACCCACAAAACCACCCAGATCGGCGTCGACCACCGCGGTCGTCTCTGTCCACCACCTCCAGGATAAACCCAAAACCCCAAAAATAAACAAATAAACATCCTCGTCCACCACCACCACCGTAACAAGACAGAATAGGAAATCCCATACCTGAGCCATCCGCCGCGGATCCGATTCGGTGGCCTCCAAACACCAGCGCCATTGCCGATCCTCCGTCGCACGCCTCGAGCCCGTGCCGCCGGGACAACCAGAAGCCGCACTGAGCTCCACGGGTGCTCCCCTCTCCCGTCTCTAGCCCGACTCCCTCTTCCCGAGTCCCTCCACCATTACCACCGCCGTTGGGTAACCGCCGCGGCCAGCCTCTCCGATTGTCCGCCGCCGAGTCCCGGCCAAACCCCTAGTCCCCCTAAAAACCCCTTTCTCCACCGGCGTGCACCGCACCCAACCGCCACAGCATCCACTTCCTCCGACCGCATAGCCGCCGGTGAAGCCACCGCAGTCCCCTCCGGCATCCCGAACCCCCTTCACCGCGTTCGCCGCCGACCGACCTTCTCCTCGCTCTTCCACGAGCTGCGACCGCGACCAAGCCGCCGAGCCCGACCCCGTCGGACCGCCGCTCTCACCCCTTCACTTCGTCCCCTTCTTCCTTTTTCCCTCTCTTCCTCTCACTAAATTACTCACTCTTCTCTTCAACTCTCTCTCTCCTTGTGATGTTTCTTTGATATTTTTTTTTCTTTCTTTTTTCTTTTCTCCTTTAAAGAAGACAGTACTGCTGGACTTCTTATGTTATAATGTTTTAATTTATTTTCTTATTTTTTTGTTTGATTGTTTTAATAATATTTTGTCTTCCTTTATAAACACTGTTATTGTTATTATTATTATATTCACTAATATCTTTGTTATTGGTTAGATTTTGTTACTGAAAACTTTGTATGTATATTACATTTATACTTATTAATAATAATATTATTTTTACTACTATAGTTGTATACTATAATTTGAGATACTAGTATATGCACGCAAAATAATGGTATTATTGTTTTTACATATCTATGTATATAAATATTTTGGTTACCAAATATTATTATTATCTTAGGATTTTATACAAGAATAATTAAGTTTCTAAAACAAATATATATAAATATATATTATGGTAGTAACTTTTAAAAATCATTGTTAATCTCAAGAAATGGGTTCTAAAATTTTTCTAAGGTATTTATCTGAGAATTTAATGTAGTATTTTATGTCTAATTATAGCTCTAACCTAAAATATATGATTATATATTCCTAGGTTATTATGAATGAGTTTTTAACTTAAATTATTTTCTGTATATATATCTTAATAAGTAAAAATATAGTTTTAAATATCTTAAAATATTTCTCGATCTTCAAATAGTTAATGAAAGTATATATATTTTTCTCCAAAATTTTATTCTTTTAAATTAATATAGTTTTCTATCTCAAAACCATATTTTTATAAAATTGGAGTTTTTGCCTAGAAACGATTCATCTAAAAACTATATTTTATTTTTACTAATAAAAATATATTTCAAGTATTACAAAACATTTTTTTAAAAAAATCGTAGTCATATTAGGAACTATCCAAATCCCTTCAATTATATATTCTTATCCATAACCAAATCAAATTCTTTCCATCTTCTTGCGAACCTCGAACATCCCTATATCGTCCCTAACCAAACTGATCGTTCTGGACCCGATGCACCGGTCTATACCACCATCAGAGGTTACCTTGCATAGTTGTTGTACCGAAGTCGCAGTCCGTGCCACATTGATCATCGCAGCACACCAGGAGTCTTACCAGGCAAGACACCTTGCCTTTACTGTTTAATTTCTTGCTTAATATCATGCATATTTTATTTCTTATAAGTTGTTCTTTCAAAATCCTATGTAGTTGCAAATTATTATATTTTAGTTTTCTTTATGCATTTAGCCTAGAGTTAAGGGATCACCTTTGTTTGTGCCGCATTCATGGGTCGACACTTGTGTACCACGATGTCACGTGTCTCATATAGATTCGGACTTACGTACCGACCATACATCGGTGCGTACAGGACGAGCATTAGGGTATAACTGCTAATATAATTGCCTAGAAGGCTTAGCGGTTATTAGGAATATCGTGGTGTGGATTCAGCACGAGTAGTGCATGGATAGGGTGAAGACAGTTATTAGGCACAGGGGCTTTCACACCTTTACCTTCGTCTAGCTGCCATTTGTGACTCAGTCGAGAGCTAGTGGCCGTGCACCTATTTACTTTTCTCTACATGCCACTAGTGTCTCGGTTGAAACACAAATGTGCCGTACATTTACCTTCGTCTAGCTACCGTTAGTGACTCATCCAAGAGCTAGTGGCCGTGCATTTATTTTTCTCTAGCTGCCTCTTAGCTCTCACTCGAGTGCTAATGGGCTGTGCATTTACTTTTCTCTAGACGGCACTAGTACCTTGGTTGAAACGCTAAAGCGCCGTGTTTCTAGCTTCGGAAGGCCCTTGTGTGGAACGTTGTCTTCAAAATGCATTTCACATAGAATGGTTAAAGGACCTTTATTTGTTTAGACATATGCAAGTTTCTATTGAGCTAACTATGTTCAGTTTATGGCATGATATTATGTGTCTTGTTACGTCCCTCTGAGGACCTGGTTATCTCGCCAGGTGTGTGCTCTTGTCTTTCGCAGGTATTCTAGCTCTAGCCGTGGTCCTCCCTATTTCTTCGAGGATGATTGCACTTGGATCGTCTTCGCTACGCTCGCCAAACTTATTTCATTTTCCATGTATTTTCTCTTACTTGTTGGTAGTGGATTTGTCTTCGCCCAATATATTGTAATAAGACAATTCTTTATCATTATATGATATCTTTTATTCATTTATTTTTGTGTGGATGAGATTAGTTATGGTTCTACTGCATTTACAGCTTATGTATCCATACGAGGCCTATGTACTTCGTATGAATACATCTGGCATGACTACGTTCCTAGTCATACGTATTTTGGGACTGGGGCGTTACAGCCCAACTTACTATCGAGCTGGCTTAGATGACACCGGTGATTTGGGCCCTCAGGAGGATCCAACAATTGCTGAGGACTTGTCCATTGTCTAGATTAGACTGCTAGACTAGTTATCTTTATTTAGATGTTTTGTCTTTGAGATGTACTTCAGTTATTTGGATTTTGATGTTGTTTAAACATCCAAACTTATTAACTTTCAGTTGTAGTTCTCTGTTGAGATTATTATCCATCTTTTTATCCCTTTATTTCCATCTTAGGTTCTGTGATTGAGTTGTACCTTCTATGTTGTCCTCCTTTTGGAGAGTATATTATTGTACAGGTACAGTTATATTTTGTTAGATGTTGTGACCTAGGACAATGTTCAACCGTCGATACTACGGTGCAGGCTGGACATACCCACTTCTCGTGCCCTTATACTGGGTGCGGGTCGTGGCAGCAGTGTAAAACCCATAACTTTGGATTTTGAATACATGGATTTTATAACGCTTTTGGTTATTAATTATTATTGTTATTACTTTTAGCCATATTTAGAACCCTTCTCTTAGCTAATAACTTAAGCCAATAGATTAGACCCATCCCCTAACCAACCCGAACCCGCTAACCTAATTGACTTAACTATCCATTCAACCCACCCAGTCCCCGCTCAAATCCACTTTCTTAGCCGAATCACCCCCTCCCACGTAACCCATCTTTCTCTACGTATTACTTCCCAGAAACTCTTTCTTCTCCAGAAGAGAAATCACAGAACCCGTCCACCTTTCCAAACCTACTCTTCCTTCTTCTATACTTCTCCAACTCTGAAACCGATCCCATCTCGACACTCCCGCGATGCCCCAGTCGCGTCAACACCCTACTTGGACGTCTTCTCCGTGCTTTTCGACCGACCGTCCCCTCGCCAACCGGCCGACTGCGTCGCCGCTTGCCCGCACGCCAACAACAACCGCCTCCACGCCAACCAGTGCGCCGCCTCACGCGCTGCTGCATCCCGTACGGCTCCTCCATCCGGGCGACAGCCCCTTGCGGCTGTCCCCGCCACCGATCAACAGCCCTCCGCCCGTGCGGCAGCCGCGTATGCCGCTTCTCGGCCGCGCCAGCATTCCCCGACCGTGTCAACGCATTTTTGCACCCCAAGCACGTGTCCCGCGTGCTCGTGCGCGCACTTCCACCGTCTTGCGTGTTCCGTACGACCTCCATACATACGTGTGCATTTCGCATGCGTTCTGAGTCCAAGTCCCTACGTACGTGTGCATTCCACGTGCATGTGCATTACAGAATGTAAAAACCCCATTCGTGTTCCGACCGGAATTGACAGAATAAAGCTCTGTCAATTCCGGGATAGATAGCTAGTTTCTTAACGTGGACCTTATGTTTGTAATAGATTTTGATATTTAATTTATGTGACGATTAGCATATTATTACTATTAATTATGTTGTATCATATAAAATGAATATTAAGTAGTGAGTTATTAGATTAAACGATTAACTAAATTTTTAATTATGACTATCGTAGAATCACGTTATTTTAGATATTAATTTGTTATATCAAAGATTTTTTTAATATAGGCAAAAAAGGGATTTTAGGAAATAAACGCTAATTTTTCTTTGAAGAAAATCCTTAAGTTATTTGTATAACTAAATAATTTTGTATTAGTTATGATATGAAATATTTTTGTAATAAAATCGTTAAATTAGTTTAGTAAGTTTTTATTGTATTAAAAAAAATAAAGGTTTTAAACGATATTTTAATAAGAGTCTTAAATATGTTTCTAAAAACCTTAAGTTCTACTAAATAAATGATTTTCATAATTTTACTATTAAAATGGTTTCTTATTACTTAAAAATATCTATTAAAATTTTTCGTATAGTTTATGCAAATAAATATTATTTAATTTCAAAATATTTCTAAGTATTTTGATATGAGTAATTCTAACTATATTATTGGTTTACGAAAACCGTTATTAATTTACTAACAAATAAAATATAATTTTCCTGCATTATTTATAAACTATAGCTTATTAGGAAATTGTTTTTTTTACCAAAATATTATTATATGTGATTTTAAAGTATTAAAATAATATTTGCACGATTATCTTCAAAATCAAAATACCTATTAATTGTCGCATTTTTATTATTAAATAAATTAACGATTTTCTCTTTTAAAAGAAATAATAAGTTTACTATTTTATTCACAAAAACTAATAATTTTCTTATATTATTAACATAGAGCTCACTAAAATACTTTTTTTTATAATTTATTGGCTTATTTAAACTATCAGTGATTTAGGGCCTAGACGTTAACGTCATTAATACATTAATTAGGATTGTAGCAACCGTAGATTGGCAACTAAGTTACATTTCGTTAATGTAGGTTTTTAGTCTCGGGACTTAGTCTGATATTTTCTATTATCACCTACAGCACCAGGAACACTAAGGCAAGTTCATACTTACCCAAACTTATATTTTAGTTAATAATTAAATTTATTGCATAGTTGAACTACTGTATCGACACTTGACTCACGGGATCCCTCTCGGATCATACTCACTGCTTGACTGACTCATTTCTCAGATTTTGGGGAGTAGTGTTAACACCTGTGGTCAAAGCCCCTACTGCATCACTGTGGATAGCGGAAGCACAACCCACTTGGGCCGAAGCCGGACCGTGTTTATTAGAACACTTACTGCCTCCATCCCTAGCCGGCCACATGATGTTACGCGCTCACACAGTATTGCTAGTTAGATTGCATCCTTTTCTTTTCTAGAGATCTATTGCATAACTGCTTCTTTATTTATTATTTAGAAAAAATAAATGTATCTTATAAACTGTTTCTTGTCTCATTCTAATTATTAAATATGATGCTGGAATAGATTTGTATGTTCTTGTTTCCCTCCTGACTGGAGACCAATATTTTAGGTAATTGCGATGACGAGGAGCTGGCTTATAGTTCTTACTACAGACCCGACTTGGGTTCCGATGAGTTAGCTGAACCAGGAGAGAGGAACCAAGAGTCCTAGTTGCACCTTTCCATTTAGTCTCTTTCCTTTCTAGAAGTTGTAATAAATGAATAAGTGGAAACAACTGAATGTTTGTGTTTGTTTAATTAGACTCAAATTTTATTTCAAATATTTAATAAAGTTTTTATTCCGTATTTAGAATGTTGTTCCTACGTTGCTACTGATTGACACAACTTACTGTCTTCTCACAATGGTGCAGGCTGGACATGATCCGACCGGACCTAGTATATTGGAATCGGGTCGTGACATGTTTTCAGTGGTGGCCCATGCAGGTCGACAGTTCTGTAAATTGGTCTAGTCAACTTAGTCTAGACCAGCATGCAGTCCTACAATCTGACTTAGGTCTAAGTATGACTTTAGGAAAACAGAGTCTAGAAACAACTAGAACACCTAGACTATCTTCGCCTTGCCATAACGTAGGGCCAAAATTATTTATTTATAATATCTATTTTGCTTGCTTATAGTTTCGTAGGCTACCTTGCTTATGTTTATACCTTGCTTATGTTTATACCTAAACCTTTCAGAGGATGGCGAAAGGGAAGACCACTCGTTCTGGGCCTGCTGTCGAAGGGGTTTCATCAGAACACCCCAACTCAGGCTCAATCCGGCCCTTCTCCGTTGCAGCTCATCGATCCCCCTCATGCTGTACGGACTCCCTGCGTTGTTTACACTACCGCAGTGCACGTAACAGTACCGAATCCTCCGAGGACCACACATCTACCTGCTGATGTGGATCCTCCAGCTGCCCCACAAGTGCCAGTGGACCTCGCCGAGCTCGTAGGCCTGCTACGAGGAGTTATTAAGGCCAGAGGGCTCAAGTTGAAGCTAATCGTGAGCGGACCGCGATTATGAGAGAGGGCATAAAGAATGCTCACAATGTGGCTATGGAAGCACTAGACTCAGCGCAGTCAAACCAGAGGCCTGCCAAGGTAAGATAAGAACAATTTGTCAAGTTTTAAGTTTTATTGGAGAAATATTAGTCTAACAGGCAGTCTGTTATCCAGGAAAAGGTTGGAAATATCGAGAGCTTCAAGAAGCTGGATCTGTGCCCTTTCAAAGGAACAGAGGGCCTTATCTATGCAGATGAATGACTGGATGATATGGAGCGACTTCTCAGCGTCGCTCGACTCCTAGCCGATCTAATGATAGAGGCTGTAGCTCTACAGCTCAGGGATCTGGCCAGTATATGGTACCGAAATAAGACCAGATTCTAGACTGAAGGAACCTTCTGGCGTTCCTTCAAGAAGCAGTTTAAAAGGAAGTTCATTCCGGAAGCCACTCTAGAAGCTATGGGGAGGCAGTTCCATGATCTGGAGCAAGGGGACCGTACCATTGAGGAGTACGCAGCTGAGTTCAACCGGCTCGGAAGATTCATACCTCGTCTGGTGGAAGACCTAGTAAAGCGTGCCAAAAAGTTTTGGTACAGATTGCGAGAGGTGACCCGCACCTTGGTAGCTACAAATAGTACGAACGAAGACCTATGACAAGATGCTGAAAGTGGCTCAGGATATGGAGGCTAGCTTGCCTGCCCGTCCCAAGAGGAAGCACCCAGGATCCTGCAGCAACCATCAGGGCAAATTCAAGAGGCCCAACAACAACAACAACAGGCCCTCTCATCATCAGTAGCCAGCAGCACCCAACAAGGCGCCCCAGTAGCAGCAATATAAGACAATCAAATGTGCCTATTGCAAGAGGCCTAGTCATACTACGAACATCTGTAGATAAAATCCGGGACACTGCCTTGCTTGTGGGTCTGCCACACACCAAGTGAAGGACTGTCCAACCTCATTCATCGGGACTGGAGCTGGACAGCAGAGAGGTCCATTACCCACCCAGCAACAGCGCTATAACCAGCACAGAGCAAGGCAAGCTTTTTCCTTGGCCGTTGAGGAGTCGGAAGTAGAGCCAGAGATTGAAGGAGATGTTATCGCAGGTGCCAGTTTATTACATTCACACCCGCTTAGCTTTATTTGACTCTGGAGCTTCACATAGTTATATATCATCGAACTTCACTGCTGTATATCACATAGATGTAGGATATAGTAAGATGATCTGTAGAGTAATGACCGGAGGTGGACCTATCCCAATCACAGAGACTTGCACCTGCCCTATCACTATCTCAGGTCATACCTTCCTAGCACCCCTTCTAGTTATGCCTCTCCCTAACTACGATGTAGTCTTAGAAATGGACTGGCTGAGCAGGCAGCACGTCCTGATAGACTGTCATCAGGGTTGTGTCATCTTTAGTCCACCTGGAGGACCTAAGTTTGAGGTGGCTTGAGCACCAAAGAGCATGGATTGTGTATCCTACACCTCCATTATAGAAGATTTCGGACCCCCTTATCCCCTTATAGCAGAATTCCTATATGTCTTCCTTGATAATCTTTTATGATTACCCCATGATCGAGACGTGGAGTTCACTATCGATCTAGTACCTAGCTCTTTCTCTATCTCATAATGATGCTACAGAGTCAACCCCAAGTAGGCTAAAGAGATAAAGGATTAGATTGATGAGCTCAAGGCCCAGGGATTCATCAGAAGTGGAGCTTCACCCTGGGGAGCACCAGACTTGTTCGTGCCTAAGAAGGACAGAACCGTACGGATGTGCATAGATGTCACGACCCGGTCCCAATTACTTGGGTCAAATCGGATCATGTCCAGCCTGCACCGTTGTTGAGACGACGGCAGTAAGCTGTATCCATTTGCAGGTAATATCAACAACACAATAATTGCCACAATTTATTATTCTGAATTTAAAAACTTTTACAATGGAATGAAAGATACAACTTAAAACCATTATCTACATACATCATGAAGAAAATAAAACTTTAGGTAAACAGCTCATCAGTCTCGAAATCATCGTCCTCTAGCTGGGACCTCGGAAATATCGTGGAACAAAGCCTCATCAGTGATACCTAAAATGTTGGGTCTCCAGTCAGGAGGGAGCAAAGTATAATTCATGCTAATTTGTCAATTAAAATAATAATAGAATTATGCACTTTTAAATAGTTTTGAAAATCAACTAAGCAGTTACAGTTTTAAAACAGTTACAGTTCTGTGATGTGAATAGGCAATGAAATATGACCGGTTTGGGTATGTTACAGTAAAGATATGGAATTTGTTACAGTGGGGTTTGTTACAGTGGGGTATGGTCATACCCATTACACTATTCCCCAGTCCCCAATAGTTACAGTAGTTACAGTCAGTGCTCTCAGAGAGAGTTCCGTGTTGTATCGTGGTTTAAACTTGCAATAAAACGATTACTAAATAATTGTAAACTAACACAAAAATGTACTTGCCTCAGGTTTGACTGGACTAGAAAGGTTGATACGTCGGGATGGAAGTTCAGACTCTTCCTCGAAATCCTACATTCAATAAGCTGTCTCAGAAACCAAGAATCGCCAATGCTAACTAAGCTAGTTGCAATCTCTAAGCTGTTCCCTAGTCAATTTTAAATCTTTTAATTAGCTAACACAAGCAAAATGCGATTATTAGTACGTTGTAATTATGAAACATTAATTTATATTTAATTCTGGGAAAAACTTGCATTTATCAATTTATTCGGAAAACTTGGTATTTATATTTATATATAAAAATGCATTTTTCTTTTAAATGAGAAAAACGTGAACTTCTAAAATTTGCTATAATTTTATTAATAATCCTAAATTATGCGTCCGCACCATAACCAGAAAATCCAAAATCTACAATTACTAATTATTACAATTTGCAGAAAAGTAAATAAGCTTATGCCCTTACAAGCTAATGAATTAAAATAAGAAAAAAACTTGTTAGTCCTGTAATCTTCCTACAAAATAATCATAAATAAACTAATAACTTAAATTATAATAGTGAGTCTCAGATTTTGGGTCCAATCATCATATAGGCTAATGCCTCAACGTCCGGACGAAACCGGTTTCGTTTGCACTTAGCCAGGGCCCATTGACCAATTACGGTCGTCGTCCAAAAGTCTAAAATAGTATTCTTTTCCGAAAATCATTTTAAAACTATATAATTAAATTTTGTAGAAAATTTCGGCAGCATTCCATCTATTTTTGGGATAACCCAAAACTGGGAAAGTATGCCGTAAACACCATTTATAAATCCCAAACCAGGAGATAACCACTAAAAAATTATTTCCACCAGTAATTTTAAAACCCGAGAATAATATTGAACTTAAGCATGCTCTCGAAGATCCCACAGAACTCGAAATTATCACAAAACATGGATAAATAATATACCCGAAATCAACTCAAAATTTCCTGAGAAGCCATAGGGACAAAATCCACTAAACCCAATAGTTTCAGAAATTTCGAATAAATCAACAGAAATCAAAATCTCCAACCACAGCACAACCAAAGAAGACTTCGGAAATTTTCTGAAATCGAACTCAACTAAACCGAATCCTGCAACGGGATTGAGGACCAAATTCATCATTGACCAATACAAGAGGGACGAACTACTGTGATTACCAGAGATTACCCAAGTTGACGGAATCCGAAGGGTTGCCTCGGACTCGGAACACACGAATCCGCAGAAACAGAACCAAACACGTGATCGAACAACGTCGAAGAGCACAAGCTGGACGCTGGCCGGGCACAGGGCTGCCGACGGGAACAGCGAGCGGGCACTGGAGGCGGGGCGCGGCCGGGAAAGTGTCGAGCTCCGGGTGGTCGGAATCTAGGGCACGTTTGGGGAGAAATGGAGAAAGATGAGGAAGAAGGAGTGGAGGAGGGGATTTATATAGAAGATTCTTGAGGAGTTGAGCAATCAGCCGTTTGGCCATCGAAAAATCCGAGGGTCGGCTGCTAACGTTGGCCAAGAAGGAACCGAATGGTTCTTCTCTCTCCAGCAGTAAATGATATCAGAATGAATAGTGAGAGAGTGAGTTAAAAGTGGTTTTAAATGAGTGATATATAATAATCACTTGAATTTTCTTTTCTTTTAAAAATACAAATATGATTATGAATTGTGGATCAAGTTTGGGCCCAAATTCAAAGTGGATTGAGACGGGCCCGGAACAAATTTGGGACGGTCTGGTCCAAAACTGAAATTCCAGAAAAAAAAAATATATATACTATTATTATTATTTTTTTAATAATAATAATAATTAACTAACTAGAATTTTTATACGAAAACCGATTTTGGTTTCGGAAAATAAGAATGGGTCTGGGTTCGGGATAACACCAAAAGTCCAAATATTTTATTGAAAAATATTTTTCATAAATTCACTAATTAATAATAATAATATTTTAGCAAAAGTTTTATTTTAACATCATAATTATAATTTAAAATTTGCAAATCTAAATTTTACGGGTTTCACAACCTTCCCTCCTTAGAAAATTTCGTCCTCGAAATTAAAGGATAGGGTAGGAGAAAAACTTCAGATCAAACAGGTACGGGTACTACGCCCGTAATTCATGTCCAATAATAAGAATTGCCAAAGCAGTCGTGGATGAGACGTTTAGGGGCAAGTTTTAACTATGTCACCATCTACGTAAAATAATAATATAAAAGTGAACCAAAGTACACGAGGTTGATCAGACCATCATGCACCGGTCCTGATTAGACAATATATTAGTGGGTGCACCCAATAAAATACTGTCATGATCAAGCTCGATAAAGAATAAGCTCGCAAAACTAGGCTAACTTAGCAGCATCAATCAAGTTTAGAACGAAAGATAATGATTGTAAGAATTTGGAGTTATGTGGCAGCTTCAGAGTGTCTGATCTTCGACTCACCTCTGTCTAATATTAACACTGGCTTCTCTGGCACTGTAAGGATTGATCTAATCTCCAACTCTGAATGATCCAGAAGATATGACTAAGATTCGGGATGTAGTGTCTGAGTTGTGATACATAGAAGACGTTGTGCACACTCTCAAGATTAGCTGGTAGAGCTAACCGGTATGCTACTACTCCAACTCGTCTCAAAACTTCAAATGGCCCGCTGACCTAGGGCTCAATTTTTCTGCTCTGCCAAAACTAATCGTTCATCTGATATGAGAAATCTTCACAAAGATACTATCTCCCTCTTCAAACTCCAGTGGTCGACGACTGCTATCTGCCCCATGCTTCTGTCTGTCTTGGGCAATCCTGAGCTTGTCTCTAATTACCTTCACCTTCTCTGCTGTATTAGTCACCATCTCAGGTCCCAACAATATTCATTTTCCTACTTCATCCATGCAAGTAATGTATGGCAATGACGTCCATAGAGTGCTTCAAATGGTGTTATACCAATTCCAGCTTGGTAGCTGTTGTTGTAAGAGAACTCCACCAAATGCAATTGGTCTTCCCAAGACCCTCCAAATTCTAAGACGCAAAAATCTTAATATATCTTTCAAGCGTCTGGGTTGACCTCTCTGATTGCTCGTCCCTCGGTACTCCATGAATCCGGTAGATGTGCCTCTCGTACAATGCTGCCAACTTCTTAGTGGATAAACCAACTTTGAAAGGAATAAAGTGAGCTGACTTAGTCAGTTGGTCCATAATAATCCAAATGGTGTTCTTCCCTCCTTGGAATCAAGGCAATCCTAACACATAGTCCATCGTTATGTGCTCCTACTTTCGGTCCGGAATGTCCAACGTCTGTAGAAGTCCTGCGGGTCTCTGTCGGCTAGCCTTCACTTGTTAACAAATTAAACATCTAACCTCAATTCTGAATACATCCTTCTTCATTCCATACTACCCAACAATAGTACGCATATCCCAATATGTCTTGCTAGGATGTATGGAATACTGGTGCGCTTCTTGCATTAGCTTGTTCCTTAGTTTGCCAGATAGTACACAAAGCCTCGTACCATTCTTCAGAGCTCCATTATTGGCGATTTGAGAAACCCTCAAGTGTTCCTGCCAATACTTGATCTCTAAGTTTGTAAAGTGTCTCGTCTTGAAACTGAGTCTCCTTGACTTTGTCCATCAGACTCGAGCTCATTTGCAACTTCATCAACACTGAATCAGCATCCAGCTTCTTCCTTCCATCTTCAGACAGTATAATCTCCAGTCCAAACTTCTCAATGTCTTCTAGCAGGTGCCGCTCCTTGGTCAAAACATCACCATAGGATATCGACTAAATGCCTCAGCGACCTCATTTGCCTTACCTGAATGGTACTGCAGGTCGATGTCGAAATCCTTCATCTGCTTCAGCCATCTTCTTAGTCTCTTATTCAACTCCTTCTGAGTGAAAACATATTTCAGACTTTTGGGGTCTGTAAATATTTCCACTTTCTTTCCATAGAGGTAGTACTTCCATAACTTCAAAACAAAGATAATTACAGCAAGTTCCAAATTATGTGTGGGATAGTTCTTCTCATGAGTCCGTAGTTGCCTAGATGCGTAAGCAATTACTTTCTCATGTTGTTGAAGGACACAACCCAGTCCTTTTCCAGAGGCATCACTGTAGATTAAGAAACCACCAGTTCCTGCGGGTAGCGCAAGGATTGGTGCAGTGGTATGTCTCTTCTTCAGCTCCTCAAATGATGCCTGACAAGCATTCCGTCCATATGAACTCTTCATTCTTCCTTGTGAGCTTCGTCATTGGCTCAGCGATCTTGGCGAAATCCTTCACAACTTCCGATAGTAGACAGCCAAGTCCAAGAACTTCAGCAACTGAACTTGGGGTAGTCCACTTCTCAATAGTAGTTACCTTCTTATGATCTACCGAAATTCCTTCTCTTGTGACAACATGATCAAAAATCTACCTTGTCTAAGAAAATCCACATTTAGATAGCTTTACCATAAAACTTCTTTTTCCTCAAAGTTCCGAGAACTTCCCTCAGGTGCTCTTCATGCTTTTCTTCAGTCTTCGAGTATATCAGAATGTCACCAATAAAGATGACAACAAAACTGATCCAGATACTCATGAAAGACTCTGTTCATGAGATTCATGAACACAGTAGAAGCATTCGTCAGTCCAAACAACATGACCAAGAATTCGAACTACCCATACTTGGTGTTGAATGCCGTATGTCCTCTTTCCTGACCTTGATCTAATGGTGATCAGATCTTAAGTCAATCTTCGAAAACACCTTAACTCCACTCGAATTGATCAAATGGATCATCAATCCAGAAAAAGGTACTTGTTCTTTAGTGTCCGATAGTCGACGCACATCCGTATTGTTCCATCCTTCTTGGGCACAAACAAGATAAGTGTTCCCTAGGGTGAAGTTCCATCTTGGATAAATCCTAGAGCCTTTATTGATCTGGTCCTTCATCTTCTTAGCCTCCTTCGGGTTGACTCTATAGCGTCCCTTAGAGATAGGGGAGAGCCGGGGACTAGGTCAATGATGAATTCTATGCCTCGAACTGTGGTAATCCGGGAAGACTATCGGAGAAAACATCTACAATAAAGGTATAACTAAAAATTTTATTCATATTGGAGAATTACAGCAACACTCTCATGATTGTTCTAAGGACATCATGTTACAACTTCATACAACAATAGATAATGCTATTCAGCAGTCCTAAGTATTAATCTTGCATGAGAAGTCTCCAACTCTTCATCTTCTATGACCCTCGAGTCTGCATCAAACCTTCCTGCAGTGGGTGTAGAAGGTAAGGTCTGCTGGATGGGAATAGAGTCCCTAGGTTGCGGTATAACAGGTGTAACTGGGATAGGTACTCTAGTACGATGGAAAGATAAGGGGCAATCCTTTACCCGATGTTCAGCAGATCCACATACCAAATATTTCCCCAATCTTTTGCGACAAATATTGGCTTGGTGACCAGGCCTTTTACAGTAGTCACAAACCAATAGCTTCTTATGATATGACTGCCGGATAGTAGGGCTCCAACATCTTCTATATTCAGGGGCATCCCTTCTAGGACGAGGTTCCGCTCCAACTCGGTTTAAAATAGCTAAGGATACATCATTGACGTTCTTCATGACTTCTATCGTGATATCCATCTGTTCCTGCTGGGCTTCAGCTTGAGCCTTTTGGGACTCCATGATTTCTTGAAATAGGGCAACCATTTGGGAGGTGTTCGCTGGTACTGGTGGAGCAACATGAATGGGTACTTCCCCAAGGAAATGCAACTCAGTTTGAGAAGAGGTAGGAATCGCCAGTGTAGTGAAAACTTCACTGGATGCATTATGGGGACGGTCAATCAGCTGAGAGGGAATAAACCCTGGGGTGTGATCCGGAGATGACACCTTATCGCCCGCAGGATTGGTCTTGTTAGTGGCCATTCTCTGGAAGGTTTAGGATGCACACATAAGCAAGGTAGCCTATCAGTCTATAATTCAAACAAAAATATTTAACATATATATATATATCGGTCCTATGTTGTGGCAATTTGATGTTCTAGTGTTCTAATTATTTCTAAATTGGTTCTCCTAAGTTGTTGATTCGACCTGCATGGGCCACCACTAAAAATATGTCACGACCCGGTCCCAATTACTTGGATCGAATCGGATCATGCCCAGCCTGCACGGTTGTTGAGACGACGGCAGTAAGCTGTATCCATTCGCAGGTAATATCAACAACACAATAATTGCCACAATTTATTATTTTGAATTTAAAAACTTTTACAATGAAATGAAAGATACAACTTAAAACCATTATCTACATACATCATGAAGAAAATAAAACTTTAGGTAAACAGCTCATCAGTCTCGAAATCATCGTCCTCTAGCTGGGACCTCGGAAATATCGCAAAACAAAGTCTCATCAGTGATACCTAAAATGTTGGGTCTCCAGTCAGGAGGGAGCAAAGTACAATTCATGCTAATTTGACAATTGAAATAATAATAGAATTATGCACTTTTAAACAGTTTTGAAGCAAAGTACAATTCATGCTAATTTGACAATTGAAATAATAATAGAATTATGCACTTTTAAACAGTTTTGAAAATCAACTAAGCAGTTACAGTTTTAAAACAGTTACAGTTCTGTGATGTGAATAGGCAATGAAATATGACCGGTTTGGGTTTGTTACAGTAAAGATATGGAATTTGTTACTGTGGGGTTTGTTACAGTGGGGTATGGTCATACCCATTACACTATTCCCTAGTCCCCAATAGTTACAGTAGTTACAGTCAGTGCTCTCAGAGAGAGTTCCGTGTTGTATCGTGGTTTAAACTTGCAATAAAACGATTACTAAATAATTGTAAACTAACACAAAAATGTACTTGCCTCAGGTTTGACTGGACTAGAAAGGGTGATACGTCGGGATGGAAGTTCAGACTCTTCCTCGAAATCCTACATTCGATAAGTTGTCTCAGAAACCAAGAATCGCCAATGCTAACTAAGCTAGTTGCAATCTCTAAGCTGTTCCCTAGTCAATTTTAAATCTTTTAATTAGCTAACACAAGCAAAACGCGATTATTAGTGCGTTGTAATTATGAAACATCAATTTATATTTAATTCTGGGAAAAACTTGCATTTATCAATTTATTCGGAAAACTTGATATTTATATTTATATATAAAAATATATTTTTCTTTTAAATAAGAAAAATGTGAACTTCTAAAATTTGCTATAATTATTATTAATAATCCTAAATTATGCGTGCGCACCATAACCAGAAAATCCAAAATCTACAATTACTAATTATTACAATTTGCAGAAAAGTAAATAAGCTTATGCCCTTACAAGCTAATGAATTAAAATAAGAAGAAAACTTGTTAGTCCTGTAATCTTCCTACAAAATAATCATAAATAAACTAATAACTTAAATTATAATAGTGAGTCTCAGATTTTGGATCCAATCATCATATAGGCTAATGTCTCAACGTCCGGGCGAAACCGGTTTCGTTTGCACTTAGCCAGGGACCATTGACCAATTACGGTCGTCGCCCAAAAGTCCAAAATAGTATTCTTTTCCGAAAATCATTTTAAAACTATATAATTAAATTTTGTAGAAAATTTCGGCAGCATTCCCTCTATTTTTGGGATAACCCAAAACTGGGAAAGTTTGCCGTAAACACCATTTATAAATCCCAAACCATGGAATAACCACTAAGAAATTATTTCCACCAGTAATTTTAAAACCCGAGAATAATATTGAACTTAAGCATGCTCCCGAAGATCCCACAGAACTCAAAATTATCACAAAACATGGATAAATAATATACCCAAAATCAACTCGGAATTTCCTGAGAAGCCATAGGGACAAAATCCACTGAACCCAATAGTTTCAGAAATTTCGAATAAATCAACAGAAATCAAAATCACCAACCACAGCACAACCAAAGAAGACTTCGAAAATTTGCCGAAATCAAACTCAACTAAACCGAATCCCGCAACGGGATTGAGGACCAAATTCATCATTGACCAATACAAGAGGGACGAACTACTGTGATTACCAGAGATTACCCAAGTTGACGGAATCCGAAGGGTTGCCTCGGACTCGAAACACATGAATCCGCAGAAATGGAACCGAACACGTGATCGGACAACGTCGAAGAGCACAAGCTGGACGCTGGCCGGGCACAGGGCTGCCTACGGGAACAGCGAGCGGGCACCGGAGACGGGGCGCGGCCGGAGAAGTGTCGAGCTCCGGGTGGTCGGGATCTAGGGCACGTTTGGGGAAAAATGGAGAAAGATGAGGAAGAAGGAGTGGAGGAGGGGATTTATATAGAATATTCTTGAGGAGTTGAGCAATCAGCCGTTTGGCCATCGGAAAATCTAAGGGTCGGCTGCTAACGTTGGCCGAGAAGGAACCGAATAGTTCTTCTCTCTCCAGCAGTAAATGATATCAAAATAAATAGTGAGAGAGTGAGTTAAAAGTGGTTTTAAATGAGTGATATATAATAATCACTTGATTTTTCTTTTTTTTTTAAAATACAAATATGATTATGAATTATGGATCAAGTTTGGGCCCAAATTCAAAGTGGATTGAGATGGGTCCGGAACAAATTTGGGACGGTCTGGTCCAAAACTGAAATTCCAGAAATATATATATATATATATATATATAATTATTATTATTATTATTTTAATAATATTAATAATTAACTAACTAGAATTTTTATACGAAAACCGATTTTGGTTTCGGAAAATAAGAACGGGTCTGGGTTCGGGATAACACCAAAAGTCCAAATATTTTATTTAAAAATATTTTTCATAAATTCACTAATTAATAATAATAATATTTTAGCAACAGTTTTATTTTAACATCACAATTATAATTTAAAATTTGCAAATCTAAATTTTACGGGTTTCACAATAGACTATCGGCAATGAACAACATCACCATCAAGAACAAGAATCCTCTGTCCAGGATCGACGACCTCTTCGATCAGCTGAACAGAGCGAAGGGTTTCTCAAAGATTGATCTCATGTCTGGATATCACCAGGTCAAAGTACAGAAGGAGGATATTCCAAAGACGATATTCAACACCAAATATGGACAATATGAGTTCTTGGTCATGCCTTTTGGACTTATAAATGCCCCAGCAGTGTTCATAAATATCATGAACAAGGTCTTCCATAAATACCTGGACCAGTTTGTCGTTGTTTTTATCGACGACATTCTGATCTACTCGAAGACCCAAGAAGAACACGAGAAGCACTTGCGGATATTCTTGGAGACATTGAGGAAGGAAAAGCTATACGGTAAGCTATCCAAGTGCGAGTTCTTCTTAGATAAAGTAGATTTTCTTGGCCATGTTATCACAGGAGAAGGCACATCAGTAGATCCTAAGAAAATAGCAGCAGTGGAGTCTTGGACAACCCCCTGTTCAGTTGTAGAGATCTGAGGCTTCTTGGGTTTAGCTGGATATTACAGAAAGTCCATAAAGGACTTCACAAGGAATGCTGAGCCCATGACGAAGCTAACCAGGAAGAATAAAGAATTCGTTTAGACCGAGGCGTGTCAGACATCATTTGAGGAACCGGAGAAAAGGTTGACAACAACAGCAATTTTGTCGCTACCCTCAGGATCAAGTAGATTCTCCATCTACAGCGACGCTTTCGGCAAAAGATTGGTATGTGTGCTACAACAGCATGGAAAGATAATTGCTTATGCTTCTCAGCAGTTACGAAACCATAAGAAGAACTACCCGACATGACTTGGAGCTAGCAGCGGTCATCTTCGCCCTGAAGCTCTGGAAGCCTTACCTATACTGCAAGAAGGTAGACATACACACAAACCATAAAAGTCTAAAGTATCTCTTTACACAGAAGGAGCTTAACAAGTGCCAAAGACGATGGTTGGAGCTTATGAAGGACTTTGATGTCAACCTGCAGTACCATCTGAGTAAGGCTAATGTCGTTACTGATGCACTTAGCAGGTACCCGATGGCTATGTTTCTAACGAAGGACCGGCATCTGCTAGAAGACAGAAAGTATGGGCTGGAGATTGTGCTACCAGATGCAGTAATATTGAAGCTTGGAAAAGAAGCTATTGTACCGGGAGTGGACTCACCCATGATGCAACTACAAGTACAGTCCAGCCTAGTCAATAGAGTCAAGAAGACTCAGTTCCAGGATGAAACATTGTGCAAGATGAGAGACTGAGTGTTAGCCAGAACACTTGAGGGTATCTCCATAGCTGGAGATGGAGCATTGAGGCATGACACGAGGCTTTGCGTGTCGACTGGCGAACTGAAGAACGAGCTGACGAAGGCGACACATCAGTCGTAGCATTCTATTCCCCTAGGAGCAAACAAGATGTAGAAGGACATAAGAGCACCTGTATGGTGCTTGGACTGAAGAGAAACATGGAAGAATTCATCTCTAAATGCTTGATCTGCCAGCAGGTGAAGGCAGATCGTCAGAGGCCAGCAGGATTGCTGCAACCGCTTTCCATTCCAGAGTGGAAATAAGAGCATATTACCGTGGACTTTGTAATAAGATTGCCTAGATCCTAAGGAGGGAAGGATGCCTGTCACGACCCGCACCCGGAGTAGGGGCACGAGAACGTGGGTACGTCCAGCCTATGCTGCAGTGTCGGCTGTAGAACGCTGTATAGGTCGTCAATAACATACAACATCTAGACACAATATAAATGTACCTGTCATCTTTGCACGGAGGTATATAATGTACTTGTCAAGGTCTCAACTCCGAACGGAGGACAAGTATAAGATATGATAATATTCAATCACATTCTAAATCACGATAAGATAACACAGAAGTTTATAACTAAGACCAACAACAACAACAAAAAATAAAACTACTAAATAAGAATATCTCAAACAAACTCAAATACAAATTCAATATCTTAACTTATTACAGTTTAAGTTCTAAATCTGAAATCTAAACTAAGTCTACTAGCTAGTCTCCCGATCACTCCTGAGAGTCGGGGCCCAAGGTAGCTATACCGTCTCCGGATCCCAAGCAAGTAGGGAAAGTATGCTCAGGGCAAACATCTGTAATATTTTTAACGTATCCAGTTAGGATTGGAATGAGCACAACTCTTCAGGCAGTCCCAAGTAAAAGATAAAGACGATAAAGCAGTTATAGAAAGTAATATTGATAAACATGGAAGTTTTTATATAGGTGATGATATAGAACAACAATTAAAGTACAAGAGAAGTAAAGTAACAAAATAGGAGAAGAAATATATGGCAAGGAAGACTTTAACACAAGCTAGCTGAACTAGAATAACATGATATAAGTCCAGACTGTACAATGTAAGACAAGTGTGATTTCAATGCGAGACCAACAAGTAATTCTAGTCAAATGATTCTTGTAAGATAATTCTTGTAAGATTCTAGCATGAGTCTAGACAAGACCCAAGTGTGTTTTAAAATACTGAGATCGATATGTAAATGGCTATAAGTAAATCTGGTACGTCTCACACCTGGCCAAGTGTGGGATGGCTATTCTTATTGTATGCTTCACTGTGGAGCTTATTGTATTTGGAAAATGTTTACACGTCTACTCAAATATTTTCCCTCCCGACAAGTACAAGTGAGATCCATAATCCGACACATAAATCAAGAACTAGTCTAGCCAGAACATGATGATACTTGTAAGAAATTCTTGTATATAATTATTGTAATAGAGGCTAGACAAGTAAAGTAAGTGTCGTATGCCTGAATCTAGAAATATCAATCCGTACTTGTAACAGAATCAAATAGAACTATACTATAAGCTGAATCACATAAATCATCAAGTAAATGGAAACAACTATCAGAGAATGTACTCGTCTGATACCCTGAATGACTGATAAATATCAGATGTCCGAACCGGAGTCACAAGGTCCTATTTAGAACCATACAAGTTATTATATATTCAGTAGGTAATAATTGAAGTTTACAATGCAATTTACATGTTTATAGGTCAATCTAGGTCAAAATTAACTCTTTGTCAACTTTGGTCAACCCAAGTCAATATTGGTCAACATCTAGGATTTGGTCAACTGTCTAGTCAAAGGGGTCAACTCTATCTAAGTTAATCATAATTCTAACCATAGACCCACATACTCTAGGATACCTTATAATACTATATCATATACATATATATCATGCATGAATTCTCAACAAGCCACATACACTATGGTATCCCAAATCACATATATCATCTATAAATACTATCTACTTACCCTTAGTCCGTATCTCAAATACCTTAACTATTAGTTAATATCTTAGTTCTAAGGTCAATACCTTATTTCTAGGTCTATACCTTGAAGGTATTAGCCATAATAGCTAATATTACCAAGTATCAATATATATATCTTACATCTCTACTAGTTACCTGCTATCTAGGATTACTTTAGCCAATTTATCCTTTATATATATATGGATGTACCCAATGTCTATTACATATACCATTACCTTTACTTACCCATAACATATACCAATATACCTTGGTTCTATTGGTATTCTAATACCAATACCTTGGTGGGAAGTCCAATACCTTAGTCTAGGTATAAATACCTTAGCTACCAATATCAATCTTAGATATCTAGTATCTATCCAAAGCTACTAGCTAACCAATATCTTAACATCTAACCTTAGTATCTAGGTAAACCCAATACCTTACCTTGTAGGTAAACTATTACCTTAAGGTAAAAGGTAAATCTAAGATACACTATCTACTCCTAAGATACTAACATCTAGTATCCTAAGATACTATCTATCTTAACTCTAACATCTACTAGACACTAACTAACTAACCATCTAATCTTCTAATTCTAATATATCATAGATACTAAGATATCTATATACACTAATTATCTTAACTTCTAAGATAACTCTAACATATCCCAACTAACTCTAATACTAATACTTGATACCAAATAAGATACCTTACTGAAGTCCCAATACTCTCTTATCCTTACTCATGATATTTGAGTGTCACGATACCAATATCCTTATGGTATCCAAGTATCACACTAGTACCTTGCCCAAAACTTTAATACCTTGACACATAACTTATCTATATTTGGCTTACTTGATAACCATTTGTATCAACATTAACACATACTCAACATTAACACATACTAACTAACACATATTACCTAACAATAATATATATACATATATATGTACTATATCATACATATACTCGACAACCTATGGTACCTACATTCACTTAATATCCATACTACATAGGCTCATAGGTTACACAAAATGCCTATATTGTATAGTTACTTTTTTTACATAAAATCAATATTGTACCAATTAGACCTTCACTGAATTCTAGGATTAAAGTATGTCGTAGCCCTTCGTATTAGCTTTCCGAAACTTCAAACGGATCGCATTTTCGTATCTGGAAACTCCCGGAATCGCAGAAATACCGAAACGCGTTCATCTTTCGGACAGCTAACACTCAAACAGTTTTACAGAAAGTTCTAGTTGGCCTATTAATATATATATTTGGAAATCTAACTTCGATACAGTTATTTTAAAAAAAACAAAAGATTAATCGGAGTTTTGAACTAAAAATTATGACATTTCTAAGTTGCTATGGCTACTAAAAATGTGGATGAATATTATGACGAATTTGGGTTGTTTTGGATAAAAAATACATGTATATACCCAAATTTAACCATGTGTATCATGAGATACCATGACACAATACCACATATCCTATTTAGGACACATACACCCAATCTCGACTCAAAAAAGATACGAAGGTTCCTTTGGGGACACGTATCGAACACTTGGTGGTCACAAATTTGATTTTTCCAATTTGTCAAAATAAAATGGAAAAACCCTTCAAATAGGAAGAGAAGAGCCTCAAATTCTCTCTAATGGTACCCTAATGTAAATGGGGTCCTAAATGAATGTAGTTACACTAATAAAATAAAATAGAAGGGTTTAGAGAGCTCATACCAAAAGGGAGATGGATTCCCAATATAAAATTCATAGATCTAGATCTCTACCAAGTTTCAAGGCTCCAAATCATTCTAATCCCTTCTTAGCTAGCAAATAGAGGCTTCTCCTCTCCAAGGGGAAGAGAAAGAAACAAATTTGGGTCAATTTGGAGAAAATTTGGGTGTAGGAGCAATTTGGGGGAAAAGCTCCTAAATTATGGCTTGAAATAAAAAATGGAAGGAGGAAGAAGATGAAGTGGGATTTTATGAAAATATGGGCTGCCATATGATGTTAGGATTAGGGTTTTGGTCAAGGGGAAAGGTCCACTACATCCCTCTCTTTAGTCATGACAAGTTAGGGATTAAACCTCTCTTCCTAATTAGGTGTTTAGTCAAGTTTTCTAACTAGATCTTCTAATCTAGCTAGGGACTAACTAAAGTTCATTTAGGCTAGTCCTAATCATCTTATCGGGTGGTCATGATAAGTGGGTTTGGGTCTTCTTGGATCACTAACCACTATTCTAGTCAAAGGCTAACCATTAGTCATGTTCAAAATATAACACATGCACCATGTTAACTATTTAAATAATTAACCAAAATATAAAGTTTAGTTTTAAAAAATAATTAGAACTCAAGATATAATATGAAACCACACTAATAATAGTAATTAGAAAAAGTCAAAAATACCTATGTTCCAGGAGAGTGGTGGTGACAATGCCATCTGGGTAATTATGGATGGACTGACCAAGTCTGCCCATTTTATTCCATTTAAGGTTGGTTTATCTACCGAAAGGTTAGCAGCTCTCTACATGCAGAGCATCTATCAGCTTCTCGAAGTTCTAGTCAGCATTGTATCAGACAGGGATACCCGGTTCACTTTACACTACTGGAAGAGTCTGCAGGAAAGCTTGGGCATACAGCTAAAGTTCAGCACTACGTACCATCCGCAGACCGACGGACAGTCTGAAAGGACTATTCAGATGCTTGAGGACATGATGAGATCGTGTGTCTTACAGTTTGGAGGATCTTGGAAAGATCATCTACACTTGGTTGAGTTTTCTTATAATAATAGCTACCAGGCCAGCATTCGGACGACACCGTTTGAGGCGTTATATGGACGTCGTTGTCGCACTCCACTAGCATGGGATGACGTAGGAGATCGAGTTATGTTGGGACCAGAGATGGTTATAAATGCTGCAGAGAAGATAAAGATGATCAGAGAGACGCTAAGGATTGCACAGGATCGCCAGAAGCATTGGGCAGACAGTAAGCACCGAACTTTGGAGTTTGAGGCAGGAGATCAGGTCCTTGTCAGGATTTCTCCTACCAGAGGCACTATCAGATTTGGCAGAGCTGGAAAGCTCAGTCCCAGGTATATCGGCCCATTTTAAGTATTGAGCAGGCTTAGAGAAGTAGCTTATAGAGTGGCTCTTTGTCACGCCCCGCTCCCGCAGGAGCGATCGTCCTCGCTAAGGCGTGATGCCGCACGGGCCTAGGTTGCGCCCGTGCAAGGCTAAGTCCAGAAACGACCGATTTGAGCTAGGCCATAGAGTCGCACAGAGTGTCCCTATTTGCAGCGGAAAGTAAATGAACACAGATTGAAGCGAATTCAACTCTTTATTGATATTCAAGAAGTTTACAAGCGGCGCTAGGCCGATATTACAAATCACTCAAGCTTTCTCTCTCTGAAACATAAAAGGCGTGCCAAGTGGCTTACAACATGGAATGATTCATGGCGATGTTTCGATACATTATGTCCTGTATATGGTGCTTCAGCTCCTTGTAACTCTCCAAGGCTCCAGAGATAGCTCCGCACCTTAGCACGTTCGATGGAAGCTCTGTACCCGTCGGCGTCTCCTGCATTCTGCAAGCAAACTGTAGGGTTATCAGTACATTATTATGCACTAGTGGGAAGGCTAGCTCGCCCACAATGCTATCATTACCAAACACGTTCCATTCACTTTTGTGCATCTCTATCATTCATTGTCTTTCTAATCTTGCCTTAGGATCAATTTCATGGCATATGTCATAACCTATCCAGTGTTGCCAAATTCAAGTGTCGCATGAAAATACATGCACGACTTACCCATACTTACCGTCCGGCCTTCCCTATCCAACGTAAACCAAGTTAGTCCACAATTCATATGAAATAACTTAACGTAGTTCACGAAAGCATTCAATGTAAAGTGCGTGTCCTTGCCTCGGGTTCTAGCATGTCGTAGGCACGTTTTCTAACTCGTTTGCTCGAAGTACTCTTGATCATTTTGTGTGTTCTATTCAAGCCTATTCAGAAGGTGCTTTGTACAGTTAACTTAGACTACTTTGATTTCAATGCAAGGACTTGCACGTGGATTGCCACCAACAAAGCCCACTTAAATCTATATGCACCGGTCGCTGGCATCACAAGCCATTTTGGACACATCCAAGCCGTGGTATTTCTCAACTAGCGTAGGGTGAGGATTGTCACACACCCCATTAGTCTCTTGAAATATTCCTGCACTTACGTCCCCCGGGTGGCCGAGTCCGCACCCAGGCAGCCCGTAAGCCATGACTTGATCCCGCCTAGGCCGGCCACGATCCTCCCTTTGATCATGCCGCAGAATCCGTATCACCCGTGCACGGGTCCGTCCATGACCATTTCGTATTTTATCGTCATAGGCTAACCCTTAGCCACAATGTGTTATCGACCAGGTTGGCGTCCGTGCAGCGCGGGTAGCGAGCCCCGTTGCACGTGCCCGTCACACCTGTCGCTAACCATTCCTTTCCTTCTTATCTTTTATTCATTTATTCTTTTCTTTTTTTCACTTGTCCATTCGTTCATTGATTCATTTTCGTATTCATCCTTTCGTTGATTCATTCATTCACTTGTTTATTCGTTCATTATTTTATTTATACATTATGCAACTTCCCGTACGGGAGTCGCCTTGGCGACCTATCGGTCCCATAATCTTTCAATGTTGCTAAATTCTACTCGGAACGAGTATGTTGATAGTCTTCCCGTTTCATTGTTGTAAACCATTCATTGTTTTCATTGTTGAACGCATAAGGGACTTGAACGTAAGCTTGTGCCTTAGCACGAGCGTGGAGCGCGGTGCGAGAGTTCTCGTATTTTCTATGTTCCTTTCCATATTCTATACAAGCATACAAGATGGGATTAATTCCTTAGCTAGGTGCGTTGGGTCATTCATTAGCATGCGCGGTGTTATCGCCTAGTAATTTCAGTGATAGTGTCCGTATTATTATATGTCTAGGCTAAGCAAAGATGGGTTCATCGGAGCCACCCACCTTAGCGATGTTCGCATCGGCCGAGCGATACTCCGAGCGCACCTTTGAAAGTCTAAGTCTGGATTCATCTTTGACGGGCCAATGTAAGTCTTGCATCGATTCTTCATCAGGTCGATGCCAACTCTTCGGGTCGACGGCGCATTTGAGTCATTGCACTTGCCGTTTGAATTGGCGTTTGCTAGGGCGGAGCATGTTACTACACTCTTCCATCTAGTTTCGAGGGCATACACAACATCTTTCACATATCGTAGCTGAGGCATTACGTATCGGACCCGAGCCATATTGTGGATCACTCAGAGCTGGAGATTGGACCAAGTCTCACCGTGCCTGAGCAGCCAGTGGAGATAGTAGATCGCATGGAGAAGAGACTGAGGCACGCGGTGATCCCGCTAGTCAAGGTAGCTGGGCGTCACCACTCTCCAAGCGAGGCTACTTGGGAGTGAGAGGCTGAGATGAGTGAGAAGTATCTTCATCTTTTCTAGGTATGTTTTAACCCTCTCTTTAATTACTGCTAGAAATTTTGAGAATAAAATTTTCTAAGGAGGGAAGGTTGTAAAACCCATAGCTTTAGATTTTGAATATACGGGTTTTATATTTGGTTATTAATTATTATTGTTATTTCTTTTAGTCTTAATTAGAACCCTTTCTTCTAGCCCAATAACTTAAGCCCATAGATTAGACCCATCCCCTAACCAACCCGAACCCGCTAACCCAATTGACTTAACTATCAATTCAACCCACCCAGTCCCTGCTCAAATCCACTTTATCAGTCAGATCACCCCCCACCACGTAACCCATCTTCCTCTACGTATTACTTCCCAGAAACTCTTTCTTCTCAAGAAGAGAAATCACATAATCCTTTCACCATCCCAAACCTACTCTTCTTCCTTCCATACTTCTCCAACTTTGAAACCGATCCCATCCCGACGCTTCCCGCGACGCCCCGGTCGCGTTAACACCCCACATGGACATTCTTTGCACTTCTCGACTGACCGTCCCTGTGCCAACCGGCCGACTGCCCCCGCGTCGACCGGCGATGCTGCCGTTCGCCCGCGTGCCAGCAGCAGCTGCCGCTATGCCAACCAGCGCGTCGCCCCGTCCTCTGCTGTGTTGCCGCGTCCCGTACGGCTCCCCCTCCCGTGTGACAACCCCGCACGATCATTCCCGCCGTCGACCAGCAACCCGCCGCCATCGTCGCAGCTGCACACATTAGCGCGTTCCCATGCGCATGTCCCGCATGCTCGTGCGCGCACACCCGCCTTCCTATGCGTTCCGCGCAACCTCCTCGCGTACGTGCGCATTTCACGTATGTTCCGAGTCCGAGGCCTCCCCTCGGTACTCCGTCATCATCCATTCGGTAAGCCAGAACCCTTCTGTGTATTTTAAAGAATGCAAAAGCCCCATTCCTGTTCTGACCGGAATTGACAGAATAAAGCTTTGTCAATTTCGGGATAGATAGCTAGTTTCTTAATGTGGACCTTATGCTTGTAATAGATTTTAATAATTAATTTATGTGACGATTAGCATATTATTAGTATTAATTACGTCGTATCATATAAATTGAATATTAAGTAGTGAGTTATTAGATTAAACGATTAACTAAACATTTAATTACGACTATCGTAGAATCATGTTATTTTGATGTTAATTAGTTATATCAAAGTTTTTTTAATATAGATAAAAAGGGAGTTTAGGTAATAAACGCTAGTTTTTCTTCGTAGAAAATCCTTAAGTCATTTGTATAATTAAATGATTTAATATTAATTACTATATGAAATATTTTCGTAATAAAATCGTTAAATTAGTTTAGTAAGTTTTTATTGTATTAAAAAAAAGGTTTTAGACGATATTTTAATAAGAGTCTTAAGTATGTTTCTGAAAACCTTAAGTTTTACTAAATAAATGATTTTCATAATTTTACTATAAAATGGTTTCTTGTTACTTAGAAATATCTATTAAAATATTTCGTATAGTTATGTAAATAAATACTATTTAATTTCAAAGTATTTCCAAGTATTTTGATATAGGTAATTCTAATTATAATATTGGTTTACGAAAATCGTTATTAATTTACTAACAAATATAGTTTTTCGCATTATTTATAAACAATAGCTTGTTAGGAAATTATTTTTTTACCAAATATTATTATACGTGATTTTAAAGTATTAAAAGAATATTTGTACGGTTATCTTCAAAATCAGAATACCTATTAATTATCGCATTTTTATTATTAAATAAATTAACAATTTTCTCTTTTAAAAGAAATAATAAGTTTACTATTTTATTCACAAAAACCCGTAATTTTCTTATATTATTAACTTAGATCTCTCTAAATTTTTTTATATAATTTATTGGCTTATTTAAACTATCAGTAATTTAGGGCCTAGACATTAACGTCATTAATATTTAATTAGGATTGTAGCAACCGTAGATTGGCAACTAAGTTACATTTTGTTAATGTAGGTTTTTAGTCTCAGGACTTACTCTGATATTTCATGTCGTCACCTACAACACCGGGAACACCAAGGCAAGTTCATACTTACCAAACTTGTATTTTAGTTAATAATTAAATTTATTGCATAGTAGAACTACTGTATCGACACTTGACTCACGGGATCCCTCTCTTATCATACTGACTGCTTGACTGACTCATTGACTCAGAGTTTGGGGAGTAGTGTTAACACCTGTGGTCAAAGCCCCCTACTGCATTACTGTGGATAGCGGAAGCCCAACCCACTTGGGTTGATGCCGGACCGTGTTCACTAGAATACTTACTGCCTCCATCCCTAACGGCCACAGGATGTTACGCGCTCACGCACTATTGCTAGTTAGATTGCATCCTCTTCTTTTCCAGAGATTTATTGCATAACTGCTTCTTTATTTATTATTTCAAAAAAATTAATGTATGTTATAAACTATTTCTTATCTCATTCTAATTATTAAATAACATGCTGGAATGGATTTGTATGTTCTTGTTTCCCTCCTGACTGGAGACCAATATGTCACAACCCGTACCCAGTATAGGGATACGAGAAGTGGGTACGTCCAGCCTACGACGCAGTGTCGATGGTAGAACGCCGTCCTAGGTTACTATCTAATCAGCAACTCACGCAATTATATAATATACTTGTCAAATCTTAACTCCGAATGGAGGACAAGTATAGATATAATAAAATCTCAATCACAGTCTAAGCACGATAAGATAACACAGAAGTTTATAACTAAAGACTGAACAACAACAATTATAAACTACTAAATAATAATATCTCAAACAAACTCAAATACAAACTCGTATATCAAGTTATTACAATTCAAGTTCTAAAACATGAAAACTAAACCAAGTCTACTAGCTAGTCTCCCGATCACTCCTGAGTGTCGGGGCCAAAGGTAGCTAAGCCATCTCCTGCTCCAAGGCAAGTAGGGCAAATATCCTCAGGGCAATCATCTGTAATATTTTCAATATGTCCAGTCAGGACAGGAACGAGTACAACTCATCTAGAAATCCTAAGTAAATGACAGAGAACTATAAAGCAGTTATAGACAGTTGTATTGATGAACATGGCAGTTTATACGAGTAATGATATAGAGAAACAGTTAAGGTACAAGGAAAGTAAGGTAACTAAATAAGAGGAGAAGCATGGCAAGAAAGACTGTAAATTAAGATCTAGCTGAACTATAGTAACATGATGAGTCCAGACAGTACAATATAAGTCCAGTATAATCCCAATGTGAGTCTAATACAAGATGAGTCGAATGTGATTCCAGTACAGTATTAGTCGAATGTGATTCTAATCATTGTTCTAATAAGGTAATTCGAATAAGATGATACGAATAGTGATCCACATGATGTTCTAACAATGATTCGAATAAATTCTCCAAGTGTGTTTTAAAATACAGAGATCGACATGTAAATGGCTGTAGGTAATACGGCACACCCCACACTGATCAGGTAAGGGATGGCTATCGTTCGAATATCATTCACAGAGGGGTGATTCGAATAGGAGGATATATCTACATGTCTAATCAGTATTTTCCCGTCCAGTCGAATATAAATGAATCCATAATCCAACACATAAGACGAATACAAGTCCAACCAGCACATAAAAATGCGAAGAGGTGGTTCGAATAGTTCGAATGGTGATTCGAATAATAGAGGCAAGACGAGTAAAGTAGGTGTGTCGTATACATGGATTCAGTAATAACAATACGTGTTTGTAACAAAAATCAAATAGAACTAATTAGAATTGAAGTAAAGTAATTGACAAGTAAATGAAAGAACTATCAGAGAATATACTCGCCTGACACTCTGAAAAGAGTAGTGTAATATCAGATGTCTGCACCGGAGTCACAATGTCCTAAATAGAGCAATATGAGTTATAATGTGTTTAAAATAAGGTAATGAAGTTTACATGCAATCTACATAATTTCTAAGCCAATCTAGGTCAAAGTCAAACCTGGTCAACTCTGGCCAACCCAAGTCAACATCTATGGTCTGGTCAACCATCTAGTCAAACTAGATCAACAAGTCAAACTCTAGTCAACAAACCATTGGGTCAATATCTATTCTTTTGCCAAAATAGCCAAGGGTTGGTATCAAAACTAAATTCAAACATATTAGACTCCTCCTTAAACTACTATATATATCAAGCTATCTTACCTCATATATCTATATAATATTTGAAAACCTCATATTGTATGCCAATAAGTTAAATTCATATATATATATATATATATATATATATATATATATATATATATATAAATATATATATATATATATAAAATATATATATATATATATATATATATATATATATATATATATATATATATATAATACAGATGGGGAGACAACAACCCGCCGGCCCTTGCACTCCCCCCGCTCTTCTTCCTCGGGTGGTGGGCGGGGCCGGTCGTCTTCCCCGGCGGTCCGACCGGATGGCCGTGGAGCCCCCTCCCTCCCTTTGGAGGCCCCCACCCTTCCCGCCACCCCGCTAGCGTGGCTACTCCCCTAGCGTGGATGCTCGCCGCCGCCGGCCAGTAGTGCAGCCGTCCTCGCCGCTGCCGTCGTGCCCGGCGTTCTCGTCACCGGCGCCGACCGTCTGGTCCTCCGTCTGTTCCCCCTGGCTCCTCCTCGGCCCCCTCCATCCTCGGGCCTCCGCCGGGACTGCCTTTCCCCGCTTTGCTGCCCCCGACTTCCATGGCCCCTCCAGCTGCGCCGTCCCCTCCCTCCTCGGTCGCGGCCCTCCCCATCCCGAAAGTCCTCCCCCAGAGGCCGCTCCTCCAGTCCCTTTCTCCGACACCCGGCGCCCCCGGGGCGGTGCTCCTTCTCTCCGCCGCCCCCCGGTCATCCGATCTTCCTCCGGCCATCCTCCCTCCGCTCCGGCGCGCCCTCCATCTGCCGCCCACCTCGCGGTGACTCCCACCCCCTCGGCCGTAGCCATCCGCTCCCCCCGGTGGCCTAACTCAGCCACGTCCTCCCTCTGCCCTCCGGAGGAGCTCCCCGGCGGCCCTGGGCTGGCCCCTCCCCTTCGCCTTCCCTCCCTGTGTCGGTTCCCCCTCCAGCTTCCTCGTCGGCACCCCCCTCCCCCCGCACGTTACGTCCCCCTTGGTGACTTCCCCGACGTCGGACGGCTGTCCGACCCCGTCGCCCCCCATCTCGACGCCTCCTCTCTCTCCTCCCCGTTCAGCGGTGATCTCAGGTGCTCTCTCTGGCTCCGGCCGGAGGGCCCGCATCCTCCCGGATGGTAGCCGCCGTGCTTCGGTCGGCTCGTCCAGCCGTCCCCTCTCTGGGCCGTTCGAACACCGCCCCCTCTCTTGGCCGTTTGAGCGCAACCCCCTCTCTCAGCTCTGTCCCCCCGCCGGCTGTCGCCGGCGTCCGCTCGTCATCGTCTACCCACCCTCCCTTCCCTCCTGTCGGCGTCTCTCCGGGCCGGTCCTCCGTCGGAGCCCACCCGGCTCCGGGCGACGCGCAAGGGTGGGGTCCCGAGTCGCCCTCGTGTAGTGCGCCCACCCACCGCATCGGGCAGAGCAGCTCCCCCTATAGGATTACGTGCTTGCTCCCACCTCTTCGGGTTGTGCTCCCTCGGGCAGCGCACCCGCAGTTTCGGGCAGCGAGCCCCCTTCTCCATTGGGCTGAGAGCCCACTTTGTTTTCAATTTTCAAATTTTTTTGAAATTAACTTTTCTAATCTTTTGTATTTCGTACATAGCATTCCAGGCCCATTTTGTGTTTTTGGGAACCTGCCAACCGTACTGCTCGTTTAGAGCCTATCTACTTTTCTAATGAAATTCTTTTTCCTTATATATATATATATATATATATATAGAGAGAGAGAGAGAGAAAATATATATATATATATATATATATATATATATATATATATATATATATATATATATATATAGAGAGAGAGACACTCAAATGGGCACTCTCTATTACACTCAAATATACCTACCAATCTATTCATATGTGCAACTTGATTTCCAACTCCTCATTATTAAGACACACTCATATAGGTACCTCTTCATGATACATATTAACACATCCCTTCCTCACACAAATCACTATACCAACATCACATATACCACATACCACTCTATCCCATCCATCCACATAATCCTTATGTCATAAATACCCCTATATGCAAATCGCACATACACACCCAAGGACTGAACATCAAAACTGGACTGCATATAGGGAATGCAGGGAATTAAGGCTATGAAATGGGCTAGCATGTATTCAAAGGGCAAGGACAGGATATTTAAGGCACAACAAAGGACTACCTAATGTACTAACAATTTATCTAACACACAAATTCCTAATTATACTAACTCACAAGGCAGCCCACATGAGCCTTGTCCTGCTACTGTTGTTCTGATACTTAAGCATCAAGGTGATACTCTACATGACTAATACCCTCATCCATCTCACATTCCATTAGCTACACATACAATTTACTCACTCAAGACACTCACTGCTCAGTCCCTTCACATAACTCTTCTGTCACTAAGGCCTAAACCTAAGCCTATTGGTCTCATAACCACACACACTAAAGCACTTGGCACTGGCCAGTGGCAATGGCCCTGCTATTGCTGCTACTGCAACATAATGCTGCTGCATGCCTTGTGGCTTTGCGAAGTAATGCAAACATACAAAGTATAGCAAGGCCTTGCAATGCCAAGCCAGCCTACATCTAATAGCAGTACATTAACATATGAAACATGTATTAAGCATGCAATTGAACTAATATTGTAAAACAATGCATAATTAGGCAACCAAATATTGTGAGTTCAGTTTTCTGAAAAATATGGAATTCACATGCTCGAAACCACTACAACTCAAAAGAATGAACCCTAGTCTATCTAACATGCACATCATCCTAACTAACATGTTAACACTGAATTTATCAATTGAAATCGAACTAAATACATCATTCAAAACTCTGAAAAGAGTATCAGAATTTATACATCCATGTTTAGCCATTTTCGAACCCAAATCTCGAGTGCAGAGGTGTCACCCATATGTGACCATGTCAGGGGTTTCATTTCGTGTCCACATGAGTGGACACAAAGTGTCCAATACAGTAAAATACGATTTTAAAAATCCTGTTGTACACAGGCTTGTGCACATGTGTTGACTAGCCTAGGGACTCGTGTGTCCATCCACAAGTGTCGTAGTCGTGTCAGTAGCTAGGTGGGGTGTCAGGGTATGTGTCTAGGTGCCTGAGTCGTGTCCACGAAGTGTCCAGCTTCGTGTCCAAGCCCGTATCAGTGACCAAATGTGCGCGTGTGTGTGTTTCTAAAACCAGTACAAGCTTGATAACTTCGAAAATACCAAACCAACTCGACCCAAACTTTCGGGGCATGCTGTCAGTGTATGCCCCCTCGTGTTCACCAAAACTCGTATCAAGAGAATCCATGTCGTATCCTACAGAGGGCCCAAGTAGTAGGGGAGAGCACGGGCACAGTGCGGTACCTCGTGCACGCATGTTACAGACTCGTGCGCGTGACACACGACACGTGACACGTCGTGATCGTGTCCAGGGGTAGAGGGGGACTAGGGCTAGGAGTCTAGGTACTGTACGAAGTCCAAGACATGTCGTGTCCAAGTTTTAAGTCCATGTCAGAAAGTGAAAAATTAGTGCACTGTGCAGTGTTAAACCAGTGCAGCTCGTGTTTCGTGTCCGACACGACACGAGATGTCATAAAAATTTATGGGGGTCCTGACAGTATCTGCCCCCACCCTCGTGCCAAGTGGCACGTGTCCTAGTAGTGTGTGCAGTGAGAAAATAGTGGGTGGTAGCAGGGCATGGGTACGGGGCATCATGGTGAGGTTCTTGTCCAATTTTGGACACGGACACGTGTCCAATCATGCTCAGAGTTATAGTTTTAAAATCCCCATATGTAGGACTACACAACCATGTAATTTGTTTTGAAATTTACTAAAATAATTTCCTATGTGGCATTTTATCGAACAGAACACCCAATTAAATACACTGATACGTGTCCGATACGGACATAAAATAGATACGATTTCCTACTAAACTTTGGCTACACCTAGGGAAACCCTAAATGAATGCATCTATGGGAAGAAATCGGAAATTTATTAGGGTTTGTAGTGTTTTACCTATTGAGTGTTCAAACTCAATGTAAAGAGCCTCGACTTGACGTCTTCCTCGATTTGCTACAGTTCAAACGTCCTTAAACCTTGCTAGCAAGCACCCACAAGTCTCCTCTAATGTTGGGGATGATGATGTAATTGATTTGACTCAATTTGGATTAATTGGGAGAAGTTTAGGGAAGAACAAAGTAGGGTTCTTCTAGGTTTTTAAAAAGAGGCAATGGCTCTTAAGTGGGATACTTATAGGAGGGGGAGGGCTTGTATGGCTGTTGAAAAGATTAGGGTTAGGGTTTTAGATGAGTGGTTGAGGTTCTTCCACCCAATTCCAAGTCTTCCTATTGGTTCAAGGCTTTTTTTACAAATATCTCAAAAGAAAATATCCTACCTAGGAATATCTAGATATTACTAACCTTGGCACTTAGTAGGAATGTTCTAACCATGATTCTAACCTCAAGACTAATCTAGGTTAGGTTAAACTTCTAGGTTAAGGCTTAACTAAAAGATTAGCACAATATTTAATTAATCAAAATTATAATTCAACAAAATTGTCAAAATAACCAAAATACTCTTAGGCTAAAAATTGGTAATTTGAAATTCTAATCATATGACTGGGCTCTCTTGGTCATGGTTAGTCTCCGGGCTTAGCAATTCTAGGGTTACACTAGTTAACCATCAAAATCACCATTCAACATTTTAAATAGTTTTAAATAATTAAAAAAATCACTAAAAATCACAATATAATTTAAATATCATAATTAAATGATTATAATTATAAAATTTCAAAATTACCCTTATTTGGAAAATTGGGTGTTACACAATATTTTAGGTGATTGCGACGACGAGGACCTGGGCTATAGTTCTTACTACGGACCCGACTTGGGTTCCGAAGAGTTAGCTGAATCAGGACAGAGGAACCAAGAGTCCTAGTTGCACATTTCTGTTTAGTCCCTTTCCTTTCTAGAAGTTGTAATAAATGATCAAGTGGTAATAACTGAATATTTGTATTTGTTTAATTAGACTCAAGTTTTATTTTAAATTTTTAATAAAGTTTTTATTCTGTATTTAGAATATTGTTCTTGTGTTGCTACTGATTGACACAGCTTACTGCCGCCGTCTCACAACGGTGCAGGCTGGGTATGATCCGATCGGACACAGTATATTTGGATCGGGTCATGACAAGTAGTCTACTGAATAGTTGGCAAATATGTTTGTGAAGGAGATAGTGAGGAAGCGTGGTGTTCTAGTGAGCATTGTATCAGATCAAGACACCTGGCCCACCTCTCAATTTTGGCAGAGTTTGAAATGGTGTTTGGGCACTAGATTAAGGTTTAGTACCGCTTATCATTCGCAGACAGATGGGTAGTCAGAGAGAACCATTCAGACCTTAGAAGATATGTTACGAGCTTGTACCTTAAATTTTGGCGGATCTTGGGAGTATCATCTTTATTTGGTGGAGTTCTATTACAATAACAGCTATCAGACGAGTATTCAGATAGCTCCGTTTGAAGTATTACATGGGAGTAAGTACAGATCTCCTCTAGCATAGGACGATGTAGGTGAATAAAAATTATTGGGACCAGAACACGCAGATAGTAGAAATAGTCAAGCTAATCGAAGAGCAGGTTCGAGTTGCGCAGGATAAGCATCATCATTGGACATATCAGCATCGAAGGCCCTTAGAGTTGGATGTCGGTGACCAAGTGCTTCTGCGAATTTTGCCTACTCGAGGAGTCATTAGATTTGGAGTTCAAGGAAAACTTAGTCTACGTTACGTTGTTCCTTTTGATGTTCTCGCATGGTGGGCAATGTTGTATATCGTCTTGCCCTTTCACCTTCGTTACATAATATACATGATGTCTTTCATGTCTCTCAGTTGCGTAGGTATGTCCTAGATCTGAGCCACGTCCTCTATCATTCTGAGCTAGTCGTTGGCACCAACTTGACTTACGAGAAACAGCCCGTATCTATTTTGGATCGGAGATAGAAGGTGCTCAAGAATCGGACTATAAAATTTGTCCATATCATTTAGGGCCATCACTCACCGGGAGAGTTGACATGGGAGCACGAGGATGAGATCAGATCTCGATATCCGCACTTCTTTGACTTGGAAGGTATATTCAATTCTTATACCTTCGTACCTTAATTTTCGAGCTTGGTAAGCACCTTATAATAGATGATTTGATCTCTTGTTGTCTGGTAGGTTGATGTGATTGTATGTGTAGTTAGGCTTGTAGTTAGTGTGTGTGTGACCCATATAGTATGAGTGCCTTAGTATGAGTGACCCATGTAGTGTGAGAGCCTTAATATTGATAATGGTATGAGAGTATATGTCGAGTGTGTGTGATTATGAGTGTTTAGAGGGGGAGTATCATTGAGGAGTATATATTTTAGTGTACCAGTAATGTAATGACTCGAGCATCCCTTAGTTGTACTCATACTTGTTCAGCCCTCATACCTTCTTGCCCTGCCTTGGACAATTGAGTATCTAGATTGTTGTAATCCTTTAGTTCAGTCACCCATATGGTTTAATCCAGATTTCTTAGTTCAGTCATTCTATTCTTATGCTTAGATATTCATTGTGTTCTGTCTTCCTATTTCACTTGGTGCCAAAAATGAATTTGGAGGGGGGGGGAGGTCCTCTTAGTAGCAGTAAAGGCTTTTGGTGTTTACCTATAAGAGCAGGGGTTGCTTCCTGCAAAGTGAGTTAAGGAATGTAAGGAAATAATAAGTTGTTAGTATCTTAGAGAAGCAAGGGTTTAGATTGGGGTTATAGGTATTTGGTTCAATTGATTAAGGATGTGAGTATCAGTCTTTGAGTATCACCTATAGGGAGGAAAACCCATATTAGTTAAGGGGGGATGCCTAGTTGAATGCAAGTGGAGGAAAATAGTTTGAGTCTCTTATCCTTATTCAGTCCACAGAGCCTTATTAGCCCAAGTTCACACCGTTTCAATCAGAACTTAGCGTGGCATCTATTGTGTGAATGTCCTACATCTCACTACTGTTCATTACTGTGACTGAACATGATTGGTTCATTCACATCCTTATTTAATCAGTCTAAGTGTTCTTTTGTGTTCTGTTCAGACCCTTATAGTTATGGCAGTCCTATATAGGATATATATACATATATTGTATTAGTTATATATATAAAAGTTGCTTGGTAACAGTGGTATCATATTAGAGGATATAGTTGGGGTTTAGTGTATCAGTAATGAAGATTATAGACGATAAGCTATAGAGCCATGAAGCTATATATATATATATATATATATATATATATATATATATATATATATATATATGCTTGTAGATATGCATATTAGTTATATATATAAGCCAGTACGGACAAGATCCGCACGAAGAGTCCGAAGCAACATGACGACCGACTAAAAATCGTGTGCGGGGAGACATACGATTTAACTGAGCCCGCACGTGCTGGTTTAAAAAAAAGGTTATACATATATGTGGAATATCATAATAACTTATAGATGAGTGATAAGATGTGGTTTTGATACCACATTAGCCACTCACTAGAATAGCCTAGTTAGTCAATACCCCAGATATTGACCAAAGCTTGACCAAGTTGACCATGGATTGACTAATACGAATTGGTATTCTGGATTTATTCGCTTGCGACACATGTATTTGACTTGTCTAGCCCCTACTACTGGAACCATTCATAAGAACCACTTACTCGAAACACCTACAAGCACTATTTACTTTTGGCTAGACTCGTACTCTATTTATGTGTCGTGAAATACTCGAGTAAACATGTAAACATTTTCAATTATACAAGAACTACCACTACAAGAAAGATAGCCGTCACATGCTAGGCCAAACGTGCGATGTGCCGTTTACAACAAGAACCACTCCTACAAGCAAGATAGCCGTCGCCGCTAGGCCAAGCGTACGACGTGCCGTATTCAACAAGAACCACAAGAAAGATAGCCGTCACCACTAGGTTAAGCGTGCGACATGTCGTATTCCACAAGAATCACCCTTCAAGAAAGATAGCCGTCGCCGCTAGACCAAGCGTGCTACGTGCCATATTCACTACTCGTCTAATCGTTACATGTCAAACTTGGTATTTCAAAATATACTGGATTAGTGTCTTGTACTAGATTCACATTGTCTCATGTTATACTGGTTGGACTCGCATCACATCGTTCTAGTTCAGTTACTTCTACTTATAGTTTTCATTGCCATGTTCTTCTATTTTACTGTATTTACTTTCCTAGTTTTAACTGTTGATTCTATTTCATTACCTGTCTCAAACTTTCCATGTTCATCAAATATCACTTGCTATTACTGCCTTATAGTCTTTGTCATTTATTTGGAACTGCTAGAGGAGATGTGCTCGTTCTAACCTGACTGGATATATTTTTCAGATGTTTGCCAACATGATACGTGTCCTGCTTGTTATGGATCCAAGGAGGGAATAGCTACCTTGGGTCCCGATTCTTAGGAGTGACCGAAAGACTAGTTTAGTGGAATTGTTTTAGATTCTATATTTTGAACTTGAATTGTAATAATTGAAGATTTTGACATTATATTTAAGATTTGTTTCAGATATTATTTAGTTGTTGTTTGTTTAGTCTTTATAGTTATTTAGACTTCCTGATATCTTATCGTGCTTTAGATTGTGATTGAGTATTATCATATCTTTATAATTATCCTCCATTCAGAGTTGAGATCTATGATAGGTACATTATACATTGTGTGAGTTGATAGATAGCGACCTAGAACAGCGTTCTACCGTCGATTCTGCGACGAAGGTTGGGCGCTGTTACGCACTCGTGCCCCTATAAGGCGTGCGGGTCGTGACACTTCCTATGTTCCATTTCAATAACACCACATGTATGACATACTTCCCTTAGAACAAACCAAAGATGCCCATTTTTGTTCTATTTGACCTTTAACCATGCAACATCGACCCATTCCCCACACAAACTGAATGCCCATGATCCATGCAAAACGTATTATCCCGATGACATAGGCATTTCATTAGAGTCCATGGTTATAAATAGAAGTACCTAGTACGCGCATATCCTTCCTTAAAATTTGGCCTCTTCCGAAGTCTTGTAACGAAGATTTCACGGTTAGCCAACTTCTATAAGTTGGGTAAGGCCTTGAACCAAGAATACCCGATCTTTGAGAATATGGCATCAATTTGGAACCCTTAATAACTACCCCTCCACCTTTCGAAAATCGGTGTCAATTTGGAATCCTTTATAACTACCCCTCTACCTTTCGAAAATCAAGTTTCGATTTGACGTACCTGCTCTCCCTTGGTATTAAATTTTGTATTCTTGATATTAAGATTATTTTTATTTTCAAGGATGAAATTTTTGTAAGTTGGGTAGGTTGTAAACCCCCTATTTTTTTTAGAATTTTTATTGCATTTTTATAATATTTAGTTATTTATTTTCATTCTTTAGAATAATAGGTATATATTGGTAATTGTGTTTTATATGTGTAAAATAAAATATATATGTATAGATAGAAATATTTTTACAAGGTACCTGAAATGGGGTAATATTTTTACTAATAATTTTAGAAAATATTTTTGATTTTAGAAATTCTTATTTATTTATTCTAAATTTTATTAGGTTATGTAAGGACATTTTTATTAATATTATATTATTGATATTTAATTAGATTGTGTAAGAGCTATATGATTTTTTAAATACTATGTCCAAATGTTGTTATATAATAAAATTTTATTATCCATTTTTAACAAATCCCTTAGAAATAACATAGTTTTTATTAAAAATATTTTGTGGATTTTGGGATTTTTTTTGGAATATACAATTATTTGGGATTTTTGTTATATATATATATATTTTTTATTTTTTTATTTTATATATATATATATATGTATTATATATATATATATATATATATATATATGTATATATAATATATGTATATATATATATATATATATATATATATATATATATATATATATATATATATATATATATATATATATATATTATATATATATATATCTATATATATATATATATATATATATATATATATATATATATATATATATATATATATATATATAATATATATATATATATATATAATATATATATATATATATATATATATATATATATATATATATATATATATATATATGTATATATATATATATATATATATATATATATATATATATATATGTACATATATATAAAAAAACAAATATATATATATATATATATATATATATATATATATATATATATATATATATATATATATATTTATATATATACATTTTTTTTTTATTTTTTTTTTATTTTATATATATATATACATACATATATATATATATATATATATATATATATATATATATATATATATATATATATATATATATATATATATATATATATATATGTATATGTATGTGTGTGTGGGGGGGTGTATATATGTTTGTGTGTGTGTGTGTATGTATATATATAGCTAGTAATAAGGAAAAAACCATTGTGTTGTTCCTGAGTTCTTCCCGATAGGGAAGAAGACTTTTAAAAAAAATCTTCCTCAAAACTCATTCAAATCCCTATAGTTTTTTTATCAAACCAAATCATATGCAACGCTTATCCCATTCTCTTCCAAAGAAACTCAAACCTAATCAAAATCGAGTGGGATATCGACTTGTATTCAAATTTGAACCCCTTCATATAAACTCAGTTCGTTTTTCTTTTGAAATACTTATTTCCGTACTTTAGAGAACCTTCGGGAACTCAATCCCTCAATACTAGTCGACCCTGCGTCTTTCTAATGAGTTAGGACCCCATGCCGCCACCGCCGACCGGCCGTCGTAGCAGCCCCGCACGCGCGACATCAGCATCGGTTACTGCAACAGCAGCGTAGCGGCAACAGCAACAACAGCGAGGTACACGACTTCTCGACCCAATTTATCCTCCTAAAGTCGACCGTTTTCAATTCTATAAAATCCTATGGACAGACTATATAACCATATAGGAACCCATCCAATTAGTTCGTATTGAATTGATTGAGATTCGATGAGAAATCGAAACGAAATTGAGGCAAAAAACCCATTTTCTTTGAAAAACCGAACAAAGAAATCGCCTAAAACACAGTTTTGGAAGACTGACTCCTTGCCAAACGATCGCCAATTTTAAAAATATGGTTGAACAGGTTTATATACAACCTATACGAGATGGAAAGCCTGTTGGCCCATTGGTCATGGTCGAACCTGATTTTAATAATTGATCTAACCTTGTCTCGATATAAGGGCTACTTGGATATTTGCTGAGAACTTCTATCATTTTATTCAAGACTCAAGCTGTTTTCCCACATGAGTCTGTATTTCAATATTCAATATAATTTTTATATTTATTGAGTCTAGAAATACTTTGTACACCGAGTCGTACTGGCATATAGACTAACCCAAAATGTTTCAAAATATCGTACGATTTTGAAAATAGCCCATTTTACAAAAAGCTCATAACTATTAAAACTTTTTAAAAGCCAAAACCTTAAAATCCGTTTTACAAAATTCCCCAAAAATTAAACTCTGGTCACCAACAGAGTTCGGCCCGAGTTCGGTCCAAACTCGTCCCGAGTTCGTTTGTTGCCATTGGATTTTTGAATTTGGTCACCTTGCTATTACGGACGCAACGGCTATTTGTCGAGATTATCTCATAGAATTATGTATGAATTCTGTCCGAATTCGCCTCGAGTTCTGACTTTGGAAAACCTATAAATAGAGAAAATTTTTACTCATTTCAACACACCTCTCTTCTCTCTTCTCTCTAAGCTTAAACATCTTCCAAAGTGTTCTAAGCTCTTTCATTTTCAAATCCCAAGCCAGTTACAATCCTCTAGTCGATTTGCCAGTGCAATACGGTCTAGAAGTTTCGGAGAGATTGTAATCAGAGGCTTAATGAAGAAAAATACTTCACAATTGAAGTTGGTCGAATACTTTGTATCAAAGCTCGCGTTGTAGAAGTTGCAAGGACTTTGTATGAAAACTTGCGATATTTTTTCATAGTGGATTCAACTTGAAGCTAGAGTTCTTCCGACTGGAATAGTCCTCACAAGAGGAAAACTAGTATACATTATCATGTTTACATTTGCTTTCTGATCTCGGTTTTTTCATTTACTTACTTGTGATATATTATATGTG
Organism: Iris pallida; assembly: GCA_029216955.1. Lineage (NCBI taxonomy): Eukaryota > Viridiplantae > Streptophyta > Magnoliopsida > Asparagales > Iridaceae > Iris > Iris pallida. Next base: position 376,201 of record JANAVB010019600.1, on the reverse strand, counting down.
ATATAGTTGCTAACATTTTTAATTAGCTAATTTCTGCTGCCTACTCTATTCACCCCCCTCTAGAGTATTGCGCTTTACAATTTGTTCCTACAATTGCTATCAGAGCGGGTTATACAAGTAACGCAAGCTAACACTTCTATTATATTCCTTATTATTACAGTTGATACATAGATCACAGTATCACACATGGCAACTATGAAATTCACAAGTGAAGGCCAAGCCACAAACAGACCTCCACTGTTTGATGGTGCAAATTACACATACTGGAAAATACTGATGAGTTTTTTCTTGAAATCTCTAGATTTTGACTTATGGTCTATTGTTATTGATAGCTATAAGAAGCCTGCACGTATTCGTGTTGAAGGGGAGTTGGTTGAGAAACCCCATGACAAGTATATTGAAGCTAAAAAGAAATATGCCAGTCTTGACGCACGTGCTATTGACACTTTGTTTTGTACTTTAGACAGGACTAAATTTAACAGGTTATCTACGTGCACAACATAAAATAAAGTATAGAAACTTCTCAAAGTGACTCACGAAGGCACGACGCAAGTCAAGAGGTCAAAAATCAGCAAACTTAGGATTATGAGGCATTCAAGATAAAGCCAAACGAATCCGTCACTCAGATGTTTACAGGATTTTTGGATATTGTAAACCCTCTATTTTCATTAGGCAAGGAATACAATAACCATGAGAAGATTCGCAAACTTCTACGAGCTCTCACGAAGAACTGGATTCCAAAGGCTACTGCAATCATTGAAGGAAATGACCTCACCACTATGTCTCTTGAAACACTCATGGGTAAGCTACTCACTCACGAGCTGGAACTTCAAGACTTTGAAGATGTTGTATCGAAGGAGAAGTTAATCGCTTTCAAACCTCAACATAGAAGAATTGTCGAAAATAATTCCGACGACAGTGACTCTGACTCTGAAGATCAATAGTAAGAAAGTTCAAGAAGTTCATGAGATTCAATAGAAGAACAAAGGAACACAACAACAACGAAGAAGATCCTATCTGCTATGGTTGCAAGAAGAAAGGACATATGAAGAATGACTGTCCAACAATATTATTATCATCTAGGAAAAATAACAAGTATGACAAAGGTTACCTAAAGATCAACATTAAGAAGGTACGCCAACACAAGCATATGGCATAAAAGCAAATCCAGTGACTCAGAAGATGAACAATCAGATAACGATGTAAATGTATGCTTAATGGCATTCGATAAGGTAAATACTAACCCCATGTTTGATACATATAATAATTTTACCTTTGAGCAATTAGGTGAAGCCTTTAGTGACCTCTTAGGTGATTACAGAAAACTGTATAGCAAATACCAAAACTCTAAGAAGGTACTCAAAGAGTACAAAGGTGAAATAGGAAGACTTACCGACCTACTAGCTGAGGTTAGAAGTATTGATAATTCTAGTGAGGTAGGTGAGCTTTCTTTTGTTAAGTTGTTATTACACGAGACCACAAGACTATCCGAAGAAAAAGACCAGACCATTACCCAATTAGAAGAAGACCTACTCAAAGAGAAGAAGAGTCTTCAGCAAGCACTAATCAGAAATGATGCACTTACTGCTAATTATAATACATTGTATGACACTTTCAAAAAGTTGAAAACTAGGTTAGGAAAATAGCCTGAGGTTGCAGCTTCCTACCCTAACATGTGTCACTTACCGAATCATCGAAACATTATTAAACCCAATACTGTCAGACCAAACCAAACCCAATATTTGCCCTAGAAGACTAATAAGCATGCTTTCTATTATACTAGAAAACCAAGACCTACCAATCATGCACAACACACTGCATCCAACACTCAACATACTAGATGTCATTATTGTGGCACCATTGGTCATATCTCTCCTGCATGTAGAGTTAGAAAGCTTGTTGATTTAAATATATGTGCATGGATACCGAAAACTAACATTCCAGGACCCTATGAGAAATGGGTACAAAAAGTTTCATCTGTAAATTCTTTTGTAGGTAGAACACCCTTCACATGCTAGAAGCAAATGGATCCTCGACAGCGATTGCTCATGGCACATGACCGATGACGCTTCATTATTCGCAACACTGTCGAAGAAGAAAGAAGGATACGTTTCCTTCGGTAATAATCTTAAAGGGTATATAGTAGGTATCGACAATATTGGTAAGGCTCCCTATCCTGTGATTAAAGATATCTGTCTAGTTACCGAGTTAAAACATAACCTACTCAGCATAAGCTATTTAGCTGGCCATAGTTATGGTATTAACTTTGTCAAAGACAAATGTACTATAGTTGATAGCTTAACTAGTAGTACTATCTTTAAAGGTATCAGGGAAGACAATATATATGTTTTCTATTTGTTAGAAGATGCTAACAAAGCAGATAGATACTTAATGGCAAAAAGTGATGAGAGTCAAGTATGGCATATGAGACTCGGTCATGCAAATATGGACACAATTTCAAGACTATCCACAAAGAAGTTGGTACAAGGCTTACCGGACATTACTTTTAAGAAGGATACGGTATATAGTGAATGTGAAAAGAACAAAGCTACCCGATCCACTTTTAAGTCCAAGAACGTTGTAAAATACCACTAGACCTCTATAATTACTATATATGGATTTATTTGGACCTAGTAGAATTGCTAGTCTATGTGGTAAATTATATACTTTTGTAATAGTAGATGACTTCTCTAGATACACGTGGGTATATTTTCTTGCACGTAAGAACGATACATTGTCAGAATTCGTCTCCTTTTGCAAGAAAGTTCAAAACGAGAAAGGATTCATGATCACTCATATTCGAAGCAATCATGGCGATGAATTTGAGAATGCTGAGTTTAAGTAATTTTGTGACACACATAGTTATCTGCATAAGTTCTCTTGTCCTAGGACTCCACAACAAAATAGAGTTGTGGAACATAAGAACAGGACTCTATCCGAAATGGCTAGAGTAATGTTAAACCAGTATAGTCTACCTAAATACTTTTCGGCTGAAGCTGTCCATACAGCTTGCTATGTTCTCAATAGGGTTCTAATTCGACCTATATCGAAGAAGACTCCCTATGAGTTATGGTTTGATAGTTTCACATTTCAAGATATTTGGTTGCAAACGTTTTATTCTCAATACTAAAGATAATTTGGGAAAGTTTGACGAAAAGGCCGATGAAGGTATCTTTTTAGGTTATGCGACAAAAAGCAAAGGGTACCGATTCTTCAATAAAAGAACTATGATCATCGAAGAATCAATAAATGTCAATTTTGATGAACTGAATCAACAGACAATCAACGATGATGATGAAGACATGAGTACACCAAGTACAGCATGCGTAGAACCTTCAATAATAGCACCAGCTGATCCTTCAGGCAGATCATGTACAAAACCAGAAGCCGGAACCAGCTATCTTAAGAGTTTGCCAAAAAGAATAAAGTTTTTGGCTGACCATCCCAAGGACTTGGTAATATGTGAGATTACCAGGGGTGTAAGTACTCGTTCCTCTAGCAAAGATATAGTTTCCTGTGTTACGTTTATTTCACAGCTTGAACCCAAAACTATTGAAGAAGTATGTAGCGATACTTTTTTAGATGCTATGCAAGAGAAATTAAAGCAATTTGAACGAAATCAAGTTTGGAAACTTGTTTCCAAGCCCATTGATCATCCGGTCATTAGCACCCACTGCGTATTCTGAAATAAACTTAATGAGAATGGTTTAGTTACTCTAACGAGGCTCGACTCGTAGCTCAAGGATACAACCAAAAGAAAGGTATTGACTACGATGAGACCCATGCTCCAGTTGCGAGATTAGAATCCATTCACATGTTATGTGCATTTGCATGCTTTCATAATTTTAAACTATTTCAAATGGATGTTAAGAGTGCATTTTTAACAGTTTTATCAAAGAAGAAGTTTATGTAGCTCAACCTCCAGGTTTTACTAATTTCAAAAACCCTGATTATGTTTTCAAGTTGAAGAAAGTCTTATATGGTTTGAAATAAGCACCTCGTTCTTTGTATGATCGTTTAAGCTTTTTTCTACTTGATAATGGTTTTACAAAAGGCAAGGTTGATACTACACTGTTTATAAAGTCTTTTAATGGAAATCTTCTTTTAATTCAAATTTATGTAGATGATATTATCTTTGGATCTACTGATGAATCTCTCTGTCAAGAATTTTCAAAGTGTATGCAAAATGAGTTTGAGATGCCCATGATAGAAGAACTAAAATTCTTCTTCGGACTGCAAATCAAATAAACCAACAATGGAACGTTCATTAATCAAGCCAAGTACACAAAAGTCTTATTAAAGAAGTTCGACCTGAAAACCGTCAAACCACTTGGCACTCCAATGGCGACTTCAACCAAGCTTTATATTGATGAACAAGGCAAACCGGTCGACATACATATGTATCAAAATATGATTGGTAGTTTACTTTACTTAACTGTTAGTCGTCCAGATATAATGTTTAGCGTTTGCTTGTGTGCACATTTTCAAGCTAACCTTAAGGAATCACATTTGTGCGCGGTTAAGCGTATCTTCCGATACCTTAAAGGAACTTCTTCTATCGGCTTGTGGTATCCCAAAACCACGTCCTTTGACCTAACTGGTTATTCGGATGCTGATTTTACTGTATGCAAAGTGGATAAAAAAAGTACAAATGGCACATATTATTTCCTAGGTAAGGCTTTAGTCTCTTGGTTTAGCAAGAAATAAAATTCTGTCACATTATCAACTACTGAGGCTGAGTATATCATCGTAAAACGTTGTTGTGTACAAATTTTATGGATAAAGCAAACTTTAAAAGACTTTGGTTTACTTTACACACACATACCCATTTTTTGTGATAATACTAGGACTATTAATTTGAAACCCGTAACTTTTAGTTAATTATTTGAATAATTTAATTAGTTAATTATTAATTCTAGAAATTTTAGTCAAAACCCGTAAATTCGGTTTTGTTTTTTTTCTAAATATTAAAATTTGAGTGGTTGCTAAATTAATATTTTTGCCAGATTATTATTAATAGCTAAATAGAAAATTATTAATTTCAAAATAAATAATCATGGATTTTGTTGGACCTGACCTGTTCTGACCCATCCAGACCCAGTCCGAACCCGAACCCAAATCTGAATCTATTTTAAAATTTTTAGGAATTATTTATATAGTGTTACAAATTTTCTAAGAGAAGAAAATAAAATTATTACTAATTAATTAAAGTATTTATAAAAAAAGTATTCTTATAAAATTTATTAAACTCTCATTCTCTTTCATTCTCCAGCAAGAGTATTCTTTTGTAGTGTTACAACTTTATTAAACTTTCAACTCTCAACTTAAACTCATATCCTCTCTTTAATTTTAATCCTGAGAAAAGAAAGAAATTTCTTAAACTTTCATTTCATTAAATCTCTCTCTCACACTCTCATTTGTTTGGAAAGAAAACTTTTCCTTTCTCACCCATTCAGCCCTTGGCCGACCCCTCGGCACCAGGCGGCCGACCTCCCGACTCCTCCCCTCCCGAAACCGCCGGCCAACCAGGTCTCTTCCCATTCCATAACTCCTCTTCCCCTCTCCACCCTATAAAATCCCTCTATTCTCCATTCACCATTCACCACCACTCTCAAAACCCTAACCCTAAACTTCTTTCCGGCGAACCCCCGCCTGAACTATACCCCGACGCCGGCGCCACCTTCCCCAAGGTCGCGCCCTGTCCGGCGACCAACCCCGCAGCACCGTCCGTCTCCTGAGCTTCAACGTCGAGCCCCGGAGACCCCGCGCCCGACCCCGCCGGCTCTCCGTGCGACCTCCCTGCCGTCGCAGCCTTCCGATCAGTCTGTCCCGCAGCACTCCGCGGCACCCTGCTGTTGTCTGTTCCAAGCTCGGGTGCTGTACACGCAGCCGAACCCCGACGAGGCATTGATCCGAGGCCGAGACACTGTCCGTGTGTTCTTTTTCTCTGAATTTTACCTGAGAGCTATAGCCGAGCAATTTTTGGTATATTTTCGTTGCCCCATTTCCATCTTTTTAGTCTGTGATGATTTTGGTCCGCGAATTCCCCGGGAATTCGGTAAGCGCGACATTTTTGGATTTTTTGAAATATTTTCGGAAACATTCTGTGAGTTTTTGGAATATTTCTATGTGTTTGGTTTTCTCCAAATTCCATTTCGGAATTGATGATGTGGTTTTGAGTGTTTTGTTGGTTTGGAATTTTTGAAGTTTATTTCGGGTTTTTCGAGTTTTATTTCGGTTTTTTCGAATTTCGGAAATGTGCTGTGGATATTTTCGGGTTCGATATTATTTTCGGGTTCTGGTTATTATTATTATTTTCTGGTTGGAAATTGGGTTTCCCTGGTATGGGACTTGTGATTGGTGTTTGAGGCATATTTTCCCAGTTTTTGGGTTGACCGAAAGTAGAGGAAGTGCTGCCGGATTTTTCTATAAAATTTAATTATATAATTTTAAAATAGTTTTTCGGAAAAAAAATATTATTTTGGATTTTGGGCGACGACCGTATTGGTCAATGGGCCCTGGCTAAGTGCAAACGAAACCGGTTTCGCCCGGACGTTGAGGCATTAGCTTATATGACGATTGGACCAATATCTGAGACTCACTATTGGATTTATTTTAATTATTAGTTTTATTTTGAAATTAGATTGTAGGATTTTTAGGGACTAACTAATATTTTCCTTCTTATTTTAATTCATGTAAGATGGTCTGTAAAGGGCATAAGCCCATTTATTTCTGCAATTTTGTAATAATTAGTAATGTGGATATGATTTTCTGGTGGATGTGCGAAAGCGTAAATTTAGGAATAATGATAATAATTATAATATTTTAGAAATTCATGTTATTCTCATTTAAAGAAAAATGTATTTTTATTGATAATTATAAATACCAAGTTTTTACGAATAAACTGATAAATACAAGTTTTTTTCGAAATTAAATATAAATTGATGTTTCATAATTACAATGCACCAAAAATCATGTTTTGTTCGTGTTAACTAAATAAAGATTAAAATTGATTAGGACAAAACTTAGAGATTGCAACTAGCATAGTTAGCATGGTGATTTTGGAATCTGAGATAAATTTCTCGACTGTAGGATTTCGAGGACGAGGCTAATTTCAATTCTGAAGTCTCAAACTTTCAAGTCCAGTCCAATTTGAGGCAAGTACAGTTTGTGGTAGTTTACAATTATTTAGTAATAGTTTTATTGCAAATTTAAACCATGAGGCAATACGGAACTCTCTCTGAGAGCATTGACTGTTTAACTGTTGGGTATTGGGAGAGTAGTGTAATGAGTATGACCACATCCAAAATAGTATAATGACTGTGTTAGCTTACCCCTCATACACACGGGGATAAGCCATATCGTATCAATAGGATACAACTGTACAACCCAATCCGGTCATATTCATTGCCTATTCACATCATAATATTTTAACTGCTAGAAAAACTATTTACTTCAAATTGTTTAAAAATGAATAATTCTATTATTATTTTAATTTTTAAAATTATCATGAATTGTACTTTGCTCCCTCTTGACTGGAGACTATATTTTTAGGTCCTATTGATGATGCAGAGCTACTGATTAGTAGCTATTATGATCCTGAGTTGTATCCAGTTGTGCTACCAGATGATGCTGGACTTGGAGATGACGAGTCTACTTTTTAGCTATTGTCATTTACTATTTTTAGTTGTTATTATTGAAAAAAGCTATTTATTTTATCAGTTGTAACTTTGTTGGACAAGTTTTTAATTATCGGAATATTAAAGTTGTAACAATTAGTCTGTGTTGTTGATTACCTGCATGAGTGATACAGCTTACTGCCGCCATCTCAACAATGGTGCAGGCTGGGCATGATCCAATTCGACCCAAAAAATTGGGACCGGGTCGTGACATATTTTTAGTGGTGGCCCATGCAGGTCTGATCAACAACTTAGAAAAACAACTAGAAATATTTAGAACACTAGAACATTAATTTGTCACAACATAGGACCATTATATATTATAAATATTTTTGCTTGTTATAGATTGGTAGGCTACCTTGCTTATGTTTATATCCTAAACCTTCCAGAAATTGGCCACAAATCCTGCTGGCGATGGGGTATTTTTACCTGAACACACCCTACCTCCCCAACCAAGTTCGGATCCTACACCTCGGCAGCTGGCCGACCGTCCCCATAATACAACGGTGGATCCATCATCTTCCCAGACGGAGATGTAGCCCCCTGTGGTAGTACCCCCTCCAGCTGCCCCACCGGTACCTGTGGACCCCACCGACCTCATAGGTCTGCTACGAGGAGTGCTAGAAGCCCAGAGAGCTCAAACGGAAGCTCATCAAGAGCAAACCACGATTATGAGGGAAAGCATGGAGAATGCTCATAACGTGGCTATGACTGCTCTGGGAAGACATGAAGCAGCTCAACTTGAACCAAGGCCTACCAAGGTAAACATAAATCTAAGGGATTAATTTACGTAACATTAAGGCCATTTAAATTAACGAGGATCATATTACCAAGGTGGGCGATATTGAGAGTTTCAAGAAGCAGAACCCTCGACCCTTCAAGGGAACCGAGGGAATCGTCTATGCTGACGAATGGCTCGATAGCATGGAGCATCTCCTAAGCGTCGCTCGACTTCCAGAAGACCTCAAGGCCGAAGCAGTGGGACTCCAACTGCAAAGTATAGCAAGCACCTGGTATCGGAATAAACCCCGACTCCAGGACAAGCAGCTTGACTGGGACACCTTCAAGAGGTTGTTCCAGAGAAAGTTCTTCCTAACATCAGAGTTGCAGGAGATGGAGAGGCAATTTCAGAACCTGAAGCAAGGAAATATGACTGTTGGAGAATATGCGGCAGAATTCGGCCAACTCAGCCGTTTTGCCAAGAACTTGGTAGCCGACCCTGATGATCGTGCTGAAAGGTTCAGATATGGGCTGAAAGAGGAGATCTGCACCCATGTGATCTCAGACGGTGCTAAGACTTATGAAAGGATCCTGGAGCGAGCTCAGGATATAGAGAAGAGCCAACCCGCTCGCTCAAAGAGGGATTATCCTGGAACTAACAACTTCCAGGGTAACCAGAAGAAGCCCAACAACAACAACAACAACCGGCCTCCTCACCACCAGCAGCAGAACCAACAGGCGAGGAACAATGATAGAGCACCTCAGAGGCAGATCCCTGTCTGTGATTTTTGCAAGAGGCCAGGGCATCAGTCAAACATCTGTAGGAAGAGGCTAGGACACTGCCTAGTCTATGGGTTTGCCACCCACCAAGTAAAGGACTTCCCCTCGTCGATGCACCCGACTGGAGCTACTTAGCAGAAAGGTCCTCTGCCTACTTAGCAACAACAATTTGGGCAGCATCAACAGAAGACTGAGCGAGCTTTTGCCCTAGCAGCAGAGGAGCAAGAGCCAGAGCAGGAACCTACAGCTGATGTCATCGCAGGTTTTATTTGTGTACATTCCTATCCTGCCTTAGCTTAATTTGATTCGGGTGCATCACATAGTTTCATATCAACAAAATTCATCTCTGCACACCACATAGATACGGGCTTTAGCAAGAAGATATGTAGAGTCATGATCGGTGGAGGACCCCTACCCATCACTGAGACCTGTAACTGTCCTATCACCATATCAGGCCACCAGTTCATAGCACCTTTGCTTGTGATGCCCTTATCCAATTATGATGTAGTCCTAGGGATGGACTGGTTGAGTAAGCAGCACGCGCTGATAGACTGTCACAGAGGATGTGTAGTCTTCAGTCCACCTGGAGAGCCGGAGTTTGAAATCTCTCGAACTCTGGAGGATATGGAGTGTGTTACCTACACCTCTATCACAGAAGAACCCGGACCTCCCCATCCTATCATAGCAGAATTTATGGACGTCTTCCCTGATAGTCTTCCCAGGTTACCTCCAGATCGAGACATAGAGTTCACCATTGACCTAGTCCCCGGCTCTTCCCCTATTTCTAAGGGATGCTACAGAGTCAACCCAAAGGAGGCCAAGGAGATGAAGGATCAGATCAATGAACTGAAGGCTTTGGGATTTATCCGAGACGGAGCTTCACCCTGGGGAGCACCTGTCTTGTTTGTTCCCAAGAAGGACGGAACTGTGAGGATGTGCATCGACTACCGGGTGCTGAACAATATCACCATCAAGAATAAGTACCCTCTGCCCCAGATCGATGACCTGTTTGATCAACTCAGTAGAGCCAAGGTGTTCTCGAAGATAAACCTCTGATCCGGCTACCATCAGATCAAAGTCAGAAAGGAGGACATTCCCAAGACGGCGTTCAACACCAAGTATGGGCAGTTTGAATTCTTGGTCATGTCGTTTGGACTGACGAATGTTCCTGCTGTATTCATGAACCTTATGAACAAGGTTTTCCATGAATACTTAGATCAATTTGTTGTTGTCTTCATTGATGACATTTTGATCTACTCGAAGACTGAGGAGGAGCATGAAGAGCACCTCAGAAAAGTTCTGGGAACTTTGAGGAAGGAAAAGTTATATGGTAAGCTATCCAAATGTGAATTCTTTCTAGACAAGGTGGATTTTCTTGGCCATGTTGTCACAGGAGAAGGAATTTTGGTGGACCCTAAGAAGATAGCTGCTGTTGAGAAGTGGTCTACCCCAAGCTCAGTTGCTGAAATCAGAAGTTTCTTGGGCTTGGCTGGCTACTATCGGAAGTTTGTGAAGGATTTTGCCAAGATTGCTGAACCAATGACGAAGCTCACTCGGAAGAATGAAGAGTTCATCTGGACGGAAGCTTGCCAGGCATCGTTTGAGGAATTGAAGAAGAGACTTACAACAGTACCGATACTTACGCTACCCGCAGGTACCGGAGGTTTCTCAATATACAGCGATACCTCTGGAAAAGGACTGGGTTGCGTTCTTCAACAACACGGGAAAGTAATTGCTTACGCATCTAGGCAATTACGGACTCATGAGAAGAATTATCCCACACATGACCTGGAGCTTGCTGCAGTCATCTTTGCATTGAAGCTGTGGAAGCATTATCTCTATGGAGAGAGAGTGGAGATATATACAGACCACAAAAGTCTGAAATATGTTTTCACTCAGAAGGAACTGAGCATGAGATAAAGAAGGTGGCTGGAGCTGATGAAGGATTTTGACATCGACCTGCAGTACCATCCGGGTAAGGCTAATGTGGTTGCAGATGCACTTAGTCGATACCCAGTGGCGATGTTCTTAACTAAGGAGCGGTACTTGCTGGAGGACATAGAGAAGCTTTGTCTGGAAATTGTACTGCATGAGGAAAAGATGAAAGAACTGGGGCAAGAAGCTATTGTACCTGGAGCTGACTCAACCATGATGGAGTTGCAATTGCGTTCAAGTCTGATGGACAAAGTAAAGGAGACACAATTCCAAGACGAGATGCTTTGCAAACTCAGAGATCAACTGCTGGCAGGAACACTTGAAGGATTCTCTATCGCCAGTGACGGAGCATTGAAGAATGGTACGAGGCTGTATGTACCATCTGGCGGACTGAGGAATGAGCTGATGCAAGAAGCGCACCAGTCGCAGTATTCCATACATCCTGGAGCTAATAAGATGTATCGGGATATGCGTACCATCGTTTGGTAGTATGGAATGAAGAAGGATGTATCTAGATTTGTGGCTAGATACTTTATTTGTCAACAAGTGAAGGCTAGGAGACAGAGACCCGCAGGACTTCTACAGCCGCTGGACATTTCGGAGTGGAAGTGGGAGCATATAACAATGGACTTTGTGTCAGGATTGCCTCGATCCCAAGAAGGGAAGGACGCCATTTGGGTTATTGTGGACCGACTGACTAAGTCAGCCCACTTTATTCCTTTCAAGGTTGGTTTATCCACTGAGAAGCTGGCGGCACTGTACATGCGGCACATCTACCGGATTCATGGAGTTCCGGTAAGTATTGTATCTGACCGAGATACTAGATTTACCTTACACTTTTGGAAGAGTTTGTATGACAGCTTGGGAACAAAACCGAAGTTCAGCACAACCTATCATCCCAAAACTGACGGACAATCGGAGAGAACCATCCAGACGCTAGAGGACATGCTGAGATCTTACGTCTTAGAATTTGGAGGGTCTTGGGAAGACCATTTGCACTTGGTAGAGTTCTCTTACAACAACAGTTACCAAGCTAGCATTGGTATGACCCCATTTGAATCTCTTTATGGACGTCGTTGTCGCACTCCACTTGCATGGGACGACGTAGGAGAAAGAGTATTGCTGGGGCCAGAAATGGTGACTGACGCAGCAGAGAAGGTGAAGGTGATTAGAGACAAACTCAGGATCGCCCAAGACAGGCAGAAGTATTGGGCTGATAGTAGTCGTCGACCATTGGAGTTTAAAAAAGGAGATAGTGTCTTTGTGAAGATTTCTTCTACCAGAGGAACTATCCGATTCGGCAGAGCTGGGAAGCTGAGTCCCAGATATATCGGACCATTTGAAGTTTTGAGCCGAATTGGTGAAGTAGCGTATCGGTTAGCTCTACCAGCTAATCTTGAGGGCGTGCACAACGTCCACGTTTCGCAGCTCAGACGCTACATCCCGGATCCGAGTCACATCTTGGACCATTCAGAGCTGGAGATTGGACCAAGTCTCACAGTACCAGAGAAGCCGGTGGCAATTTTGGACAGAGGCGAGAAGAGGACCAGGGCTTCGGTGACTCCCATAGTTAGAGTTATGTGGAGGCACGATTCCCCAGGCGAGTCTACCTGGGAGCGAGAAGATGAGATGCGGGAGCAATACCCGTACTTGTTTGAGACCTGAGGTAATTCCTAACCCTATCCTTTAATTTCGAGGACGAAATTTTATAAGGAGGAAAGGTTGTGAAACCCGTAATTTTTAGTTAATTATTTGAATAATTTAATTAGTTAATTATTAATTCTGGAAATTTTAGTCAAAACCCGTAAATTCGGTTTTATTTTTTTTCTAAATATTAAAATTTGAGTGGTTGCTAAATTAATATTTTTGCCAGATTATTATTAATAGCTAAATAGAAAATTATTAATTTCAAAATAAATAATCATGGATTTTGTTGGACCTGACCTGTTTTGACCCATCCAGACCCAGTCCGAACCCGAACCCAAATCTGAATCTATTTTAAAAATTTTAGGAATTATTTATATAGTGTTACAAATTTTCTAAGAGAAGAAAATAAAATTATTACTAATTAATTAAAGTATTTATAAAAAAAAGTATTCTTATAAAATTTATTAAACTCTCATTCTCTTTCATTCTCCAGCAAGAGTATTCTTTTGTAGTGTTACAACTTTATTAAACTTTCAACTCTCAACTTAAACTCATATCCTCTCTTTAATTTTAATCCCGAGAAAAGAAAGAAATTTTTTAAACTTTCATTTCATTAAATCTCTCTCTCACACTCTCATTTGTTTGGAAAGGAAACTTTTCCTTTCTCACCCGTTCGGCCCTTGGCCGACCCCTCGGCACCAGGCCGCCGACCTCCCGACTCCTCCCTTCCCGAAACCGCCGGCCAACCAGGTCTCTTTCCATTTCATAACTCCTCTTCCCCTCTCCACCCTATAAAATCCCTCCATTCTCCATTCACCATTCACCACCACTCTCAAAACCCTAACCCCAAACTTCTTTCCGGCGAACCCCCACATGAACCACACCCCGACGCCGGCGCCACCTTCCCCAGAGTCGTGCCCTGTCCGACGACCAACCCCGCAGCACCGTCCGCCTCCTGAGCTCCGACGTCGAGCCCCGGAGACCCCGCTGTAGAAGCATAGAATTTCACAACCAAGAAAGCCCATACGCCAGACACTACATGCGCCAGAACTCGGACAGAACACTTCACAACAAAGTCAATAAGTATAGACATTTGAAGAAGGACTTTTTATTTATATACAAAAGTCTATTACATGTCTAGAAAAGGTTGTACAAAGGAGAATTTCTACAAAGGAAAGATCCTAAGTTTACAGCCAGCGGCCACCATGCGCCTCCAGATAGGCGCAGCAGTCACCATGCGCCGCCAGTTAGGCGCAGCAGATACCATGCGCCTCCAACCAGGCGCATCCCACCATCTCCTCAGCAGCTCAGTTATGTGCCTCCAGCTCAGTTATGTGCATCCCTTCAGCAGCCCAGTTATGTGCCGCTCTTCCAGCCAGGCTCACCTGATAAGTGCTTCGACTAAACAAAGCATTTAACCCTCTGGCTGGAACCAAGAAAGAGAAGAGCACCGCAAATCTGTGGCCAAGGGAGGCTTCGAAAGAGCCTCCAAAGACCAAGGAAGACCGTAATCGAAATACGGCTAAAGGAGCAGCTTTAAACACAACCAGAGTGGGCGACACCCACTTTGAAGGAAGAAAGAGCCTAGCACCGCCATTCCGATCTACGGCTCTTCCGGAACAACGGAGACGAGGCCCGAACATCCCTATCTTTGGATGCAACAGGTACCTTCCGCCTGCCTCAGAAGCCCTCGACTCCGTCTTTTGGAAGTAACAGTCACCTTCTGCATCAACGACGACATGGCGTCTCATCTTCACCCTCGGGAACACTTCGTCAACAGAATGCACCCGAATACCCAAGTTCATGTTGGAGGTACGTGAGAGAGCGAGAAGCAAACCTCCTCTCCATGCTACTATTTATAGGCCGGGCAGATCAAACCCACGCGCCAAGTGGATGGCTCTCCGAATTCCGTGTAATGAACTCACATTAAATGGATGAACCAGACGCCTCGACTTCAGCCAAACGGCTATTTAAAAGCACTCGAGAAGCGAAACAGCCGCATCATTAAAGACGTGTCGGATGCGCCAGCTGGACAGCGCATCACACCCCTTCAAACACCAAGCGCCTCCCATAGATGCGCCCTATACCGAGCGCATCACAGAGGATGCGCCCCCATACGTCCCCATACACCTAGTGGAACGTCAACCAACGTGCCTACTCAGCTGTCCATCGAATGTCACCAACATTAAATGCTGAACTGACAGAGTTGGCAGCACGCCTCCCCAAGTCTGAACGGTTGACAGCTTTTGCAGAAAACGAAGCGTCCACAACGTCAGCATCATCATGACTTTACCCCGACGGCTACTGCTACGTGGCCACCCAACCATCCGCATGTGCCTCAAAAGCCATGCGCCTCAGAACCTTTACTGATCCCTAAAGACAGAAGAAGAGTCTCCAGTTGAAGCTTTGCATGCGCCTCAAAAGCCATGCACCCCAGACTGATCTCTGATCCCGAAAGACAGAAGGAAAGTCGCTCGCATACGCCTCAAAAGCCATGCGCCCAGAACGGTTCGTGACGCCTAAAGGTCACGAGCCAAAATCTCATCATGCGCCCAATCCAAGGCGCATCCCACCAAATCATCCCCCCATCAGATCCGAGATCTCCGAGCCATGAGTCGACGACACGTGTCCTTTGACTCAACTCATCCAAGATTTTAGCAACAGAAAGATCTTCTCCTCTGCTACGTGCCGGCTCACAATAGCAGTATGAAGAATTCAACCCCTCGAGTAGGGTGCATCATCCATGCGCCTCCATCAGCAATCTCCACATGGCGTCCCCACGTACCGGTGCATCCTATATATACGCGCATGAGCAGCCAACCTGCCCAGCTATAAATAGAGGGATCATTTCCTTCTTCCAGACACACATACGGACAACGTACAGAATCCACAGCGAACATACAGAGAATCACCAGAGAGGCAGAGATAGACACTCAACGTCTTCCTCCTCTCGGCAAGCTCCAGCACCCAGAGCAATCTACACCTTCAGAGAACCGATAACCGTCGTCAGCCCGTCAACGGAGTCAACGCATTACCACTCGCTCCATTGGCACTAAGGACCCAGATTAAACAAAAGTGTACTCCTAGGACTACATCTAAGTCCTATATTGTAACACTGTTCTGTTTGTGTTAACATTTTCAATCAAACAATTTTAATGGCAAACAAGCTGGCGACTCTGCTGGGGACCTCTTTCTCCTCTTCCGAGAAAGTCGTGTCACAGGTCGACGACGTGAAGGTGGGCTCCTCCCACAAGATGCTGGTCGTGCGCCTCAATCAACAAGCGTACGAGGAGTTCATTTCTGAAGGAAGTACGAGTCCTTCGAAGCGGCTGCCGAAGCCGAAGAAGACCCGTCGTGTCTGGGTGCGCAAGGTCGACGCCTCGGGCACCACCACTAAAGGGAATGCGCCAATCCAGCCCTCCCTTCCTGCTGACGTTCTCAGCAACCAAGGTGCGCCCGCTGATGCAGCGTATCTCTCGGGGAAGCGTGCGGCTGACCACGTTCCCCAGCCATCTCCCTCTCAGGCGAGGAAGATGCGTCGACGGAGCAGAGACGCAGCCAATGCCCCGCGCATCACCTCTGATGCGCCACAAAAAGTCTATGTCTTTGACAGACTCACTCGCTGTAATGGCGAGGAGAATTTGGATGCTGAGTACTATGCGCCCCAGCGGGCTAGTACAAAGAAATCTAAGGCGGCACGGGCCATGCGCCACAAATGTGCTATGCCAACAGCAGGCCAAAGGCACGCGCTCACAATCACGCGCGCTGCCGATGGCAAGCTGTACAAGGTCGAATCAGGTGCCTCTCCACCAAAAACGAGTCGACCTTCAAAGTCCTCATCTCACTTGGGCGCATCTACTATGTGCACAACCAAGTCGAGTGAGGCAAATTCAGTGGTCTTGAACTCCCGTACCTCCTCTGGTTGTACGTTTGAGGTCCGTTCAGGTCACTTCAAATATTGTGGTTCCTCCACTGCTGATCGTGATGCCTGCTTGGTATTAGATCAGGGGGCACAGCACTCACCTGACCACCCCGGCGTTTGGCCTTGCCATGCGCTTGAAGGGGGTATGAAGGAAGCACTCTCCTCCAACGACCTGTGTAACGTGATCACTCACAAGCGCCGGTCAGGAGAGTCGACCAACAGGCACGATGCGCCTCTCACGGGGCATACTTGTGCGGTGGTCACCATCAACTGCTGTTGCAAGGCTGCAGTACCACCAAGGCAGTCAGTCTACCAGCGGCTGCAATCATTGACACCCCTCCGACATCGCCTCGGGATGAAGGTGTCAACAGAAGAGAAGCCATGGGTTGCTTCATGCAACGTGATCTCCAACTCCTCGTCAGTCCGGAAGATGACTGCAATTCCTTGTCTTCATCCAAAAGCCAGCCGAGGAAAACCAAGACAGTTGTCTCGACCTCTGGAGTGTTCGAAGGCACTCGGTCGAGAAAGAAGTTCTTGGAGGAAGCTGGGGGTAGTCAGACCCTTGTTGAGCCTCCTTCCGAAGACGAAGATGTCCAAAGCACAGCTGCGGCGGATCTTCATCCTCGAGGCGAAGTCAGCCTCCCAGAAGCCCCTCAAAACGAGGATGTCCTCCAGGACACGGCTGGGGGTAGAGACAAAGAGGCCCTTCAAGACGGAGCTGAGGGCAATCAGGCCCTTGCAGATGCGCCCGTCGAGAATGACCTCCAAAATGTGGCTGGGGGTGGCCAAGGTGGAACACCAGGAGAGGTGACTCCCCCACATGAAAGTGAGGCCGAGAGCGAAGCCTCAACCAATCCATCCACTCCCGGTCGTGTCATGACAGTATACATGACTGGGGGTGATTCCGAGTCTGATGCACCGCCGCAGGACATTGTCCAGCGCATAGACTCATTAGAGGGAGGACTCAAAACCCTCTCTGCCTCTATGCAAGCACTGACTCAAGCAGTGTTTGATATCCGGTCGTCCTTGACCAGAACACCTTCAACCGGTCCCGACCCAGGAGCCAATGGGGAGTCGAGTGTACCCCTTCAAAGGACACCCTCAGACACAGAAGCACCCCGGACGTCGGAGCCCTCAAACGCTCTACTCCAGAATGTACCACCTTTCCCGACTCCTAACTCCACGGAGGATGTGGTCGAAATGATCAAGGACTTGTGGGAGCGCTTCGAGTCCAAAAACAGGCAAGAGGAGCGCCAGAAGATGGGCATTCCCCAGCCTTATCCCCTCGAGTGGAACAAGGTGGTTTATCCCCAAAGTACAAACCACAAACACTCACGCCGTACGACGGGAAGGACTCTCCGCGTTGGTACCTGACATATTTCCAGTCATAGACGGGACATCTTCTAAAGGAGGACGCGCTCCTCACCAACATCTTTGTTGGGGCCCTAAAAGGGGTGGCGTATGACTGGTACTGCAGCCTCCCCGACAATTCTATATCGTCCTTCGACGACTTGACGTGCCTCTTCCTCGATCGCTTCTACGACGGCAGAAAGGACATGACGATGGCATCTCTCATAGAGATACGCCAGAAGGAGAAAGAAACGGTTCGGGTGTTCATCGAACGCTTCCGACAGGCCTGCTTCAGGCTATCTCCGGGCATGCCAGAACATGCGCTCCTCTCCTCTTGCAGCATGAACATTCTGCCTGCAGTGAAGCTCTGGCTCAACTCTACTCCCCCTTCCGACTGGAGCTCCCTGATCATCGAAGCCGAAGCCGCAGAAAAGAAGGCAGCCAATGCACGTCTTTTGGGTGTCAGCTTCCCCGCCTTTGATGATAAGGAGAAAAGGTCTGCAGCCAACAACTCCGAATGAGAAGCAAAGGGGAAACAGGCATTGACTGTTAATGCCTCGAAAGGCGCATCTGCGCCTACTCAGAAGCCTCCACTGGCACCGAGACCCAAGGAGGTGTATTCATTCAATGACGAAGACACCCTACAACTCTTTGAAATACTGAAGCAGGGTGACAAGATCAAGCTCCCGGACCCAAAGCGGCCCGATGAAGTCGGGAAAGTGGACAACCCGAGGTACTGTCACTACCATCGGTTTGTCGGACACCCGACCAAGGACTGCTACGTCCTCAAGAATTACATCCAGCGCATGCTCAATGCCGATGTAATCTCCATCGACTATGAAGAAAAGACAGTGTCAGCCAATGTGGTGTCACTTCAGTTCGGCACCTTACCGCCGACCACCACATAAGATGGCGTCGTCCCCATCCCTAAGGCGACAATGGAGGTGGTAAACTTGCCACCTACCCGTGACAATGCGAGTGGACTCATCCCACTTACCACATCTCGAGGAGAGGTCCTCTGGGTTCACCCCGACCTCATCTCTGAGGTGACTCAACCGGAGGTACGCTCTACCTCCAAATCAAAAGGCAGGAAGATCAAGTCTTGTCGCACGATCTCTTCCTTAACGGAAGAGGCGCTTCCAGTGCAGATGCGTGCACAACAGAATGTCCAGCCCGGCGAAGCTGCCGTCGAGGTGGTGCCTCCTGGCACCATCCCTGAGGAGGGCCCGTCTAAACCCTCAGCAGCCAATAAGCAAAAGCAGGTGGAGGCTCGTTTCGACAGACCTCTACGGAAGGAGAATGCTTCGGGGCTAGCCAAGCCCCACAACTTTGACATACTGGCACAACTGGCCAGTACTCCTGCACGCCTGTCTTTGTTTGAGCTCCTGCGTCTTTCCAAAGACTCCCGAGAAGCTCTCTGCGAAGCTCTGAAGGACGCTGAATCCTTTCTCAGTCAGGTCAAGCAGCCTGAAGACCTCCCAACTACTTGTGCACACTGTCATTGTACGGATGAAGTTATCCCAAACATAACTTTCATCCAACAAGACATGCTGCTCAAGCACCACCGACATAATCGACCGCTGTAATACACAGGGTACATCGGTTCAGTCAAGGTGAGCCGGATTCAGATCGATCCGGGGTCTTCCCTCAGCATCATCCCGAAGGCACTGCTATCAAAACTGGGGATCCTAATGTACCGGCTGGCGGCCTCCAACACAACCATCAGTGGCTTCAACGCTAGCAAAAGCGAGCCACTGGACAAGATCCGACTGAAGTGTCACATCGGCAACCTCAAAACTGAGGTGACTTGTTATGTGGTGGATGCCGAGGTCAACTACAACATCCTGCTCGGCCGACCATGGCTACATGAGTACATGGTGGTGCCTTCCACGCTCCACCAATGCATGAAATATGTATCCACCAACGGCGTCATCCGGACGGAGTTCGCAGACATCGATCCTTGCAAAGGGATTGAAGCCTACTTCACCGATTCTGACTTGTACAAGCCACTTGACGAGGAGGAAGCCAACGATGCTGATGATGAGGCAGAGACGACAACTGAGCCGGACACGGAGCATGAGATGACTCCAGACGCCCCTTTGAAGATCCGACTGAAGGGCAAACCACCCCAGAAGGTGCCTCCAATGAGCATCAAACTATCAGGGAAAGCACCGACTCCTGAGGCTTCCCTGAAGATACGCCTCAAGGGAAAGCCGCCTCAAACATCGGCTCCCCTGGTGGCAAAATTACAGGGGAAGGCACCACTCACAGGAGGCGCAGTTGAGGCACCTCTGAAGGTGCGTCTTAAGGGCAAGCCCCCTCAGTCATCCAAGATGCCAGAGAGGGCACACATAACCCTCTCAGACCCCAAAGACAAAGCTGTGGTGGATTCTCCTGATTCGACCCCAGTGCTTGCAGATGAGGAGCTTGGCGAATATATCTCTGCTGATGTAGATGCACCCTCCTTAGACAATGTAATCCCACGGGATAAGATCTCGTATTTTATCAATAATAGAGTGTCTTTTTCTTAGCCCCTCCACGAAGCCGAGACGAAGGATCCATCATTTTGGGCAAAGTCGAGCGTCATCAAGACCTCCCGCCACTCGAGCCAGAACCTGATACCGGCAGAGTATAAGTCTATCGGTACACGGATACAGCAAAGCACATCATCCAAAAGATGGGCTACGACCTAAAAAGCAATAAAGGCCTAAACTACGGCAAGGGTCGACGTCTCCCTCTCCGGCTTCTGACACCTAAGGGAAAGCCGCAGGACTACTACAATCGGACTCGGTGGGGGGTAGGCTATGTCACGCCGCCAGCAATTCCAGAGAGTTCAGACGCAGAAGACGTAGAACATTCCTACTCATCCGAAGCATCGACTTGGGATTCCAATACCAGTATCGGATCAGTCTTCAGGAAAGTGATGTCAGCTAACATGACGTCAGCACAACCTCAAAAAGGTGAAGGCGAAGACCAAGCGCCGGAACCCTTCGAAGAAGAACCCTGGGCTCAACGCCTAGAAGAACAATGGGAGTCTCGTTTTGAGTTACGTGAACCTCCCACCGAAGATGAAGTCGAGCAGATCGACCTTGGGGACGGATCTTCTTCCAAACCCATCTTCATCAGCAAAAGCCTAGAAGGAGAAGACCGAGAGTCTCTAATCCAGCTGGCTAAAGAGTATATCGACGTCTTTGCCTGGAGCTACGAAGACATGCCGGGACTCGATCCACAGATCGCAATGCATAGGTTGAACATCTTACCTGATGCCAAACCTATCAAACAACAACAGCGACGTTTTCGTCCGGACATTATGAATGCCATCGATCAGGAGGTGGACAAACTCTTGACCAGCGGCTTCATCCGTGAGGAACAGCACCCAGATTGGGTAGCCAACGTCGTACCTGTCACCAAGAAGAATGGGAAGATACGAGTCTGTATCGACTTCAGGGACCTCAACTCTGCTTGCCCGAAGGACGAATTCCCGCTTCCAATCACCGATGTGATGATCGACAACACATGTGGCTTTGAACGCATGTCCTTCATGGACGGGTATTCAGGCTACAATCAAATCAAGATGTTCCCCGATGACGCAAAACACACGTCATTCAGGACTCCGAAGGGTGTTTTCTGCTACACAGTAATGCCTTTCGGCTTGAAGAACGCCGGTGCAACATACCAACGAGCTATGAGCACCATCTTTCGTCAACATCTTCGCAAGACAGTCAAATGCTATGTTGACGACATCGCAGTCAAGAGCCGCCTCAAAGGAGATCACCTACAGGATCCGAAGACAGTCTTCGATCTCATGCGGGCACATCAACTCAAAATGAACCCCGCTAAATCCTTCCTGGGGGTTTCTAGCGGCAAATTCTTGGGCTATGTCATCATGGCGAAAGGCATTCATGTCGATCCCGAGAAGACCAAAGCCATCCTCAACATGGACCCTCCGAAGAATCTTCGAGAACTTCGGGGCTTACAGGGACGTCTGGCATACATCCGGAGGTTCATAACAAACCTCTCCGCTAAATGTCAACCCTTTACTCAGCTCATGAAGAAGGGAGTCTCTTATGTCTGGACAGAGGAGTGCCAAAAGGCTTTCGACGACATCAAAGCCTACTTGACGAGCCCACCAGTCCTGGTGGCACCTGTCGCCGGCAAACCATTTCTCCTCTACGTCCGTGCCATAGATCATTCCCTTGGCACTCTGCTGGCTCAAAACAGCGATACAGGCTATGAGCAAGCAATCTACTACCTCAGTCGAACGCTCATCGGGGCCGAACACCGGTACAACCCTGTTGAAAAGGAGTGCTTGGCTTTGGTGTTTGCCATCCAGAAGACTCGTCATTATGTCTCGGGCCAGACAATTCATGTCATTTCCCGAGTCAATCCGTTCAGAGTCCTCATGACGAAGCTAGGATCATTGAACTCCCGGCTATCCACATGGGCGATCTTGCTAACACCGTATAATATGGTGTTTGTCCCGCAAAAAGCTGTTAAAGGTCAAGCTCTGGCTGACTTTTTAGCTGCACATCCCAACCCAGAATCCTCAAAACTTTATGAAGACATCCCGGATGAGGTCCAAGAATCCAACGTCACCGAAGGAAGCTCCGTTTGGTGGATGTTTTTTCGATAGCGCTTCAAGAACAGGCCCCAAAGGCCAAATCACCGCAGGAGTGGGGGTAGTCTTAGTCTCCCCCGATCAGTTGGTCATCCAGCGTTCTTACTCCCTTTCGGAGCCGTGCTCCAACAATGTTGCCGAGTACAACACACTCATCATGGGACTCCAACTCGCACAACAGCTGGGGGTGGACCATCTGGAAGCCTACGGTGACTCAAAACTCGTCGTGAACCAGATTCGGGGGCAATACGAGGTTCGCCATGAAGATCTGATCCCTTACCACGAAGTTGCATTGAATATCATCTCAACCTTCACTGGGTTCTTCATCGAACATGTACACCGTCTACAAAACTTGGAGGCCGACGCTCTGGCTAGCCTCGCGGCCTCATTGGCAGCGCCCCTTGGGACTCAACACTATGTCACGATAACTGGCCGAGACTTGGTTTGTCCTAGAAACAACCTATGCTTGCGAGTGGCTCACGCCATGCCGACGAACACTGGCATTAATGTCCGAGACTGGAGGTTCCCGTTCATCGACTTCGCTGTCTACGGAATCCTTTCTGAGGACCCGAAGGAAGCCGTCTCAGTCAGGAGACGCTCTCTTCGATTCTATTACGATACAGCTACCAAAACGCTGTACCGACGCTCCTTCGATGGGCTCCTCCTTCGATGCCTGTCCAACGAAGAAGCAGCCGAAGCTCTTCGAGAAGCTCATGATGAAACTTGCGGAGCTCGTCAACCCGGTCCTAAGTTGCAGGATCGACTGCGACGTATGGGCTACTACTGGCCGACCATGGCCGCCGACGCTGTTGAATATGCTAAGAAGTGTCACGCATGCCAACTTCATGCAGACTTCATACATACACCGTCTGAACCACTACATCCTACAGTCGTCTCCTGGCCCTTTGAAGCCTGGGGCATGGACATTGTAGGACCAATCACCCCTCCTTCATCAAGAGGACATCGCTTCATCCTGGCCATCACCGATTACTTCTCCAAATGGGCAGAAACAGTCCCACTGGCGGAAGTAAAGAGCTCCAGGGTGGTCAACTTTATCAAACACCACGTCAATTACCGTTTCGAAGTACCCCAGCGGATCATTCATGACAATGGTCCTCAGTTTATCAGCCACATTTTTAGCAGGTTCTGTGACAAGAATCGCATTCAAAATGTGGCATCCACCGCCTACAATCCGGCTGGAAACGAGTTAGCAGAGGCGTTCAACAAGACTATCGTTAGGCTGCTCAAAAAAGTTGTGTCATCCAACAAACACGACTGGGACGAAAAGTTTGGCGAATGCCTTTGGGCCTACCGCACAATGGTACGGACCCCAACAGGCAACACACCATTCTTTCTAGTCTACGGAAGCAAAGCGGTACTGCCTCTCGAGATCCAGATACCCTCACTCTGCGTAGCAATAACAAACAAACTCACAGAAGAGGACAATCAACGTCGTCGTCTGCGGGAACTGGAGGCACTCGATGAGAAGCGTCTCCTGGCTCAACGACGCATCGAACTCTACCAAGCCCGTATATCACAGGCTTTCAACAAGAAGGTCAAACAGAGGACTTTCCAAGTTGACGACCTGGTTTTAGCAGTCAGAAGGCCAATGGTGTTAACTCACAAGACACCAGGAAAGTTCGAGCCCAAGTGGGAAGGACGTTTCTTCATAGAGACAGTATACTCAAATGGTGCTTACCGCCTCGCCAAACCCAATGGGGACCTGTTCATGATGCCCATCAACGGCAAGTTCCTAAAGAAGTACTATTCTTGACATCCTTCAGACATGTACTTCCCCAAAGGGGATCTGTGGGCCCAATCATCAGGGCTCACACACAATCTCCTTCCACAAAACTCATACGCTTCTGGAACCCAGCTGTTCCGTGGCATCCTTCAGTAGAAAGACAACCACGTCCACATCACCTCTGAGTTGTTCCTCTACACCCTACAAAGCGGAATCTTACGCTACGTAAGCCGATGCTACCCTTCATGTTTACCACGTCCACATTACCTCTGAGTAAACATCTCGTACAAACAACCCCTGCGTTGTCGTACATTGATCGCAGAACTTCTACGTCCACATCACCTCTGAGTTGTTCAGCATATCCCCCAGGATCATTCCTACCACGTCCATAATACCTCTGAGTAGGAAGATTCTATCATTTTGAACCCAATAATTGCCATGTCCACATCACCTCTGAGCAAACATATTGGTTCCTTCAAACTTATTATCTGTACCTAAAAACCAAGGTGCGCAAAAGATAATAGGTCCACACAAATCATCAAGTTCATAATAACAAAAATGAACACATCACAAAAAAGGTTGTGTACTTCTTTATTTTCTAAAAAAAGAGTACAGAACTACACTATCCCCTAGCAAGGGTTGCAAAAGAACATAAAAAAGGGAGAAGCTACATTCCCTGAACCTCTCCAGGGTGGGCTGAGAGCTCTCTGACTCGACGTCTTAAGTCGGCTGTACGGGTCTCCACAGTCGCCAGGACTCGACGCTCAGCTTCTTGACGCATCAATTCAACAGCCTCAGCGGAAGTTTCGCTCTCATGCTTCTCATCAAGCTGTTGTCGCTGCTGAGCCAAGGCAAGAGTCCGCTGAGTAAAAGTTGCTTCCTCCTGCTTGAATGCTACGTGTTTAGCCCGGACACGTTCGGCATCTAACTGGAGTCGGGCCCGTTGGTCCTCAAGGTGGCGCATCTGGGTGTTGATCTCTGCGATGTTAGCATCCAACGCAGCTCGCGTTTCCATCGTCTTCTTCATGGACTGAGACAACTGCTCTACCGCAGCCTCAGTCTCAGCCACCTCGCGCTCCCAAATGCCCACAGTGGCCTGGTAGGAAGACTCGATCTCGGCAATCAACTTCCCCTTCTCCGCATCTATCAGGATGGAGAGGTCATTTCGCTGGATGCGCTGAAGTTCCGCAAGCCGCTCGTCCAGCTCGATCACCGAAGCCTCCAGAATTTCGGCCATATGGTCGTGGCCTTGGTGAACGCGGATCAGCTCGATACAGGGCATTGCCAGAGTTCTTGCCGTCGTAAAGCTCCCGTTGGCATCCATCACCGCAGATATACCCCTCTGCAGCATTTTGTACACCCCCTCGACGAGAAATTTCACATATTCGTCTGCGTCCGCCAGTACCTACGGCGTCAAAGCAGGAGTTGGAGGAGCTACTACAGTTAGCGGACCGGGAGAAGATCCGCCAATCTCAACCTGCGAGGCGTGAACCTCGGCATCAATAGGCTCTTCATCAACAGGGGCTGGACTGCTAGCCCGAGGAGCCGAAGGAACAGAGGAAGTCGGCATAGGCGTCGAGATAGTACCCCAAGTAGAAGGAGTAACAGAGGGTTCCACACCCTTGCCCTTCTCAAGCCCGGAGGATCCACCGACGTCAACGGCCACCTCTTCTACCCCCCAACGTCCTATCAGCGACCGGTACCTCCTCCGGCAGAATGGAGAGATCAACACTCATCTCCTGGCCCGCCCTGGGAGACAGGATCGGCAGACGGGTCTCGTCATCAAACCCCTCCACAGGGGCCGCATCTGTCGCTACCTCCTGATCGGTAGCCACCTCAACTTCCACGGTTGAAGCTGGGGTAGGACTCGGCAATGATATAGCCGACCTTCCCTCATCATGACAAGGAGGGGAATCAATCCTCTCCTCTGTCCCAACCATATCTGTTGCCCCCGCAACAGACTCTTGCAGCTCTGGAGCAACGTCATCCGAAGGCGACGAACTCCAATCTACCTCATCATCAGGATGCCTCGAGTCCGTAGGACCCTCAACGTCCAAGGCCTCCATGGCAGACTGTACCTTCCCAGAATTTGTTGTAACCTCAAAGACAGGAGATACTAAAACCTTCGCAGGAACGTCTTCGGGACCCTCCTCCACGGGAGACATTATCATCGGTGGAATACGCTCATCAGAAGAGCCTGCTACCTCCTTCGGTTTACTAGCACCCGGTTTTGAAACACGGGACTTCTTCTTCGACGATCCCTGCAAGAAGAAAAGCATAAGTCACCACAATGACAAAATGAATTAGAATTACGGAGTACTCTTTACCTCAGCAGGAACTAATCCCGTTGGCGTTACGAGTGGCACTTCCGTAACCTTTGGAGTCGACGTCTTTCTCGACCTTTTCGGTACAGAAGAACCAGCTTCTGTGTCAGCCCGCCTCTTCCCAACAGACGGATTTCTCACTGGTGCTGTAGCAGCAGTCCGATATCCCGCCAATTCTGATGGACGATATGATCGGGCTGCCATCAACATATTCGCCGTGGCCTCCAGCTGAGTTCCAATGATGAAACTAGTCTCCCTGTCATAACCAGGAGACGCAGCATTCATAATGCAATACAGCTTGGCGGCCGGATATAGGATCTGCGGCCGAGGGTTGCGGACTGGCGTAGTAAAATTAACGCTAGTGCATCCAGCGTTATAATACTGCCAGCCCCGGGCTCCATCCAGCAAACTCCCGATGAAGCCTAGACTGCTACTGGGATTCTGCAACATTAGCTGGGTATAGCCAAATTGACGAGCAAATCGGCTTGGCAGATATGGCTCCAGATAACATCTATTCTGGTTGCGGTAGACCAGGTGAGAAGGCCGAATACTTTGCAACCAACGAAAACTCCATTTCGGCAAAGTGACCGCATCTTCGCCAGAGTCAACTAAATCTTGGTCGGCCTCGAAATCTTTGAAGATCGGGCCAACCTTGACAATCTCCAACCCCTGAAGGTAGGACAAGACTCTCCTGCAAACGGGGACGCCAGTGTATAACCACTTCCTCTTGTAGAAGCGGCGGATGAAGGCATCCTCTTCAACATGATCCTCCTCCGGACCGGGACTCATCACGTTCGGATGATGCAAAATCAGCCATCCCATAAGATAATGGAAAGGCAGCTCGGCCCGGGGAAAGTTGTCATTGTTACCTTTCTCGTGGATCACATCATCAGCAAAAGACCTCAAACCGCGCAACAAGTTGCACACCATCGCGGGGAGAAGAGCTAAGGGTCGTCCAAAAGCCAACTTCATGGCAGGCAAAATAAGATTCTGATGTACCCTCTCTACGGCACCGGATCCACCTGCAAACACGCAATCCCGGAGCCATATCATCAAGTAGGCTGTCAACACTGTCTTAGATGACATCCGGTGCCCACAGTGCCAGAAGCAGCTATATGTATCCTTGCCGCTCTCATCCGAACGTGGGGTCCTCTCGTCCAGCCGACTTATTTCAGAAGTCACTTCCGCGGGCTTCAGTCCCTGCGGAGTCGCAAACCGGATCCTCGAAGGATCCGCCAAATCCTGCTTAAAGACATAGTCCCTCCAAGCAGTCACGTGAGGCTGGGTCTTGCCCTTATCCCTCCGGTGCATCAGATAATGGTGGCTCGTCACCTCTTTGAATACAGCCATCATTTCCGGGTCCTTATCTTCCAGAACCTGGATCTTCTTATTTGACGGGAAATATTCCTCGTACGGCTCCGAGCCCCAAGGAAGCTTAGACACTTCGTACATCTCATGGAGAGCCAACCCCAACTCTCCCACCGGAGTAAAAAAGCTGCCAGTATGGGCATTGAATAATTCCAAGAGTGCAAGGAACATAGGCTTATTAAGATCCACGCCTGTCTGCGTAGCCCGAATGGCGGCTGTCAGCCCGATCTCCTTAAGCTCAACTTTGAACCTTGAAAGCACCCAAGTGGTCAACTCGTCCCACCTCGGAATGTAGTAACACCAACCTTCGACTCTAAAGCCACCTGTCGGGTACATGACCTTCGCTGTCAGCATCCGATTTGTAAAGGTCGGGGCACTGAAGGAAAACGTGTCATTTGGGACTTCACTGTAGAGGCTCCCGGGACGCAAGGCTCGATAACTGAACGAGGAACCGGCTCGTGAAGCAGCCAAAGTATCTCGCTGGTTCGAGGTGGCATTGATCGAAAGGGTACCTTCCATGGCCCCTCCTTGAGAAGGAGTAAGTTCCCAACCCATCCTTCTCTTTGAAGCTAAACGATAAAAGGCTGTCAGCGGCAACTGGCGGTCAACCTGCCGCATGTATAGAACCATGCCTTTGGCAGAAAAGAACCAGTCTTCTTTGATCTTCAGTATCTTTGCTTCAGAAGAGACTAGTCGGTCGCCAAACAGAAAGGCAGGTTTTAAGAAAGACACATCTTCAGATTCAGCAGACTTCAGTTTACCACTCTCCATCATACTCTGGAGGAAAAGCGGCAACTAGTTCTGGATTTGCAGCATTCTCTTCCGAGGTTGGTTCTGTAAGATAGCATCCTTTGCGGGGTTGATCACTGCCTCATCAAAATCAACTCCCATTTGGCAAAGAGAAGCGTCCAGGAGGACCTCATTCAATAAAGGGATCGTCATCGACACTGGCACAACAAAAGTGGAAGTCAGGCAAAAAACAAAAGGTGTCAAATAGATTGACGCATCGTCAGGGTATAAACCCATGTGCGTCAGCTTCAGCGCATCATCAGGGCGTAAACCCATGCGCGTCAGCATTGGAGCTTTGGCGCATCATCAAGGCGTGAGCCCATGCGCGTCAGCGAAGGCTTCGGCGCATCATCAGGGGATAAAACCCATGCGCGTCAGCAATTAAACCTCGGTGCATAATAAAGGCCTAAACCTATGTACGTCGGCGGGATAAAACCTCGGCGTATCATCAAGACAGAAGTCCATAAGCGTTGGCAGTTTTGAGTTAGGGCACAGTATGGCCCAAAACTTGTGTGAAAGAGACGATACCCACCCGACACCTCGGGACGAACGTCGGCTGGAGTTGCAAGGGTGATAGGTGCATCCTCGTCGACGAACTCCTTTGCTTTCTCCTTTCCCTTGCCAGCACCGCCGCGAGGAGTCTTGGGAGCCATTTTCTCAAAGAGGAAAAAGTTAAGGTTTTTGAAGAAAGACTCTAAATAAAGCAAGGGCACAGAGAAGAAGAACTCTCTCTCTCTCCATCTCTCACCTATTTATAGGCCGTGGTCGCACTCGTGAACCGATGACGAGTGATCTCAGCCGTTGCCTCGGGTCCTGTGAAGATAACATCAGATAAAACCAAAAGATCATCATTAATCTTTTCGGTTACCAAGGCATCATCATATGTATTAACTGAGAGGAGCATGCGCTCGAACAGGCATGCGCCCAACCGTCATGCGCCCTGACCTCCATGCTTCTTGTTCAAAGTATTCCAAAACTTATTCAAAAGTTTTGAAAACTTTAAAGGGGGTCTTGTAGAAGCATAGAATTTCACAACCAAGAAAGCCCATGCGCCAGACACTACACGCTAGAACTCGGACAGAATACTTCACAGCAAAGTCAATAAGTATAGACATTTGAAGAAGGACTTTTTATTTATATACAAAAGTCAATTACATGTCTAGAAAAGGTTGTACAAAGGAGAATTTCTACAAAGGAAAGATCCTAAGTCTACAGCCAGCGGCCACCATGCGCCTCCAGATAGGCGTAGCAGTCACCATGTGCCGCCAGTTAGGCGCAGCAGATACCATGCGCCTCCAACCAGGCGCATCCCACCATCTCCTCAGCAGCTCAGTTATGTGCCTCCAGCTCAGTTATGTGCATCCCTTCAGCAGCCCAGTTATGTGCCGCTCTTCCAGCCAGGCTCACCTGATAAGTGCTTCGACTAAACAAAGCATTTAATCCTCTGGCTGGAACCAAGGAAGAGAAGAGCACCGTAAATCTGTGGCCAAGGGAGGCTTCGAAAGAGCCTCCAAAGACCAAGGAAGACCGTAATCGAAATACGGCTAAAGGAGCAGCTTTCAACACAACCAGAGTGGGCGACACCCACTTTGAAGGAAGAAAGAGCCTAGCACCGCCATTCCGATCTACGGCTCTTCCGGAACAACGGAGACGAGGCCCGAACATCCCTATCTTTGGATGCAACAGGCACCTTCCGCTTACCTCAGAAGCCCTCGACTCCGTCTTTTGGAAGTAACAGTCACCTTCTGCATCAACAACGACATGGCGTCTCATCTTCACCCTCGGGAATACTTCGTCAACAGAATGCACCCGAATACCCAAGTTCATGTTGGAGGTACGTGAGAGAGCGAGAAGCAAACCTCCTCTCCATGCTACTATTTATAGGTCGGGCAGATCAAACCCACGTGCCAAGTGGATGGCTCTCCGAATTCCGTGCAATGAACTCACATTAAATGGATGAACCAGACGCCTCGACTTCAGCCAAACGGCTATTTAAAAGCACTCGAGAAGCGAAACAGCCGCATCATTAAAGATGTGTCGGATGCGCCAGCTGGACAGTGCATCACACCCCTTCAAACACCAAGCGCCTCCCACAGATGCGCCCTGTACCGAGCGCATCACAGAGGATGCGCCCCCATACATCCCTATACGCCTAGTGGAACGTCAACCAATGCGCCCACTAAGCTGTCCATCGAATGTCACCAACATTAAATGCTGAACTGACAGAGTTGGCAGCACGCCTCCCCAAGTCTGAACGGTTGACAGCTTTTGTAGAAAATGAAGCATCCATAACGTCAGCATCATCATGACTTTACCCCGATGGCTATTGCCACGTGGCCACCCAACCATCCGTATACGCCTCAAAAGCCATGCGCCTCAGACCCTTCACTGATCCCTAAAGACAGAAGAAGAGTCTCCAGTTGAAGCTTTGCATGCGCCTCAAAAGCCATGCACCCCAGACTGATCTCTGATCCCGAAAGACAGAAGGAAAGTCGCTCGCATGCGCCTCAAAAGCCATGCGCCCAGAAAGGTTCATGACGCCTAAAGGTCACGAGCCAAAATCTCATCATGCGCCCAATCCAAGGCGCATCCCACCAAATCATCCCCCCATCAGATCCGAGATCTCCGAGCCATGAGTCGACGACACATGTCCTTTGACTCAACTCATCCAAGATTTCAGCAACAGAAAGATCTTCTCCTCTGCTACGTGCCGGCTCACAACAGCAGTATAAAGAATTCAATCCCTCGAGTAGGGCGCATCATCCATGTGCCTCCATCAGCAATCTTCACGTGGCGTCCCCACGTACCGGCGCATCCTATATATACGTACATGAGCAGCCAACCTGTCCAGCTATAAATAGAGGGATCATTTCCTTCTTCCAGACACACATACGGACAACGTACAGAATCCACAACGAACATTCAGAGAATCACCAGAGAGGCAGAGACAGACACTCAACGTCTTCCTCCTCTCGGCAAGCTCCAGCACCCAGAGCAATCTACACCTTCAGAGAACCGATAACCGTCGTCAGCCCGTCAACGGAGTCAACGTATTAGCACTCGCTCCATTGGCACTAAGAACCCAGATTAAACAAAAGTGTACTCCTAGGACTACATCTAAGTCCTATATTGTAACACTGTTCTGTTTGTGTTAAAGTTTTCAATCAAACAATTTTAATGGCAAACACCCGCGCCCGACCCCGTCGGCTCCCCGTGCGGCCTTCCTGCCGTCGCAGCCTTCCGATCAGTCTGTCCCGCAGCACTCCGCGACACCTTGCTGTTGTCTGTTCCAAGCTCGGGTGCTGTACACGCAGCCGAACCCCGGCGAGGCGTTGACCCGAGGCCGAGACACTGTCCGTGTGTTCTTTTTCTCTGAATTTCACCTGAGAGCTCTAGCCGAGCAATTTCTGGTATATTTTCGTTGCCCCGTTTCCATCTTTTTAGTCTGTGATGATTTTGGTCCACGAATTCCCCGAGAATTCGGTAAGCGCGACATTTTTGGATTTTCTGAAATATTTTCGGAAACATTATGTGAGTTTTTGGAATATTTCTATGGGTTTGGTTTTCTCCAAATTCCATTTCGGAATTGATGATGTGGTTTTGAGTGTTCTGTT
This sequence comes from Iris pallida, assembly GCA_029216955.1. Classification (NCBI taxonomy): domain Eukaryota; kingdom Viridiplantae; phylum Streptophyta; class Magnoliopsida; order Asparagales; family Iridaceae; genus Iris; species Iris pallida. The sequence goes on along the minus strand of JANAVB010019600.1, from coordinate 343,711 downwards.
GGTTTGGAATTTCTGAAGTTTATTTTGGGTTTTTCGAGTTTCATTTTGCTTTTCCGAATTTCGGAAACGTACTGTGGATATTTTCGGGTTCGATATTATTTTCGGGTTCTGGTTATTATTATTATTTTCTGGTTGGAAATTGGGTTTCCCTGGTATGGGACTTGTGATTGGTGTTTGAGGCACATTTTCCCAGTTTTTGGGTTGACCGAAAATAGAGGAAGTGCTGCCGGATTTTTCTATAAAATTTAATTATATAATTTTAAAATGGTTTTTCGGAAAAGAATATTATTTTGGATTTTGGGCGACGACCGTATTGGTCAATGGGCCCTGGCTAAGTGCAAACGAAACCGGTTTCGCCCGGACGTTGAGGCATTAGCCTATATGACGATTGGACCAATATCTGAGACTCACTATTAGATTTATTTTAATTATTAGTTTTATTTTGAAATTAGATTGTAGTATTTTTAGGGACTAACTAATATTTTTCTTCTTATTTTAATTCATATAAGATGGTCTGTAAAGGGCAATAGCCCATTTATTTATGCAATTTTGTAATAATTAGTAATGTGGATATGATTTTCTGGTGGATGTGCGAAAGCGTAAATTTAGGAATAATGATAATAATGATAATATTTTAGAAATTCATGTTATTCTCATTTAAAGTAAAATGTATTTTTATAGATAATTATAAATACCAAGTTTTTTCGAATAAACTGATAAACACAAGTTTTTCCGAAATTAAATATAAATTGATGTTTCATAATTACAACGCACCAAAAATCGCGTTTTGTTCATGTTAACTAAATAAAGATTAAAATTGATTAGGACAAAACTTAGAGATTGTAACTAGCATAGTTAGCATGGTGATTTTGGAATCTGAGATGATTTTTTCGACTATAGGATTTCGAGGACGAGGCTAATTTCAATTCTGAAGTCTCAAACTTTCAAGTCCAGTCCAATTTGAGGCAAGTACAGTTTGTGGTAGTTTAAAATTATTTAGTAATAGTTTTATTGTAAATTTAAACCACGAGGCAACACGGAACTCTCTCTGAGAGCATTGACTGTTTAACTGTTGGGTACTGGGGGAGTAATGTAATGAGTATGACCACATCCAAAATAGTATAATGACTGTGTTAGCTTATCCCTCATACACACGGGGATAAGCCATATCGTATCAATATGATACAACTGTACAACCCAATTCGGTCATATTCATTGCCTATTCATATCATAATATTTTAACTGCTAGAAAAACTTTTACTTCAAATTGTTTAAAAATGCATAATTCTATTATTATTTCAATTGTTAAAATTATCATGAATTGTACTTTGCTCCCTCCTGACTGGAGACTATATTTTTAGGTCATATTGATGATGTAGAGCTACTGATTAGTAGCTATTATGATCCTGAGTTGTATCCAGTTGTGCTACCAGATAATGCTGGACTTGGAGATGAAGAGTCAACTTTTTAGCTGTTTTTATTTACTATTTTCAGTTGTTGTTATTGAAAAAGACTATTTATTTTATCAGTTGTAACTTTGTTGGACAAGTTTTTAATTATCGGAATATTAAAGTTGTGACAATTAGTCTGTGTTGTTGATTACATGCATGAGTGATACAGCTTACTGCCGCCGTCTCAACAACGGTGCAGGCTGGACATGATCCAATTCGACCCAAGAAATTGGGACCGGGTCGTAAAAATTAATTTGACTAAGAATCATGTATGTCACTCTCGTACTAAGCATATTGATATTCGACATCATTTTCTTAAAGGTCATCAAATAAATGGAGATATAGACCTTGTATATGTTGACACAGAGAACCAACTAGCTGATATATTTACAAAACCATTAGCGAAAGATCGGTTCAATTATTTACGTCGAGAATTAGGAATTTTATATGTCAATAATATCAATTAATTTTGTTTTATTGATTATCTTTCAATATGCAAACACTATTTTCGATACAAGCCTACAAAGGGTTTATCGGTCACCACGACTACGGCTAAAGTGAAACGGAATTTAAGTGTTCTCCGATGAACCTCCGTTAGCTGGGATAGTACCCCTACAGCTAATCTGAGACAGTCGCTGTGTAACAAAAGTTAATTCAAAAAATAATATTAATTATATTAATTGAAATTTAAAATAACTAAACTTGGAATTAAATAATTGAAAAGTGATTGATGAATAGAGAGTGGCCTATATTTTATTTCTATTGAAAAACCCCTCAATAGAACCCCAGGTGAACTCACACCGAATTCGGCCCGAGTTCGGCCTGAGTTCTGTTGGTGGTATGTGGTTTTAAGTCAGAAACGAGTGACCCTCCTCTTATTTATCTTCTCCAAATCCTCATATTACAGCAGCAGCCGCGCCCGAGCCCTTCAAACCCTAGCTTTTCTCCAAGCCAATGCTTTCAATCCTCTTGGAGAAATCAATCCATATTTTGGATTCGTGCGAAGATTCGCGTCTTCTACAACATACACAATTATTGGAAGGTATAACCTCCTCATTCTTTCTCTTTCAAATTCATAGTTTTTTAATCTTTTCATAGAAACAATGCCTAGGATTTCGAACTCCTTTAAGAGGAAGAAGACTGCGGCTAGTGAAGATGCCTCGTCTTCGGATCCTATTCAAGGATCACTCTTTTCTTCGATTCAATCGGCCGACGGAGCATACAATGAGTTCTACTTTGAAATCATGACCAATCCCTTTTATGGTATACAGATTTCTCTGTTCGCAAAATATGCACTGGTACAACGATTAGATGAACCATATTTCCTGAACATCCACCTTATTTTGAAGCATTAGGGTTGTACGTACTTGTCACCCACCAATATCCTATCGTAAGTAATGCTATTCGTCTATTTTATTATAATTTAACTTTGAACACTTTTACTGTTAAAAGTCATGTTAGTGGACTTAATATCAAATTCAATGATGTCCTCTTAGCGAAAATTCTTGGTATCCCCAACGAAGGTGCTCCGCTTGATGATATCACAGAATTTGAATTTTTTGCAGGCACAACTTTGAGCAGTTTCAAGAACGAATTCTGTGCTCCTGATCGTGTTCGTTTTGCTATGTTCAAATATGCAAACATGAACTTATTCAAC